>JAOXNZ010000091.1:11138450-11152691 GCA_028566095.1 Kryptolebias brasiliensis
AGAAAAGTAGAGGATAAAAAAACGTTTATTTTCCTTCAGGTTTAGGGTAATTCATGTTGAGTTTTCTAGTAAATGCACCAAAAACGAAAACTTAAAGGTTACCCCAAAAAAAAAGCAAGAAAGTACATGTCCTGTACTTTTGATGCAGAGGTATCAGCAGTTTACTTTTCACTGACACACATACAGATTGATATACCAACTGATTAAAAATAAATAAATAAATGTGCACATGTATACACACACTGTACCAAACACCGAGCTCCAATAGAGGCAACCTAAATGTCCTTTCTGCCTTGCTGAAACAGATAAACACAGATAAAGAAAGATAAAAAAAAAAAAAGGATAGCCTGTTAAATCCACATCGGCTCATGCTGCCAGATACAGCTGAGCTGGAGAAACAGTATCCTCATCTCTTCCTCCAAAGATAACACCAAGTAAAGCTTTTTCTCACACATTCACTTTGCAGGTTCAGAGCAAATAATGCCCGTCTGCCAAGGCCGAGGGACACAAGGTCGCAGAGTACAAATGTCACATAATATACCGCTGACGGCCCACTGAGCTGCACCATGCAAGATTCATAAAGCTCGTATTTCATACAAGGGTTTCACTTCGAGAAAGCCTAAGAGCTGCAGAAAGTAAGAACGGGAAGGAAAAAAAGGAAACAACGAGCCGAGGAAAACGTTTGTCGTTTTCTATAACTGGATGTAAAGATTTAAGGAAATTAGACATAAATCTGCAGACAAACTGAATGACTTTGGTGCTCATACACTGTCCTCGTTTAGCTCCCTCTCCAATCTATACCTCCCTCTCTGCCTCTCTGCCATCTGCGCTTGAAAATTGCTTTAAAAAGGACTCAAATAACTCTGCCTACTTTGCTTTTTCTCTCCACATGCAAACAATTCGTCTAGTTCTCGCAGTACATTTTGTCAGCACTACAGAGGCTTTCCTCTGAACACTTGGTCAATCTCCCCCATCTTCTATCGTTTCTCATTTCCTACAGTTCACTCCGTCTGGCTCCATTGGGGACGCTCAGCCTGAGATCACCTCGGCTCTTTAGTGGAATCGTTTTCTGACTCGACTTTCTTTGTTCTGGGAACAATCAGCGCTGATATACTTTGATCCCTCGGTTACCAAGTGGGAAGCAGGAGTCAACAAACGAGGTTCAAAGGTCAGAAATGGAGCAGGAAGTCTTTTGTCTAATTGGGTAATGCCCCAATTACCACTTTAACTGTCTCCCTCCCCGTCCTTAAAGTACTGGAGTCACAGTTTCTTTAGTGACATTCATTTTTAAGTATTTTACTGCACATAACCCATGTCAGCCCCAATCCGGAGGATGGAGGACGTATCTGACCGTCTTGCTGGCTAATTAGATCAGCTCGTTTAACACCAGATTAGGAAATGAAAGTAGAAATGGTGCGGAGGGACATTAAGAATACACAGAGACAAAGACTGAAACGGAGAGATGAGGACAAGTAAAAGAGAACAAAATAAAGTGTGAGATTAGCGAATGGTTTAAGTGCACAATGGAGGAGTGTGAAAGAAACCCACGATGAGATTAGAGCCAGAGTAAAGTAGGGTGAACAGGATAAGCTGGTGCTGACTATCATGGGAGAGTTATTCAAACAGAAAAACACAGGAAAAAAAAAAAAATGTTGGAACGTGTCGAAACTGGGATGGAGAGATGTAGTGAAAGTGTTTTCAGATTTCTTTTAGTGGTCACAGACGTACAGGAGCGTAGCGTCAACACAGAGGAAGGCAGTGAGTTCCCATGCTTCCAGTGCTATTTTTAGTAAACCGTGGAAGAGCTTACTCCAAAGAAGTAAAAACAAACTGCTTGGAACGTCTTCGGGCTGCACGGTGTCACAGCTGGTTACGCTCTTGCCTCGCAGCAAAAAAAGGTTGCAGGTTCAAATCCCAGCTGGGGCCTTTCTGCCTGCAGGTTACATGTTCTCCCCTTGCTTGTGTTGGTTTCCTCCCACAGTCCAAAAACATGCATGTTAGGTTAACTGGAGATTCTCTACAACTCAGAACAGTATGGCTTTTTTATTATCGCATGCTTTTATGAAAGGCGGGTGATCGTGTAATTGCCTGAATCTGCACGTTTGTTTGTCTATTAGCAAAATATCTCATGAATCAGTAGTCAGAGTTTATTGAAACTTTCCTACAGTAATCATTAGATGTGCCTCTACAAATGATTAACTTTTGGATTCAACTCAATTCAAGATGGCAGCCACAGCTAATCAACCTTAGCAGACATAAAAATGGCGATACCTCAGTCATTTTCACAGATATTGAGATAAAACTTGGTGTGGTAGTAACAGAGAATTCAAACCACATACTCTTTGTTTAAAGCTTTGGGATGCCTTGCATTCCTTCACAAAACCTTACTTTTTAAAGTTTTCTCTTTTTCTTTTTGATGTCGTTTAGTACCAACATAACATAAACAAAGCAATTGTCTTATACAGTTCGAGTAAAAAGAAACAGACTTGCAGACTGATTCAGCAACTGAGCTACAGGGTTGAGGGGACGGACCCAAAAGATTTACTAATCTACTATTCATTTTTAGGCATTGGAATATTTACTTGATTAAAATATGTCATGCACTGTACTCTTCAAGTTTTCTCTGTTGAGTCAGTAGCAAGAGAAAGTAATCAAGCAGCACCCATTTGAAGGAACATTTAGCAGATGTTAGAGATTTTTTAATTGTTTGAGATGACAAATAAAAGCTGTCAAACAGACACCCTGACAGAAAATAATCCTGTCAGGGTGATTGTTTTAGGTGCTCTCATATGAGTTTTGTGTCCACTTTTTAATTCTGACAGATTTTCTGACTCAGAAACTGTGCTTCGTTTCCCCACTTCCAACACAGGAGACTTGCTTCAGAGAAAAATGACTCCTGGCGCTGCAGAGCATCACATTGGGCTCACCTTCACACCACACTTCACCTGCAGCACATGCACAGTCATTACACGCACATACATACCTTCCTGTCTCTATGAGGCCATGTTAACTCTTTGGCTCATCTACCCCGTTACCCTGACAGTTCATCTGGACAACTAAAGCGAGCCACAGAAATATAGTCAACCCAATTTATTCAGGTCCTCTGTAGAGTTCCACCAATCATATCACAAGGCAGGCAGAACTGAGGAGAATCATTTTCTTTTTATGAAGAAAATATGACCAAAGAAGAAAAATCTCTTTCTGCCCCTGACACGGCGCTCTGGGGATAAGACTAGCTGTGGGAGACAGTCGTCTGACAGATCAAGAAGACAGAAGGAAAGAGTGGGAAGAGACAGAGCGAGGTGTAAAACCCCTTCATTAGCATCTCTCAAGTAAATTATTAAAACAAAAAGAGACTTCAGTTTGAGATACGTTACAGAGACAAAGCAACGACACACAAAGAAAGCAGCGGATACTAACAAGTCTGTAAATGCAAATACTGTGAGCTGCTTTCCTGAGATAATGAGAAAAAAAAAAAAAGAACCATAAGTAAGAAAAGAACTCAAGAACGTGCTTCCTGTGAGCCTGGAGGCAGATGGGAGGCTGTGTTTGTGTGGCCTTGAAAACGCCTCTTCCCAACACACAGATTTTTACCAAAAACCATTTCGCTCTTCCAGCTATAAAACACCCCCCAAAAAACCACAACAAACATTCTGAGCACAGATGGTCTCTGGGAGGGAAGAGACAGAGGGCTGGGGGTGTGGAGGCAACATTACGGTGAACCTCAAATCTCCTTTAGTGACCAACACAAAAACTCACAAATTAGCAAAAATAAACCACTCAGAGCTACATTCATATTCAAATACCTGTCGTGTCTCAAACAGCCGACAGAGCAGAGAGGACAGAAATTGCTTCTGTGAAATGAATGAGGATTTCAAAGGGAAGAGGCAGAGCTCTAAAAATGAACGGGGCCCGGAAAGTTGAACAGAAATCCATTAAAAGTTGCCCGAAACGCTTCAGTGCCTTCAGCCTTCAAAGAGAGAAAGAAAGGTCTACACGAGGTACTCCATCCTGGTCAAAATATGACAAATCAGTTTCATCGCACTGATTATGACAAATCAAGAAGAGCAAGACAGGTACGATGAGAACATCTGGTAACCACAGTTCTAGCTGCCAGAGGTACTGGAAGGTTGACATCTGTCCCACCTCAACAGATGTCTCATTAAAAGTCCCCTCAAACCTGCAGCAGGACACTAAAACCTAAATCAGAAGACAGCGGGCTGCAGGCTGTTGGCTCATTCTGTTTCCAATAAAGCAGGTTTTACTACAAAGGTGACCGCCCAGTAAATCCAAATGCTCCGCTTTGAATACACACAACAGACAGATACGCACATGGGCACACAAACAGAGGCAGATCGCGCTTGTGAGATAATTCACATTCAGAACGAGAGCAGACCCGACACCCATCAGCGCATCTCTCCAGCTACAATACAGGCACCGAGCAAAGAACGCACCGTGTGTCCTTCCAGAGAGCGACAGATCCATCAGAGGAGGTGAAAACTCATATTAAACCTGAACAGACAACTGGTAATAGGCTGCCTGGGTGATCCATGACTTAACGTGGGAGTAAGCGCTTCCTGACATTGTCTACGACCTGGATACAAACTCAGTAGATTTATGTTTAGTTTATAAAAGGAGCCCGGCGTTGTTTCCAAGATTTGCTGCTGTCAGAAGAAGATTCACCTAACTGCTGAAGCAAAATGTCACATGTCACAGCTTAAAATGGACAGTTCAGATCTTTAAAAGTGGGTTTTGTGGTAAGGTTGTTAACAATTAATATCCTACCTGTTGTTGATCGCTCTTCGAATTACGTCAGTTTGGAAAAAACAAGTTTAATTCTGACTGAATCGACAGGCTAATGGCTAGTCTGAGCTGAGCCGAGACCAAAGTGGATATCTGTTGTCTTAAAACAGCTCTAATCTCGAAGGTTTTTTAGCAGTTTACGTGAATGTTACCATCCAGCTGAAGACATATCTAGAAATGGTGCTTTTAAGAAACTACAAATAATACAAGTAGTTTTTCCCATGTGGACAAGATCTATAGCTATAGCTTCATAAGACATTTAAATGGTATTATAAGCGTGTTTGTTATCTGCAGTAAACAAAGGTTTTATAAAACTAAAGGTGGGCAACAAACTGGAACACAGGCAAGTTAATTAAAAGAAAATAGAGCAGCCTGGTTTCTCCATTTAAAAGCCTGTGTTGCCTGAATTAAAATGCAAAAACCATCAGCATTCCTTAACAAGAAAACACAACTTTATCGTCATATTACCTCTTCATACATTCACAAACTACTACTCCTTTAAACAGTCAAAGATACTTTTAATGTATTGAGTTTCACCAGTTTCTCCCAACCAGTGTTCTGCAAACAAACGTTAATGCGCTTTTAGGTATTTTTTGCTCTCTAAATGACCTCAAACACCTCTGGTGGATTCGACTCGATTTGAGAGATTTCTTTTTATTCATGAGCCGACACTAAATCACAGAGAAAAGAAAAAACGACCCATAATATTTGACAGATGCAGCAGCTTTTATTTGCAAGTAGTGTTGGTTTATTCCCGAAAACTGAAAGCCACACATTGCTCAAACACACAAACAGCTGCCAACAAAGTAATCTCAGACATTAAGCAATACAGCCCTGTAATTTTTGGGGGAATAAACATGAATCTAAGTGTTATTGCCAAGCTTCGCCTGTGTTCGGCAGGTGGCAATATTTGTGCTTCAAAGTGTCACAAACGGACAGAAACAGTCGATAGCTTTGACCCAGGTGCTTCCCACATCACAGGCACATCTCGCAGTCCGAGAGGCATGCAATTAGAATGACTTCAGCTTGTATAAATCAGCACAGGTAATAAAACACCACAGTGATGGAAGGACAAACCAAATGAGGTACGTGAGAGGAAGAAAGCAAAGGCGATAAAGCCATTTTACATGTGCATTCAGGTGCAAAAAATGAGCAGAATGGGGGAAATAAAAGGAGAGGGAATGAATGAGAAAGAAGAATCACCTCAACTCAGATACACTTCAGAATTTCTTACAGGTGTGAAACTGATTAAAAGCCCACAAGACTAATTTATATGCTTTTATCATATGGCTGCTTTGTACAGAATAATGACTTTTTTAATACTGAGTCCATTCACTCAACATTAAACAGAAGTATGTAAACTAAATGAGTCAAGACTGACCACAAATAGCTTTGAAGTCAGGTTTAATGACAGGTAATTGCTGGTGTTCACTGTGGATTATAGAGTTACTGTAAGAAAGTTGTAATTATGCTTTGTGACTGCAACACATTGTGCTTCAGGTACTTTCTCATCCTTCGTCTTCAGCAAGTCTTAATATTATCAACAACCAGAAACAACCACACTCAGTCCCATGCTTTTACTACCGCTGCGATAAATCAAATGATAATTCTGGATAAATATCACACATTCATGTTACATTACTGAGTAAGAAAACCTACGTATGACATTCTTTCAAGGAGGTGCTGCAGTAACAAATGAAACTTTGCCGCCAAGCTGCAGGATGAACGTTTCTCCTGCACAGATGGACCTCTGGCTTTTAGAACAGCAAATCAGAAACATCAGAGGGATTAAACACAGCAATAATCCTTTTAGGAATAATTGCAACATGATTAAATGAGATGCTGTTATTTGACCAAGCAGCAATTTCATTGGTTGGACAATAAGGTCATCATTTAACGGTCTTTTCACACCAAAAGTGGCAAACACGGAGCTCGCCGCTGGGTTTGAGACAAGCTCTCTACTCCACAGCAAAGCCTTATAAAGTAAAGCACACAACAGGCAGAGTTTTTAAAGCTACACGAGCAGAAGAGACTTAGAGTCTATTGGCAGTGGAATAGTGATAGTGTATCGTGGCCAGAGTTCATCTTTGTTGAACTTTGACTGCGGCACGCCACCAGCGTGCTCTTTGCTCGCCACAAAAAAGGGACCGTCCTGGAGTGGTGCAAGAGAAAGATGATGTGTTTCAGAGCACAGCAATGCTACAGTTGCATTAAGTTTGAAAGAGCACAAAGTAAATTAAATTGCTGTTCTTCAAATACTCATGCTGAAATATTAAACTTTAGCAGAAACTAAACAGGCTTACAGAAAAAAAAAACTGCGAAGAATATGAATTTTAACTTAATCAAACTAAGATTTATTGGATTTATTTGAATGTAGGAAATAATTACAGGAGCATTTATTTAAAGGAATGAATCAGGTTGGTTCTAAAAGTCAATCAGCTGTAGATGTGTAACCAAATGATTACTTTAAGAGTTTCAATAAAATCTGCCCACTGGGTTAGGAGATATTTTGGTAACAGACAGAAACACAAATACACACAGAATGCCTGGTAACAGGCAATCATTATTATCCCTCCTTAAATACATTTTATAAGGGTGCATGACAGCTCAGGGGGTTGCACATTAGGAAAGCTGGACACAGCTTTAGACACTACACTAATGTGATGAAGACAAACTACATGTTTTGTTAGGAGAATAAAACAGTTTTAAACAATTAGGAAAATAACATCCAGATTACTGGATATACTATAGCTCTTAAATATTCAAACTTGCTTTTGCTGATTAATGTTATGCTAAACATTGAGGTTTAGGTATGTTGTTGTGACAAAATAGTTTTTTTATTTAATGTGTGCAAGTTGCAGGACTAACTGGACAAAACTGCAATAGTGCAGCCTGGTTGGTATCAATATGACTCATACTGACATAAATATACAGTTTCATTAAAAATATCAGACTGTAGCAAAAATAAGCAGTCTGTTCTTTTATTTTTTTTTAATGAGTAAGACTAGAACGATGACCCAGATGGTTTGGCTGAGCACATCTAAGACTACCATCAGTTCACTGATGTCCTTGTGCTGAGGACAAAGCTGCTACAATTACATGTTTGTATTTATATAAACTAAAATGCCTCTTATTATGTGAACTCCTCAAGGCTGCAAGAGGAGAGAAGAGACGAGAAAAGAGAGAAGAGAAGGAATTTGGTATCTCCATAGGCTTGTCCTTTGGCATCTATTAGAGCTGCATTTATCCTTTGGACCTCAACACCTACCTCTGGTCTATTTATACACACTCCTCTGCAGAATTTCTGTGTGTGGAGTATAGAATTGACATTTACTCGTCTTCATTTTCTCCGGCTTGGAAATAAAGAAAAGATCAGGGGATTTATGTATTTCACACCAATGGCAACTATTTTTAGACGAGGGGTTTGAAAGCCCGTCATTCATTCATTTATTCACTCATTCTTTGCCCAGTGGCAATCATTAAACTGAAAACAGAGACATTTTTAAAGCCAAGCTCTCTGCAAACAAACAGTCTTGTTCAGAAATGCTTTGTTTCTCTTCCTGAACATACTGGACAGTAAATCAATATTACTACCCACCACGCCAAAGAACTGCTATGTGGAGCACAGTTTATTGCTCACGCTCAACTAAAATGACCAGATTAAAAGAAAAATGTTACTTTCTCTAAATCTGAAGGTAACTTCACATGAAATTCTACAAGATATGTAAGCAAATTCCTTGCTTGTGCTTGGATAATATTGAGAACTATTAGTTTTATATTGCAGTCAGTATCAGGTAAAAACCACATGGTGTAAAATTAACAAAGGAAAACAGACGGTCCAGATGAAGACCCCTTACAGATTCTTATAGATCCTACTAGGAGTGGTATTCACAACCATCTTCAACCTTTCTCCTACAGTCTGCAGCCCCCAGTTGTCTAAAATCATCAGTTAGTCTTATGCCAAAGAAAAGTACAGAGAACCACCTTAATGACCATCACCCAGTTCCTCTAACTCTCATCATCAAAGTGTTTTCAGAGACTAATTCTGTTTGACTTTGGGTCTCCCATCTCTGCCGACCAGCATCAGTTTGCACATCGAACAAACGGATGAACAGGCACTGCAGTAATCGCAGCTCTTCACAGAGCACCGCAGTTATTCACCTCAAACTGGTGCAGAAACCGGCCAATTTTGGATAACGTGGATCTCTGCGCATTGTGCTTGAATTTCTGAATAGCAGACCTCAGGGCATCAGGATGAGAGACCAGACATCGCTTTGGTTTTGAACACTATAGGGGTATCTTCAGTCACCTCTTCACTCATGGCAGCTTCCCCCATATTTTGCTGAGGATGCTGCCATCACAGGAGAGATATCAGTCAAAAATGATACAACCTATATGACTGCCTATATGCCTATTTGACTGCATTAAGAAGTTCCTTGGAGATCCAATTTATGTCCACTGCTATTCACCCTGTATTCTTGGAGTCTCCATTTAGGAAACAATACTCCTTTTCATCACTTTGCTGATGATATTCTATTTCCTTATGAAGTTAGAGAAATAATCCACTGCAGCTTTTCCTAATAAGTAAAATAAAGACTTGGGTAAAGCTAAACTTTCTGAACCTCAATGAAAAAGGCCTGGAAGTAATTTGATTTGGAAAATCTAATCCTCTCAACAGTTCAGTAGGCATTTTTAGCCCCATGGCTCCCTACAGTCATCCAGCTGTCAGGAGTCAGGGTGTGATTTTTGACAGCTCTTAGGTTGGATTAGCAGATTAATGCTGTTGGGAAATCAAACTTTTTCAAACTCGGAGTTATGGCCAAGGTGAAGCTTTATCTCTGGGTCAACCTTTTAGTTTTTCACCTCTTGTCCAAACTTCTGTACTGCTCTCTGTGTTGGTCTAGATCTGTCATCCCTGCAACATTTACAGACTGTTCAGAACATACCTTGCAGTCTTTGCATTGCTTTACTGGCTTCCTGTTCGTTTCTGGATTGGTTTAAAATTTACTGATTTATTTTAAAATATTTAAATGATCCAGCCCCATCTTATTTAAGGAATATCCTCAAAATCCACACACCAGGTGGAGCAGTCTGGTCAACCAACAAGTTTCTCTTAGATGTTTCAACATACATGAATGTGACTGAGCTGTTACAGAGACTTCCTCAAATACATAGATTAATGTACCAAGACATATACTTACCAGACTCATCTCTTTTGGTTGGCCTTCGACTTGATTAGAATAGGAGCCCTTTTTTCATTCTCACGAGTATTGTTTTCTATAACTTTTTATTTATTTAATTTTATATTTTATTACTTTCTATCAGCAGTGCCCAGTCCTGGTTCTGGAGGGCCACTATCCTACATGTTTTAGTTGTTTCCCTGCTCTGTGGAAGGTCTTTAAGCTCTGCAGATGCCAGAATCACTCATTCATTCAAATTTGGTATGTTAAAGCAGAGAAACATCTACAACATGCAGGATAGTGGTTCTTGAAAACCAGGACTGAACACCACTGCTTTATATTGTAGTTTATTGTCTTATTTGGCTAATTGTTAAGCACTTTAGTCAATTTTAATTGTTTCAAATGTGCTGCATGAAAAAAAATGGACACTGTGCAGCATAAAAACCAATGAACTAATTACAGACTTCATGAAATCACAGCACTGTACTTTTAATGGGGATGAAGTTGAGATGCTAGTTGAGAGCTTTCAGTTCCTTGGTGTACATACCTCTGCTGACCTCACCTGGATTACACACATCTCACACCAGGTGGGAGAGACACAACAGAGGCTTTAGTATCTCAGAAAGATAAAAACAAGCTCATCGCCCACATCAGGCGCTGAGCAACTCTTACAGGTCAATGATAAGGAGGTATGTTGTACTGCTGCACTGTCTTGTTTACCTGCTGCACAGCACAGAGCAAAAAAGACCTCCAGCGTGCGGTGAGGGCATCCAAATGCATTATTGGGACAAACAGTTTGTTTTTAATTAACTGCTTTTTCATGTCACAACAATGCCATCTTAGAAATATAATTATTGACACAAAGTGCAAAACCAGGCTAGAAAGCAAAAAGTGGGTGGTGTGGCTGGTGCCTCAAAGCAAGAAAGCCACAAATTCAAAACTCGCCTGAGGCCTTTCTGTGTGGAGTTTGCATTTTCTCTTTCTGTGCATGGATAGGTTTTCTCCAGGTCCTCTAGTTTCCTCCCACAGTCTAAAAACATGCTTGTTAGGTTATTGGATATTCTAAATTGAGCGTGTGAATGGGTGTCCATCTTGTTTGTCTCTAGGTGGCCCCGTGATGAACTGGTGACCTGTGCAGGTGTAGCCCAGACCGCTGGAGATAAGCATCAGCTCCTACAAACCCTGAACAGGAACTTAAAAACTAACCGACTGGCTGGATGTGTTGTAGATATTTAACTTAGGGAAAAAGTAGGCTATATTGCCACCATTTTCTAAAAGAATAGCACAAAACTAATCTCCATCCAACTAATCAAATCTAAAAAGGTTAATGTTTGTTTTAATTCATTTGCTTATACAGTACATCTAAGATCGTTTTGTCTTCCCATTAGGAGGAAAGTGTCGGAAAATTTGATTTGCTCCAGGTAATAGCTCAAAAACAGCAGTCGAGTGATAACTGTACTATCAGAGAAGTTAAAAGATAACACTTGTAACATAATCAAGGGCAAAGTCCTGATGGACACTTTGAATGACCAAATGCCACCAGTGTTTAACAGCCAGCAAACTAAAAGTTGTGGAACCAAAAAACCTGCTAATTATCAGGACACAGTCACTACTGTACAAAACAAAAGACTAAATAATACGAAACAGATAAAGGTCAAACATGCAGAACTGAAAGTTTGGGTTAAAAACGAGACAATGTTGAGTCAGCAGAAGATTTGTTTGCACGATGAGGCCTCTGATTGTTATTATGACAGCAGGGATTACCGAATGGCATCAGACTAGCTAAATAATAAAGAAAAATGGAAACTTTGCCGTTTAATTGATCTCCTTATAAAGTTTACACACACTAAACATGAAATTGTGCTAAGTTTATTACAGAATCTTGTCACAATGTGGATTGAAATCCATAGTTTTCCCTAATGAAGTACAAAATCCATAGACTTTACTGTGAGCAAATAAGGAATCCTAAAGTTTGGTTGACATTAATACAAAGCTTTAGTAGTATAAATTATTAAAGGTCTTTCTGTTTCTCCAGACAGTATATTCTGAGCTGCAGAGGGAGTTCGTGCTGAAATTATTAAAGATTTAGAATAAACTTTGCAGATTTTGTTCCATCTTTTTGGGGAGTTTCTTTAAGAGATGTTCTTTTGACAGACAGTATTAGTTTGAGGGTAATTCTAATTATTCTTTGTTGTGTGTGTGTACTTAAAGAAAAGCATTGAATTAACCTTATTGACTTCAAATAATAAAACTGCAAAAATCTTTGAAGTCCAAGTGCTTTCATCCTAGTCATATGACAGAACAGCTGGTACATATTTTCCATCCAGTCGGATTCTTTTTTTTAGATTTCTGTGAGAGTGGTGTTTCTCCATCTTTCATCTCTTACTTTACACTCACACACGGATCTTTTTTTAGCAACTTGCTTGGAACAAACAGCATAATATAATAAGGTGAGGGAGGCTGAGATGTGAAGACGACAAGCAAAATGATAATTTAAAAAAAAGTGTTATCCTCTGTCTTTTGAATGTGGGGCACAAAAAGCCTAAAGGAGAGGAGCTAAGTAAATGTCAGCTATGACTTTCTGTTTCTCTCTCTGACACACACCTCAATTTTTACACCCTCCCAGTAGCTCATGTACTACAGAGTCTATAATCTTCCACCGTGCCCACACACAGATCTCACATACACAAACACAGATAGAGCTCTCTTTCTCTCTCTCTCTCTCACACACACACACACACACACCCACACACACACCCACTTGGCAAGTGTTCTTATTTGTATTCTTTCTATCTGGAGCCTGTGTTCTCTGGCAGACACTGATATATCAATTGCATAAATATTCATATACTTGTTAGGGTGGTGAGCTTCATCAGCCCCCTCTCTTCTTGAAAATGTGATTGAACAAACCCCCCCACCCCCACCCCACACACACACACAGAGATACAATGCACTCCTGAAACAATGCCAACCTTCTACACACATTCACTGTGTTGACACTGAAATGCTGAGAGCTGCCACAGCAGGGTCTGTTCTCATACAGCTAATCAACCACATCAGTGTCTGTGAGCACGTGGTGTGACCAACACACACACACACACACTCACACACACAATAAAGAAGAAGTGTGTTTGTTTCCCGCTGTGACAGAAGCTGAATATAACACTTCCTGAGTGAATAACTGGTAAAGCGGATCTCCACGTACATTAATCACCTCTGCATAAAAGACTCTAATGTTTGATCAGCTTCACTAAGGAGACAGAAATCTGTTTGTGCAAAGAGCATTAATTATTCCTCAGCTGCCCTTCTGCCCCCAAAAGATATTAGCTAGAACTCAGTCTGATTTAAAGAAAAAAAAAAAAAAACAACAACATTAGGAAAGTCATAAATTATTAACAAGGCCACAAATGAAACTCATTTCTCCACCACTTCATTAAAGTGGGGGTGTGAATCCCCCCACGCTGTTATTTTGTCGTAAGCCATTAAGGTGCTGCTGGTGGGGAGACAATTCAAGACCTTTGTCATTGTGCATTTGTCATCTCCACTCACCAGCTTTCTCTCCTACATCTTCACGGCTCATTGCTCCAATACGCTGTCTCCTTTTCTCCCACACACACAGCACTCATTCAGTTCCTCTGATCTGAAATATCAATTTGCATTTCTCTCAATTCGCTGCGAGCACACTGCACATTTATGCACTGATACTCCTATCAGTCACTCTCAGAGAGACCTTGTTCTTCTCAGCAACCCCCCCCCCCGCTTCAGCTTTGATTGAAGAGGTGATTAGTATTTATGCGTCCATCAAAGAGGCAGAAGCTGAACTAAAAAGTCCACGTCTCTCAAGACTCGCCTCCTCCTCCGTTCTTCCTGCTGACACATCCTGTGTTCTCATCAAAGCGCAAAAGGTACTGTAAGCACGGCGAAGAAAAATGAAAGTACAATAAATACAGATGGAGTACAAAGAGTACAAGAGTGGTTAGGTCTAAAGAAAAAAACGCAAAGATTTGGAGATTAAAAAAAGGTGCATTTAAAAACAAAAGAATGTAGTGTTGACACCAAAGCGGTAGAAAAGCCAAGTTTTCAGATTAAAGACGATCATATCTGTTACGCCTCTGCTTTTTCCAATCAATGCATCTTTATTGTTAAAACAAAACAAAACAAAAAAAAAATAGAGAGGAGGAAAGATGGAGACTCTTTTATCTTATATCAGCTCTGGTGGGCAAGAGCTTACAGACCCTACTAATCCAAGGAGGCAAAT
>JAOXNZ010000091.1:11156991-11167787 GCA_028566095.1 Kryptolebias brasiliensis
GGTCCAAATCAGACCAGCGCCAGCCGCATGGCTGCCTTGAGATTGGCTGTTAGCACTGGAAATGAGAGGAAAGTGGCCCAGATTTTTACTTTCTTTTCTTTTTTTTTTTAAAAAAAGGAGCATAGTCTCTCAGGTCAAACTGATTTAATCATATAAGCTTGTGAAAATGACACATGCTTCCCCACTATGGTTGAAAAATGTCAGCACAGTTCCTGTTCAACACAACAAGGACATCATGGAGCCAATCAGCAAACCAAGTGTCCACTTTCCAAAAACTATCCTGAACATTGCCAAATAAAAGCTCAGAATTAAACCGCCGCCATTGGGGCTGCGGCCACCATCAGCTTAACATGAAAAGCATCCAAGCATTTTACTTTCAATATGGTCCAGCTTATAAAGTGACCTGATGCTCGTACACTAAATTAGCGTGCCCACACGGGGAATCTTTTCGGCTTGAAACCGCTTCTAATTTGTTTAGCTTGGTTCTGGTTTCAGGCTCTGGACACATCACACATTTGTTGTTGTGCCTGTTGAAAAGGCTGTGAGTGACAGAACCAACAGGCGTGTGGTTTAAAAGCAGCCCTGTCCTCACAGCAGGTGCGGTACCATTGTGGAGTGGACCCACACCACTCCGGCCTGCTCAACATTTCCAGCCTAAGACGCCACTGCTCCCTGAGGGACTGTCCGCTAAGAATAGAAGGCAGCGCGAGCCTCTGCTCTTCTCTGTGTATATGTTTGTGGGTGAGTGTATAAACCACGCAGATCCTGATGGATTGCTATGCAGTATGTGCTTTGAAGAGCTAGGAAATATATATATATATATAAAAATAATACAGTAAGATCATCCATTTGCTGTTTATCTAGCAAAGTTGCACTGTAAATGTGTAAAAAGAAGTCTGAACAACTTGAGACTTGAGGTTTCACAGGTAGAAACAGTAAATAAAAATAAAAAAATCAGTATTATGGAGCATGGCTCCGTTAAAACAAAAGTCAGGACATCTATGGTTGATGGTACATTGTGTACATTGTGTGGTATTTTTGGAGGTCTGTAGCCATGGTTACTTATGACTAAATTGGAAACTTCAAAACAAATTGTCATACCTTACATCTCAAACTCACTTTACATTCGTATTGAAGCCAGATAATGAAATTAAAGTGGCATGATGGAGAGAGTAAAACTAAAAAGAGCTGGTTGGCTGACAGTAAAAATCCATTAGAAAGGTGTGTGAGGTGGAGCGTTTCATTTCTTATTTGTGTACCCAAACCTCAGAGCAGAAACATCCTGTTGTGTGGAAATTCAGAGATTTGTCAGGAGTGTGTGCGGTTTGTCAGCCTTTGAAAACCAAGAGGAGATGCTAAAATAAAGACCTGTTCTGTGCACGGTGCAGGGCTGCAGAGGGTTTACCTTTCTGAGAAGACACGGTGATTTACGCTACGAGTGTGTGCATTTGCACACGCATGTGTTTTTAAGGAAAATACGTGGACTCCCCTTGAGAGGCAGCAGACTCTTTAATATTTCACAGCAGTGATAAATAAGTCAGACAGACTGCAGGGAGATAAGGTGACTCTGCGGGTGAATGGGTGGGGGAGGACGTAAAAGGAGGAGGCGGAGGTAGAAAAGGAGAAACAGATATAGCAAAGCTGTAATAAATACGGAAGGTATGAAGCAAACGGTTAGAGATAAAAAGAAAAGGAAGAAGGGGAAGCAAACAAAATCCTGACACGCCTGTCAGAAGAAAAAAAGAAATCTGCTAAATTTGTTGGTTTCCTCAAAAACAATAAAAAGGAAGTGTAGCAGATGATAACGCATAACCACATTATCTTTTAAAGCCTGTACAGCTAACTGACTAGTGTAAACCATCAAAAAAAGAAAAACTCTTCTACAATTTCTGCCTCCTCACAGCCTTGACGACCCTAACCTGAAGGCCCTCAGGGTGACTAACGGACTTTGATTTCTGTTGACAACACAGATCAGGATGAGATAAAAAAGAAAAAGGAGAGATCAGGCAGAGGAAGGAAGAGTTGATGAGGAGATAAGAGGGAGAGAAAACAAAGACTTTTACTGTAGGGAAGGGTCAAGAAAGACAGAGTCCGAGTGTGAGAGAGGAGATGAAAAACAGGCAAGTAGAGGTGGAAGCATGTCAGCTTTCTTGGGGGGGAGGATTTGCCCCATGGCACCGTGGCCTTCAACCTGGCAGACTTCTGATCAAAAGCTGGAAAAAAAATAAATAAAAAAATAACTTGGACACAATCTAACTTGCAGCACGTTTAGACTTCATCTGGTAACTTTTCTCTGCACACAGACTCTTTTAGTCCCTGGTTTTGACTAAAAGGAGTTGTGCTGCAGCCCCGTAAACTCTTCAGACTCTTAGCAAAGTGCTGCCTCTCATCATCCATCCATTTATACCCTCATCTCAGCTGAAAGAAATAACTTCTCCCCCGCCTATTCTCCACCTCCAAACAGCATCTCTAAGCTGCCTCTCCTGCTATCTCCACTTATGCTTCCGCATGCCAGAAGCATTTTTTACTTCTCAGCTACTTTGTCAGTCTCTTTCTCGCTCTCACTCTCATCTAAGCGTCACTCCTCATCCGTCTCCTCCTCTCTCCTTCCTTCACTAACGGCACTTTTCATCCCTGCCATAATCTTCTTCTATACTCTTATCCTCAATAAAGCATTTCTCCCATTCTGAGAAGCATTAGTGTAGCTGAAACTTCTGCTGCAAGACGCACAAAAATCAACTTAGAAAATCTGCTACATACTGGCTTGTAATGCAACATGGTTTTTAATCAAACAAGGGCAATTTCAAAAACTGTGTAAAATATAAATAAAAACTGAATGCAATGATTTGCAAGTCATGTAAACCCATATTTTATTCACAATGGAACGTTGGAAACATTAAATGTTTAAAAATAAGAAACTTTAGCATTTTTCGCAGATTTGTGAACCCCTGTCCATCTTTACTTCAGACAGATTCAGCCTCTCTAAAATGCACCTCTTACTGACCTGTTGCCATTTAATCAAGCAGCTGCAAAATGCTCCTGTCTCTTATTCATACCATTTACTTTTACAACCTTTTGTTGCCACCATCTAAAACTGCCATAAACTTCAAAATGACCTCACCTTGGACCTTTGACCCTTGATCAATTTTAAAATAACGAGTATCCCAATTATTTTTTCAGTAGTTTAGGAGTTGCCTAATTATAATAATATGTGGACTTCTGTAAACAAGACAAACAGACATTCTTCCCCAACAGGACATATTTAGATCATCAGGGTCAGAACATGCAAACAACCCAGATTCAATTTTCTGGATCAGGCCTCTGACCTCTGGAGACTCCAAACATAAAGCAGGAGTGCAGGACTGAGGCTCCTGCTAGCTGTTGCATTCAGTTCTTACTGTCATGCTTTAGGATTACAAATGATTAGGTCAGAGGAATCCAGACAGGAATCAACCTAAAATCCTATTGAAGGATTAGGTATATTTAGTGCAGAAACTCTGATTAACACATGAGCTTTGGGCACAATCTGTTTACAAACAACTCAGCCCGCTTCCTTAACCGTATACCCCCTGATCCTCTTACTTGCCATCATTTTGTATCTCTTAATGAAAGACAGCCAAATAGTTGACCTTAGGGTTAGGGTTGGCAACAAAACTTCCACAATGCTGAATCTCAAGTGGCCGTAATCAACGGTACATGGCAAAAATCCAAAAAGACCAGGGTATAAAAACAATCCTGCATGCTTGGTCTGGGAATGCATGCAAAACACACACAGGTTCTTTCTCACTCCCAATTTTAATCACAAGCGCAAATTAATGACATTCTTTGGAGTTTGATCTCTCCTTTATCCCGTGAGCCTTCGGTGCAGCGTAAATTAAAGACAACCTAGCTCAGGACTGGCTCACCGCAGAGTTTATTTGAAGGTTTTTTTTAAGCTCACGGTGAACAGAAACCATGTGAAAATATCAAACGCCCCTTAATATCAGCCGCATTCCTCGTGTCTGAAAGGAGCCATATCTGGAAGGCTATGCAGCACATGTGTGCGACAGACCAGCTCCAGCAATGCAAAAACACATCACACGTGTGCAGAAATATCTATTTAAAGTGACGCTGAAAGAGAAACGGCACTCTGAAACTGAAAAGGAAGCTATAAAGTCCTTTATTATGAGATGCCTTAAATATAAAAATGTATAATTTAGGCAGCCTTGCCTGTTTTATTTTTATTTTCTAACCAGGATGCATCTGCCCCCAGCCACTGGTGCATCTGAGTGATGCAAAGAAAGGAAGAACCACAACTACCATCATTAAAAAAGTGACAATTCAGTCTTTTTGCATAATAAAAACATCAGTGTCGCTAACACTGAACAGCTGTGACTTTGTACCTTCTCCCAGCCAACATTCTTCTCCTGCCATCTCTCACTGCCAAGACAGCTAGCAGGCAAACTCCAACTGACTCATCTATTTTCTCAATCACACACACACACACAAAAAAACAACAACAAACAGCTGAGGAGCTGGAACTCACTTTGATCCATGGAGGTGAATTCAAGCATTTTATGTAACGGCCATCTTTGTGCAGAATGCCCCCCCGCCCTTTCAAAATAAAGTGTAGATCAGATAGAGTAGTCTAGTTTAGAGACCGGTAATCAGCTGCAAACCAAAATCACCGGACTACTCGGTCGAACAGTACCGCTAGAGGCCAACATATTACACATTCAGAGGCAAACGTCTGGCTCTGCAGCCCCTCAAGTTTGAACTTAAACCCTTACTTCCAACATAATCAGCACGTACGGAAGGTGAAATCTGGGAAACGCCACACGAGGCCTTGTGTTAGTGCAACACGTCAAGCAGCTGTGTGAGGAAAGCAGCAAATGGTGGGGCAGAAGGAGAAGGTGTAACACAGAAACAACAAAGCTACCACCTTTCAGCGCCGCCACATTAGCTCCGACACAGGTAAACTAAAGGAGGACAAACAGCAGCTCAGCACCACAAACCTCACCGGCAACACCTCCTCACACAAAAATCCACTCGTAGAGAGAGATGTGAATGTGTGTGTGTGTGTGTCTCAACAACGACCTTGTGGCTTCCTTCTCCTGACGAAGGGAGTATATTTAGACAGGAAGGTTTAGCAGAAGTGACAGAGAGGGTGTTAAATTATTGAAGAGTCAGAGCCAGCAGGCCAGGCTGGCACACCGAGGGTGAAGAAGGTGCTTTTATCTGCTGCTACATGCTGTAACCAAACAAAATCCTGTTATACAAACACATGCTTCTCAAACTCGAGGACCGCATTACCTTTTTACATTAATGCTGGGGTTTTTTAAAGCGAGGAAAGGGTTTTGACAGTAGAGACACACACAGGGAGGAAACTAGTTTCCAACTAAACTTTGCATTTATTTTCTGGTAGAGGAAGACGTTGGACAAGAGGGGATTACAGATGTTTACTTCAACACTAAACTTTTTTTTTTTAACTCGACAGGCAAAAGCTGCATTCGTCTATTTATGTGTTGAGTTTCACTCTTTGAATCTTTTCTTCCATTTTTTCCACTGGAGGGTCCTCTCACGACAAGAAAAGCAAACCTCACCGTTAGGGATAAATTACAGCAAGGTCAGAGGACTTTTCATGATTTTTTTTCTTCTGCAGCACAAGTCCTTTCCAAGAGAAAAGTAGGAATTCTCATGAGCTCTTCAGTTTTTCCTGCTTCATTGGACTTCAAGGAAGCGGCTCAAATGGTGTCAGCTTTCAGTGCAAATGACTGAAGTGGACACAGGAAGACTGCTCTAATTATAAGCAACATTACCAATTCTTATTAGAGACGTTCCTTAATTTTATTGAACTGCCTTGAGATTTAATTATCACACAAATCAGCCGTAGCGTCACCTTAATAGGTGTACTGTCGGGCTGCCGTCTTAAGTCTTTTCCAGCGTATCTCAAAGATTCCCAGTAAGGTAAAAAAATCTGGACTCTGATGTGGCCAATTCGTGTGTAAAAGTGATGTCTTATGCTTACTTTTGCACTCCAAACCCAATCAACCCTGTATCTAATGTGAGATAGGTCCTCAAAGATCTATCTCACAAGGTTGTTTAATGAATGATTGCAACAGATCCTTACGCTATTTGTGATATAAACAGCTCTAAGAGTAGTGGGAATGAGGCGGTAACTCAAGAAAAAAAAAAACTCAATCAACTTTACAGATATTGAGCTACAGTTTGTTGTGGTAGTAGCTGAGAGTCACCCCCAACACACACCCTGAGGGCTAACAGATCATGTAAGATCTTTGTTTAAAACTTTGGCATGTGAGGCAGTGAAAGTTATGCATTCCTTCAAAAAAATGCTAGGTTTTTTTTTTCTTTTATGTGATTGTGTAGAGTACTTATGAGCAGTCAGTATCTTACCTGCAGTAAACAGCAATTGGCAAATTGGACAGAAATTTTCAAGAAGTGTAGCTACTCAGAATATCGCCTGTTCAATAGCAAATTTCCACCATAAAAAATAATTTAAACTCAAAACCTTCTAAGCAGTTTGAGCAAATGTTTCTTAGATATTATTCATACCTAAAACAGTTGTTTACTATGTCTCCATTTTCTCAATTGACCAACCAACACATAGCTATGCTAACTGTGTTCACTGAGGCTGCTCACTGTACCTTGCCACTATTTCGCTTGGAGGGCCACTATCCAACATATTTTAGATGTTTCCCTGCTCTTCAGCAGGTTTTCAAGTTATGCAGAAGCCTGTTAATCACTCATTCATTCAGATCAGGTGTGTCAAAGCAGAAAAAAACACCTAAAACATGCAGGATAGTGGCCCTCCAGGACCAGGATTGGACCCCACTGGATTAAACAGACCGTATAATTGAGATTTTATATAAAAGCAAAGACAATGTGCCTTTTTCTGTGGGCATAAGAAAATATGTGTCTGATACAAAAAGAAAGTATTGTTGGTTAGTTACAGAAGAACTTTTGGCAGGTTCAGGTAATCAGCAGTGGGATATTTTAGAAGAAACGTGAACACAGTTAGCGTAGCAACAAGAGGATTGTTGACATTTTTCTCAACAGAACATGAAAAATATAAAAATACTTAATACAGTGTACACCTAAACTCTTGGGAAAGCTTGAATTAGCATTAATGCTTGAGTTTCTCTCATGAACGGACCCTGCTCTGAGTAGCTTGACTTCTTCATGAGAATTTCACCCTGAATCTTCAAACTGAGATCCCTCTGACTGCTCTCTGTCGCAGAAAAGATGCCAGCTCACTTCATACAACACTTTAAAGAATTGGTGTCATGTGTGAAATGGCCGAGGTGGAATGAGACAATCAATTGATCCACAGCTTATTCGCCTCTGAGTCAACAAGGGAGGGAGTCACAGAGCTGAAATGGTCATACTCTTACGACGTAGTGATGGTAAATATATGTGTGTGACCGCATGATATAGTGTAAACGATTATCCAGAGAAACAAACTAACTCAGCAGCCATGATAATTTTCAAATTTAGCTGTCATTTCCTTTTCTCCCACTCCCCATCTTTAACCGTTTCCATCCTATAAAGGCATAGAGCTCTGATCAATCATTTACTCGAGCTGGTGAGGACACTGATAGTACGAAGCAGGTCTGTGTTCCTGATAGACCTTGGGTGTTCAGTCACTTTTGACCTGAAACAGAACACCGAATGGTCCGATATCTCCACTTGAACCATCAACCTTCCTCAAGGAGAAAACAACTTCTTCTACAAGCTTGCTACACACACACATTATAAATATTCTCACAGTCTCAAACCCACATTGCTGTCCTCAGGCCCTCCTCTCTAATCCTGTAATGCCAACACTGCAATTAGTCACATGCCAGGTCCATCCTTCATCTCTCCAGAGAGAGTGGGCTCAGGAGGAATTCTGACTATTTACTGTCTAAACTACATTACCCACCCTCTGCTTCTGAATTAAAAACAAGCATTCTGTCACCGCAATACTTGATCTTCCCAGTAAAAGCTAAAAATAAACTTTACCTTTGAAAATAAAGTATGCTATGCTGCACGATGACTCTTAAAAATCCTGCTATTTAAGAAAAGAATAACCAGTAAAGAGTTTTAGAATTAAATGACCAGATTACGAAGCTGGGGTTGAACTAGAGGCAGAATACAGACAAAACGTAGCTGTATAAAATGGTCATAACCCCTGTAGTTTTAGCATTATTTGTGCTTCTTTGCTCGGAGAGCCCCCCCATCGCCTCCTTCACAGTTAGGAACCATATCTCTTACAACCCACTCTCAATCAAACACCGCTGGTCGAAACTACATGACGGAGTGAGCCGTGATGGAACAAGAAAATCGACAAAACAAAGGGCGAAGGGATGGTGGAGTCGGCGCACGGCGAAACAGCCTCTGAACAGGAGTTTAACGGGCTCGTGGTGAATGTCTTCTCTACACTCGACTATAATTTTGCAGAGCCTGAAGCCACATCCCGTCAGTGATACAGAGAGGGGAGAAGTGTTGCTGACTCTCTGCATCCTCGTAAGGAACAAATGGTTCAAGTTGCCATTAAATGGATGGAAAGCCCACGGTTATCATTTCCATGCAGGTTATTTCCAAGCATTAGCCAAAAATCAATCTCCATTTAACAGATAAATGCCCTTACAGAGGGAACATATAAAATGATCGAAACGACTGATGGATATGCTCACATTAAACAGAGATTTCATACACCTGGGAAATTGAATTTGCATCATTGTGTGCGAGTAGGTGTGTGGTGTGATGCTGCCAAATTGGTAGTAAATTGATTTGTCTCGGTAAGCACTGAGCACTAACAAACTCAAACTCTGATCGGGTTTACTCTTCTCTTTTGAACTCCCTAACTTACACTTTTCTTTGTTCAAATCACTCAAGACTGTAAATTACCACTGAAAAAAATATTCATCTTTTAACCAAAAACAATTTCACAGTATTTCAACTGGAAAGTACTGCTGACATTTAAACTCTCTTGCAAAATGGCAGAAAACTGATAAACTGTCAGAGAAATAGATTTGTGATGTTGACACAACTAGGTTGTTAAAGAGCCAGGGCTGGTTTGCAAAATTTCTATCTGTGAACATTACGACCTCTTAATATCTCACTTTCTAAGACTTTCTTTAAACTTCAGACAGTGGTTCATGAGATATTTTGCTAACAGACAAACTCAGAGGCAATTTGATGATCTCCCACCTTTCATGGCAGGTTGGACTGCGTTGTTGTAAAGAAAGTAGCATTTCCCTTCATTCTGATAACCGAATAAATCAATAATACACCCGCCAGGTTAATGAATTGATTTCAGCTGAATCCACTTCATTTTTCAGCCGCTGACTTAATTAACGGACGATGAGTTTTTACCAGATTTGTGAACTTATTGAACCAGAGTGTTAAACAGACAGATGTTGACACATATAAGGCATTACTTTAATGACAGCATGTAGTTTGAATGAGCTAATTGTGTGCATGTAGAAAGAAAGAAAAAGCATCTGACAGCTAACTAACAAGCCAGCTGAGGCCAACAGTATTCCTGCTGGGGCCTTGGGCCACACAGCAACCCTCTGCTTTATTCAACAACTTTTGGCTTTAGGAATAAAATAAATAAATCCAAATTCACCAAATAGAGATGGTTGTTTCTGAAGGTTGCCGTCTGGCAACCATTTCACAAACTTCAAAGGAGAGCGTGGGAATAAAAACAAAATAAATCATCACCCATGGACATGCAGTAATGAAACAGACTGATGCATACAACTTAGCCTTACACTCGCCACTTATACTCTCCCACTCATTTTCTCCTTTTTCTGACAGACACACAAACACATCTGCTGTTACATATTTATCTCCTGAAGTCTTGTGTGTATGTATGTGTGTATATATATATATATACATACATACATACACACACAGATGAAACCAGAACTTTACATACATTATATAAAAAGACACATATGCATTTTTTTCACATTGATATGAAATCAGAATAAACTTTTCCCATTTTAGATCAATTAGGATTTTCAAAATTATTTATATTTGCTAAATGCCAGAATAATGAGAGCGAGAATGTTTTTAAGGCAGTTTTTATTGCTTTCTTCAGAGTCAAAAGTTTAAATACACTTCATTAGTATTTGGTACCATTGCCCTTAACCTGTATGACTTGGGTCAAACGTTTTGGATCTCCTTCCACAAGCTTCTCACAATAGTTGGCAGGAATTTTGGCCCATTCCTCGTGACAGAACTGGTGGAACTGAGCCATGTTTGTACGTCGCCTTGCTCGCACATGCCTTTTCAGCTTTGCCCATAAATTTTCGATAGGATTGAGATCAGGGCTTTGTGATGGCCACTTCAAAACATTGACTTTGTTATCCTTAAGCCACTTTGTAACCAGTTTGGCAGTTTGCTTCGACCCATTTGCGCCCAAGCTTTAACTTCCTGATTGATGTCTTGAGATGTTGCTTCAGTATTTCCACATAATGTTCTTTCCTCATGATGCCATCTATTTTGTGAAGACACCAGTCCTTAATTTTAGTTTCATCAGACCACAGGACATGTCTCCAAAAATGAAGGTCTTTGTCCCTGTGTGCATTTGCTAACATTAATCTGCCTTTTTTTTTCTTTTGAAGTAATGGCTTCTTCCTGGCAGAGTGGCCTTTCAGCCCAAGTGGATACAGAACTTGTTTCGCTGTGAATAATGACACATTCTTACCAGCTTCAGCCAGCATCTTCACCAGGTCTTTTGCTTTTGTTCTTGGGTTGATGCACATTTTGGACCAAAGCACATTCATCTCTGGGACACAGAACCC
>JAOXNZ010000091.1:11176690-11189867 GCA_028566095.1 Kryptolebias brasiliensis
TTACACATGGGTTGCCTTTTATTCCTCTGACATGCTGTGACGATGATCAGTGTTATTTGTGATTATTCATTCGGCTCGTGGAGGTTTGGACTCACGCTCTCTTTCCCCTCACAGGTGCGTCTCATTGATGCTGGCTTCCTGTGGACCGAGCCACACTCCAAGAGGATTAAGATGAAACTGACCATCCAGAAAGAGGTGAGAAAATGGATAAATGTGGGAAAGTGACATTCAGACTGAGATTTAAACTCGAGATAGGAGATTGTTTTGTCGTTCAAACAGTATGTTTGTGTTTCTTTTAGGTGCCGATTGGCAGATGATTGTATTTGAATCCTATAATGTTAAATTGTGTGTTTTATTTAAGAGTGTAGATGAAAATAGTTCTGCGGACGTGTGATAAACACATTAATCAAAAGTTGTACACAGCAGAGCCACAGATTTGTCCATTCTTGACTGAGGGGAGTAAAGTTTTGCACTTGGCTGTTATCTCATCCTCTTGACCTTTAGTGAGAACTTGAGCCATTGGGCTTCTTGGTGCCAACTCCTTTGTTTGTGCTGATGGCGAGCTTTTTTTATTGCTCTCTTCTTTTTATTTGCTCTTCTTCTCTAACTACTTAGTAAACTACTTGGTAAGGATTAAAACTCAAATGATTGTTTTGCGTTCACTTGCTCTGCCTCCCCTCCTGGGACGTAGCCAAACAAATGACAGAACTATTAAACACCTGAACCATCAGGGACGGGGAAAGAAAAAAAGGGACATTGCGTTCTTAAGCCCAAGCATGAAAACGCTCAAATTTACTGACTTTATTATGGTCTTAGTGCACAGTAGAAACAACCTCTGAGTTCTAGGACAGGGTTGGTGCCATATCATTCAAAGCACCTTTGAGAAGCTGGAGCTGAAGAAACGCATCGTATTTAAAAGCAGCTGCAGCTTGTTAACCTTGTTGCTGTGTTTTTCCAATCCAGGTGATGAATGGTGCCATCCTGCAGCAGGTGTTTGTGGTGGAGTTTGTCATTCAGTCCCAGATGTGTGACGACTGCCACCGTGTGGAGGCCAAAGACTTCTGGAAGGCAGTGGTCCAAGTTAGACAGAAGGTAGGTCTCACTGGACTACTAATAGATCACTTCTACAGATATATCTTGTTCTGACACCTATTTGTACACGTTGTTGGTTTATTAACATATATTTGTTAGACACATTTGTAAGTCTGCTTGTTTTTGCAGATAAAATTCAGTATTTGTGGGTTCATTGCACTATGTACAACAAAATTACATTACTCTTGTCCATCGCAAATAAGACAATGATAACAAAAACGTAGGAGACATAAAATATAATAAAATCGCATTCGGCAGCGGTGTTCAATCCTGGTCCTCGGGGGCCACTATCCTGCATGTTTTAGACGTTTCTCTGCTCTGACATACCTGGTTTGGATGAATGAGTGATTAACAGGCTTCTGCAGAACTTGAAGAGCAGAGAAACATGTAAAACATGCAGGATAGCGGCCCTCCAGGATCAGGATTGGACACCACTGACACAAGGCAATAAAATTAAGGTAATCATAAATAGAAGTTAGTTGTTGTACCAGTAAATAGAGGACATGTTTCACTGAACTGAATATGTTGCACATTTTATTAAAACAAAAATAAAATGCCTCCCAGGTTGTATTCCACACAAAACTCAACATATTGGACATTCGAATACATCAGTAGAGTTCAGTTTTCCTTTTGCTCCTCTAATATAACCCCATATTTACCTCCTAAAGATTGTTTTCACTTCTTTCATTTTTGATCAAGTCTGATTAAGATCTTGTAGAACCTTTTGACTTTTTATCAAACATCCAAACTTGGAGCTTTGGCATTTAGCAGAAAAAAGCAAACATAGTTCTGAATACCTCAGTTTCATTTTACACACAGGCATGAATTAAAACAAGCTTTGACTTGCTGTTTGAGTGGAACAAATGTGGTTCTAAATCCAGCCTATAGCTGAGCAAAGCTCACCCAATTATTAGATAAGTCAACAACTTCTGCAGCCTCCTCACCAATAAATAAATAAATACATAAATAAACACAACTGGGTGCACACCATTTGCAGCCCGGCTGATAAAGCGACAGAATGGGTGCAGTTTTCACTCCATTGCAAGCCGTGTTTCAGCCAGATTTTAAGTCCCGCCTCCTCCGTGTAAACAAACAAGACATTGTCCTTGTTAAAAAGGCAAAACCTGTTGGCATTTTTTTTAGGTGCAGATTCACATAGTTCTTACCTTGTTGCTCTGTTCAAATGTAAGTTTTTTTGGACACAATTAGCTGTAATTAGTTCTTTCATTCTTAAAATAAGCTCATGTGACACCTTGACTGTGTGCAGGGGAGTAGGCGGGACTTAAAGCTGCTAGTGCACAGACTCTGGTTCCAAAAGTACACCACGACAGCTTCCATAAAACAGTTCCTGCTGGCTTCAGTTCCCAACAGCGAGGGAAGGGGAGGACAGTTGTTCCGTCAGTGTAAAATGTCTCTGGTCTTATCCGGATCCAGCAGCCAGACCAGCGAACAACTACTTTGACCACGAGACTGATATAAACAAAATAATGTTTTGATACTGAGGTCCGAATGTAATGAAAATAGTCAGTGAATTTTTAGAATATGATGAATTACTAGCTCTGGGTTAACCAATAGGTTATTTCTGGTGTTTTTGTCTATATTCTTACATTTATGTTGTCAGCTGTTAATGAAAATAATCTCAGCTCGCTCTGATAAGTTGTTCTTAATTTAAGGTGGCACTTTCTCCCGCCGGTAAACGTATCGCTCGTCACCACTTCTACCCGGGTCGTCGCCCGGCTGACTGAAAAGGAGTGCGCCCACACAGAAAGCCATGATTTAGTTTTAATTAACACTCTCTTTTGTCTGAGCTGCTTCTGTCCCTTAATTATTTTTGGCCAACCTTACTTAGTTCTGAATTTAAAAAAAAAGGTATTATAAAGAACTAAATGGTTCTTATCACTTAAGTTACATCCTGGAGCTCTTTTCTGAGAGGTCAAAGTGTCAACAGGTTGTAGGACAAATCAAGCTTAACGTTAGAAACATAAACATGATTCTCAGTATAATATATTTTTTTCTTTTATTTCCAGACTGTTCATAAAAAGACATTCTACTATCTAGAGCAGCTGATCCTAAAGCATAAGCTCCATCAGAATGCTCTCAACATCAAAGAAACTCACGGTAGGTGAATTTGTATTGTTTGTTTGTCGTGAGAATTTATCTTGAATGAGAGGGATGACTCGTCTTTTTTTAAACTTCTACTTAACGAGATCTGATCCTTTGTTTGTCATCAGTGGGGCTAATTTTGAATCAAGCGAAGCAGAACATAATGCGTCGTGTATTAATTACCTCTTCAAGTAACGTAAAAGACAACAAGCCGTGCGTGCACGTCTCTGGCGCAGGACGCTTCATACAGCTGGCCTCGGGTGGGGGGAGGAGTTGACTCAGGGTTGTGTGCATCTAATCAGCGTCCTGTAATCAAAGCAGCCACTTCATACCAGTTTCTTACCAAGCAAGCTCGCTTCATCCCCTTTTTAGTCGTGCAAAGTGCCTCTTCACCAGATGCAGGCTGTGGCAGCTCCGCAGCAGCTGCTTGTCCTCCTGGACAGGATTGTAAAGTGGAATTTGGCCCAATTCTCCACATTGAATCCTCTCCACTTCAAGGCGGGACTTGAAAGCATCGTGAAGGTTTCAACATGTGGCTGCCATATTTCCTCCCTCCCCATCAGCTTCCTCGCATGGATTGTTTGCATGTGTAGGAGCTCTGAAACAGCGCTGACCCACCGGTGATGAATTTCTTGGTGGAGTGTGTCTGAAGGTGTTGCTCTTCTCTCGTAGACGGGATCGATTTCTACTACGGCTTCAAGCAGCATGCACAGAAGATGGTTGACTTCTTGCAGTGCACCGTGCCCTGCAGGTGAGCATTGCTGAAGAAACCTTCACACTGATATGTTTTTGTTCAGAAGTTCTGTTTTCCATCCATTCAAGTTGTGAAATTTCTTTTAGTAACAGTATATTTGTGAGAATGTTATGCCCAAGCTTCTTTTACATGCATACAAAACTATTTTATCTGTTTGACTTGTATAACAAGGACTGCAATGTCTCCCTAAATTATGTATTAATTGATTTTTTTATTCTTTTAAAGGTGTAAAACCTCTCAGCGCCTCATCTCTCATGATATTCATTCAAACACCTACAACTATAAGAGCACTTTCTCAGTAGAAATTGTTCCCGTTTGCAAGGTACGTAACAGCTTAATGTAAATATTTTAGCTGTTTGAGTTTGTTTTTGGAAATCAAATGTATCCAGATCTGCTCAGTATGTCTGTATTTTTAATAAGAAGAACGTTGTGATGATCTGCTCACAAGCTGAGCAACTTTAAGATTTTATCTGGGGGGTTTTTAGGTTAAATTGTCAAAAACACGTGAAGAAAAAGAGGATTTAATTAAACATAGATTAGTTCTTGCACTTTTGGACTTCTCAGTTGCATTTTATTTTGACAGTACTGTTAAATGAAAATATGCCGTCATTTGAGAAACAAACATTTGTAAACATCTTTGTGGTCTCAGTTTAACAAACTTTTTTGCTCGTGTTTTCTTTTCAGGACAACGTTGTGTGTCTCTCACCGCGGCTGGCGCAGAGCCTTGGGAACATGGGTCAAATCTGTGTGTGTGTTCGTGTCACCAGCACCATCCATCTCATCGATCCCCGCACGCTGCAGAGTGAGTTTTTCTTCAGCCTCAGCGCCGATAGATCGTAACAGTGCTCGGCTTCGACGCCCTTTGTTGTGACTCACGTTAACCGCAGGTTTACTTCTACAGCGTGAAATAAACACAAAGACTTTATGTTCAAAACAAATTCTGTCAGAAAGACAAAGAATTATAATAAACAGTTGTGTTAGGAGCATATTACTGAAACATCAGTACACTGGAAAATTTCACCACTTTTCAAACAGACCTCATTGGTTTGTTTTTTTTCTAGTTGATAATTGAATACACAAAGATGTAGTCATTTGTATTATTTTCTGTGTTTTTGAGTTTTTGATCAAGTTCCAAAATTCCACATTTGTCAATTCTCAGGACAGAAAATAGAAGTCAGCAACATAGTTGGCCTTTTCTTTTGAGTCACTTCTCAACCAAATTCTGAGTTTCTGCAGCAGCACACATGTTTTTATTATACTTCAAAGAGCAGGACGTTTTAGTCGAGTACAATATAAGCCAAAAGCCTGTTCAGCAGATACACCGTGAGTTAGTAATTAACTTGTTTCAGCTGTTCTGCTTGTGCACTTTATTTGTAGTGTAGGTAAGGATGATTTAATTTCAGTTTGGCTTTGTTTGTTCTAATGTCCAGTGTTTCATTTATAATTCATCTCTTGCGTTAGTTGCGGAGGTGGATGGAAACACGTACTGGCGTAACCCCTTCAGCAGCCTCTGTAGCCCGCGGCAACTGGAGGAGTTCATCGTTATGGACATGGACATCATCCGAGACCAGAAGCTGGGTGCTGGAGCTGGCATGAGGTCCAACAAGGTGAGGCTGTGTGTGTGTGTGTGTGTGCTGGTGCAGAACAGATTGCATTATGGGGGAACATTGCTCTGCTCTTAGAGGTAAAAATCAATAGCAGACCATTACATTATTCCCGAACCTGTGTGCAGGACTCGAGCCAAGATGAGAAAACCACTCAGGCTGCTTTTTGATGGGAACGAGTTCCCATTTTTCCTCTTTCTGAATGTTGCACCATCATTGATGCAGCTGTGTGAACAAACGGGAGGAAAAGAAAAGGGGGAATGTTGTTTTGGTATTTTTACTGACTTTATGCTACATTTCTGTCCTTTTTGTTTGCATGTCACAGCACACCCTGGCTGAGGTGTGGGTCCAGAAAACTTCTGAGATGGACACGAGTCAGCAGTACCACTGTCGCACCTTCCTGGGTCACCTGCTCAACATCGGAGACCTGGTGCTGGGGTGAGTGTGCACAGCTGATGGGAAGTTAGCAAGTTCTGAGCTTTAGATTTATGCCCCAAAACGATTCTGGGATTTCCCTTTCTGCTGTGCTCCAACCTCCAAAACGCTTCTCAAGAGGAGGAAGTTTCTGTGTAACCCTGACAGTAATTAGAGGCTTTCCCTGGCTCTTTTTTTCAGACACAATAGAATTACTGGGTTTACATTAAAAGCACTGAACCTCAGTGTGAAAGCAGTCAGTTTCACAAGGTTTGTGCTTTACTTTCTTGTTTCCTTCTTTCTCTTCAGGTATGACTTTGCTAACTCCAACATTAACGACGAGTACCTGAACAAGATGAACCCTCACTACGTTCCTGATGTGGTAAATTCAGCTGCTCTTCTCTCACCACTAAAACTTCAAGATCCAGACAATGATTTTAGGGCTTTTTGTTCACTTTAACACTGACCTCTAGTGGTAAACACTGTTAGACAGACTAGTTATTTAGACAGAAGTAACACTGAGTGAGATGAAACGGCTTGTTTAGTTTTGTATATTTCCACGTTGACTGAAAGGTGCTGATCAAGAAGAGCTACGACCGCAGCAGGAGAGTGAAGCGCAGGAACTGGAAACTACAGGAGATGGCCAGAGACCGCGAAGGCACAGACACGGATGATGAAAGGTAGGATCATCCCTGTGTCAGCTTGAGACTCGCTGCAGAACGATGTGAGCTTGACTCAACAAAAACATACAGAAGTTTGGCACATTGGATAAAAAGAATCTTAGATTTTGAACAATATTCTGGATTGTTAATGTGTAATTATTTAGATGAGTTCTGTCACACAGAGGAATAATTTACATCACTGGGTGCACAGGGTTCAGTTAAAGTAAGGAGTTGTTGTTTTTAGGATTTTAATGGAATTTGAAGGTTAAATCCCATATTTGTTCTTTAAATGTAAATCTGTTCAGAAAATATTAGATCAAGCTCCAATTAAAGCATTTTCTCCTATTTGTTTCTTTAAAGAACCCCTAAATAAAGAATTTAAAACAGCAGGAAGACACCACAACATTTGCTTTTTTTTTAACCCCATGAGGTTGTTTGTTTTTGTTGTGATGTTAAAATAAAATCCCTGAGAGCACTAAAGAGGCATATAATGACTCAGTTTAAGAATAGTTTAAGGAAACGCTGAATTGTCTGTGGAAGGTTTTCCTCCGTTGTCAGATGTATCTGTCCTCATTTTTATTTTTGTGTCTTCAGACAATACCAAGACTTCCTGGAGGACCTGGAAGAAGATGAGGCTTTGAGGAAGAATGTCAACATCTACAGAGGTGAGCAGATTTTCCTGTCTAACACTTTTCTCAGAGACATTTTAATATTACATCCATTTTCAGACTGTTTCTGACAACTTGTCACACCATAAATTATAGATTTAACATTGGATAGTTAATGAGCAGATGCTAATTAGTTTTATTTATTTATTTGTTTCCCAGATGTCTCAAAGATCCCAGCGGAGAGCGACACAGATGATGATGGAGCGCCTCGTATCTCCCTGATAGAGATGCTGGAGGAGCTCAGTCTGAATGATGCCACGGGAGCAGAGGGCGCCGACATGATGACGGACTAACCAGCAGGACAGCTGATTTATCTCATTTCAGGTCCGCTGATGGTGAGATAATTACAGGATGTCTGATTCTGACCTGGCAGCAGATTGAGGACTGATCATGTTTGGGAATTTTAAAAAAAAGAGAGAGAAAATCCACAGATTCTCTGACTATGGTGGAATGACTCACAACCACAATGAACTGGGACTCAAAGACACTTTCTCTAAAGCAAAAAGAGAATTTAATTCAGTCACTTCTACAGCACAGTTTTGTCATTTCTTTAATTGACGTGAAAACGGAGTGCCTCTAATAAACATGTGCCCTCACTTATCAACACTTTCTGCTTGTCTTCTATCATCTTCCAGCAGAGGGAGCTTAATGCTAAAAACAAAAGAGGGGACATTGGTGTATTCAAATAGCCACACTTGCCATAAGCTGAGACAAATCAGTTAATAGTGTCATTTGGTTACTGTGGGCATTATGTAAAATCTCTTTCAGCTGTGTTGTGTGTTTAGAGAAAGTGCTGTCTGTGCTCTGAGATCTGTTGGAAACTCCTGATATGGATTAGATTTAAATATGCTCCCAACGGGGCTGCTGTTAACGACCCCCCACCACCACCACCACCTGCAGATGTTCATAATTTATTGGTCCAAACATGCACGATAACACTTCATCAACGGCATGTTTGTTTTTCATCACCTGCAGGGCAGTACCACATGCAAAGGAGCTCCAAAACACCACTGTGAAATTTTCATCAGTTCCCACTCGTGTGTAAATTAAGTAAATTCACGCTCAGGTAAACACCTTCAGGTGTGGAATAGTTTGTGTTGTTTAATGTTGTGATGTCTTTAGCTTTGATTTATGGAAGCGTAGCCAATAAAACACGAGTAAACTGGCTGCAGAAAGAGTAATAAAATGTGGTCAGTTAGTAGGACTTGTAATGGAAAGATAATGAACACTTAAAATCTTATCTGTCATAGATGGTTTTTAAACATCAGTTTGGAGAAATGGGTTTGAAATGTTCAATCGCTGTCGTAGTCACTTTATAGGAGACAGCGCCATGGTTTTTTTTGTTACGAACACAAACGCAGCGGTAATTTATGGAATATTCACAGTCAGGTGTCGCAGAATAAACACCAGCAAAATGTGTCAGAAAACATCTGAATTTGAAGCGAAGGACTGCATACTTTTGCCGAGAAAAATCTCAGTAACACTGACATAAAATGTATTTACACATATTTTACACTCGATTTTACTCTAGCATGGACTGCAGCTGTGAGTATATCACAACCTTTAATATATTACAGATACTACCCACGAAATATTTCTGTGCAGAACAACTGATTTTATTATATGTGTGCAAAATAACTTCTTAACTAATTTATAACCCTTACAACACTATTAATCTTAATTATATTCTGGAAGTTTTCCTGCTGGAAGTGACCTTTCCACTTAACTCTACTCCAAAAGATCAGAACGTTCTCTTTAAAAGCAGAGTAGAAATGTTTTGATTTAAAAAATATGTACCTACTATACCCGTCTGGCTTAAAATAGTTTAAAAGTTGTATTGTGTCATCAGTTTTGCTGCTCTCCCCACAGTTTTGGGAGCTTTTTGTGGTAATTAATACTCCAGTGGAATGTTTGGGTATCACAGGGTGTATTAGGGTCTCGCATCTTAACTTGAGGAGGGCGGAGGAGAACCTGTCTCCGTTTTCCCAAACCTGAGCTGGTTTTTAACGGTAATCAGATCTACTTGGGAAAGTGAATGAAGTGAATCCACAATACGAGTGTGAGTGAGTGTGTGTGTTTCAGCCTGACTTCCTCACCATTAGTTTTTCTCGTATGTGCTCAGTCTGAGCCCCTGTGATTAAAATACTTCAAGCCCATGCTTCTCAAAAAGTATCAGTGGTAGTACTCAGAACATTTTTTAATATCAACTATTTACAAGATGAAAACTAAGCAATTAACCATGATGAGCCAAACTGTGATGTAAAGCTAAAAAAAAAGGTAAAAATGAGCCTAACACGATGAGTGGTTCAAGGTAATTATGATCTTTGCTTCAAATGGACACTACTTGAAACAATATTTTGGGAACCCCTATGGAAACTGTGGTAGACTTTTGTTAAAGGATGAACTAGTGCAAGTGTCATTAAAGCCTTCATACATCATTTACTGTAGGTCTGTGTACTAGTCCAAGTATAATTTAAGTTTCTACTTTGCAGCGTTTGGCCTCCCAGCAACAAACGCTGCAAAACGGCAAGAAAACCTGATTTAAAAGTTCCTTAAATTTGTATTCAGTAACTGTGGTCCAGTATGAGACGCTGCTTTCAGCAATCTTCAACTGCAGCCTTCAACCAGTGTTACAGTTAGGGTTTGGTCAATCTGCACTTTTGTCAGATTTAAATGTGAGCTTGTACTATTTCTTGTTGCAATAACAGAGAGCTTAGTATTTTCTGAGGTGGTACACACCATAAAAAGTTTTAAACCACTGCTTTAAGCCACCGTAGCAGTTCAGACTCAATTTCAAGCAAGTTTGAAGTTGGAAGTGTGATCCTAAAGGCTGTAGAGGCGAAACTCTCTGATTTAAATAATCAGCAGCTGTTTGAACTTCGTGTAGAAACCCCAGTGGTTCGTTCTTCTACAAATCTTTAGCAAAGATCTGCTCTGAGTTCAAACCGGCCCTTCTATCGCAAACAAAATAGCAGTGCATCCATGCGTAGCGCCGATGTGCTCCATCAGCTCTGCCCTTGTTTACACATCAATAATTCAGCGTCAGAACTAAGCTGGTCTGCAAACCTCCCTTTAAGAAGATAAATATCCATAACTGTATATTTCTGGTCCTAAAAACTATGGAATGAAAGACTAGATGGTTCCTGAGATACCGGTTACATCTGACTGTAATAGTTTTGAGAACTCTGGTCCTATAGTAGTGGTCAGATGGTTTATAAGACATCCACTCATAAGTGTGGATGTCTTATTTTGAGCCAAATAATGAGCCATTTGGACATGGTGACTTTATGGATGTTTGGACAAATTTATAAGTGAGGCTTTACTAACTGCTGTACACGGTGGTGGTAGCATCAGGCTGTGGTACTGGTGGATGGAATGGGATGTTTGGGAACAACCAGGAACTACCCGTGAACTGAGACGTGCCGACCAAGAAAACAAAAAGTCTGCTCCAAAAGTGACACCTTTGAGCTCAATGTGCGAGCCAAACGTCCTCTGAGAAACAGCTTTATGATCAAATGAGACAAAGATTGAACTTTTTTGGCTGTGTGTATGTTTGGAGGAGTTGAGGTGAGGCTTTCAAACATAAAGACAGTACCAACTCTCAAGCATGGAGGTGGTAGCATCAGGCTGTGGTACTGGAGAGTTGCACATCTCCACCTCAATTCAACAGCTTGAAATGGTTGAAACTTGGACACGGTTTGGGTGTCCCAACAAGCCAATGATGGCGGACTCTCATTTAAACTTGCCTCTGATTGGTTAAAGCAGCTAACGTTAAAATCTCAGGGTTTTTGTCTTCAACCCTATTGAAGGTTTGGGCTTAACGGCCGAATCCATGGCAGGAAACCAACCAATGTCAATCCACAGCACTTGTTCTAAAATTCCATGAAGGTATATAAATATAAATCATTCAGCATGCCCATGAAAAAATGTTTTGAAGTGTTATTTAGTATAACGGATGGAGGATATGGGAAGAGAGGAAAGTGGGTGAAAGATTGCAGAAATGTTAGTATGAAGTTATTTATTTCACATTTATGGCCTTTATAAGGAGTGAAATAAACCACAGCATCCTGGCTGCTGTCCATGCGCACAGCAGCGAGGCTCCTGGTCGGTTCCTCCTGCAGCTGCGTCACTGCGGCGGGAGGAGAGGAGAGGAGAGGAGAGCCGGGGGGGGGGGGTGCGACGAGACCAGCCAAATTTAAAAAATAAAATAAAATGCGGATCTGAAAGGGCTGGAACAGAGCTGCAGGCGGGACATCCGCTCCTCCGGCGCCTCTGATGCTTCTGCTGCTCCCGTCTGGTCTGGCTGCCTTTACACACCCCAACACACCCACACACACACACACACACACACACACACTGGGCTATGCGTCAAACAGTCTTCGGACACTCCACCTGCATGATCCGTGAGCCAGGTGAGTGGTTAATGTAAGCGCGGGCTGTGGGTGTGGTGCCATTTTCCTGGTCTGCCTGTGGAGACGGGACGGCTTTACGCGGAGCAGCAGAGGCAGCTCGTCCTCCTGACATCTCTGCCTTTTTATTCCTGGGGGGGGGGGTGTTCGCGTCGGCTGCAGGAGGTGAGTCGGAACCCGGTTCGGTCCTACACATGGCAGCTGGGATGGCCGATTAGTCCCCGGCCACTAATTGATTTCCTCATTTACGCGCAAATTGATTATTTAAAGACGTGCCTCTTATTGGCTAAATGTGTTTTTTTTTTAGATTTGCAGTTTTCATTTAGATCAGCCACAAAAGTGTCATTTGATCGAATTTGATCGTTTGTGTTAAGAAATTACAAATTATCCTTAAAAAAAAGGACGAAAATGTCCTAAATATGAACTTCAAAGGTACAAATCCAGACAGTAATGACTTAGAGTTTATTTACTAATGACTTAGTTATCTTGTTTACAGTTTCTTAAAGCTCTTTTTCCATAAATTAAAAACACTATGTACGCCTGCACCTGTTGGCCCCGCCCCCTTACACCTGTGGTACCTCACAGATAAACAAAGCTTCCTATATCTGGACACAGGTGCATTTGTAAGGTAAAGGCAGATATGCTGGGACATTTTTAGCAGGCGATCATACAATTGCTCGTGTCTGTTAGCAAAATATCTCACGATCTGGATGAATTTTATTGAAATGCTCAGAGTACTCGTTGGATGTACATCTACAAGTCATTAATGTGTAAATTCAACCTGATTCAAAGTGGCTGGCACAGCTTATTAACTTTTGCAAACACAAAAAATATAACAGTTAATTTTACAGAAATTGAGCTAAATCTTGATGTAATGGTAGCTGAGAGTCCTCCCCAACACATACTCTGAGTGCTACACATAACTTTTTTTTTTTTCTTAAAAGAATAGCATTATCTATTGAAGTCAACTCAATTCAAGATGGCCACCACAGCTAACTGTCCTTAGAAAACACAAAAATGACAACAACTTGGTCAGTTTTACACAGACTGAGCTAAACTTTGGTGCGGTAGTAGCCGAGAGTCCTTCCTAACACATACTCCGAGCGCTAACAAATTGCACAACATCCCTGTTTATAACTGTGGCATGCAAGGAGGTGGGTGTTCCTTCAAGAAATGCTAGTTTTATTTAAATTTTGAATATTTATCCTAGAAAAAACAAGACCAACATGTCTTAAATATGAAGCTGAAGCTCCCAATCCAGACAATCTACACTGTCAGGGCATCATTATTAGCAACTTAGATTGAATCTTTACAGCTCATTTTCTAAATCAAGTTGTTTTTCAACGTTCTCCTGAATTAAAAACAGGATGTACACCTGTACCTGTTAGCCCCATGTATAACCAGAATACCCGACTCATGCCATAACACAATACTCCGCTAGTTGTTTTCTGGGAGCAGTGAAGTCTAGATG
>JAOXNZ010000091.1:11199049-11212231 GCA_028566095.1 Kryptolebias brasiliensis
AAAACAGATGCGTTACTGGTTTGATGTGTGATTTCTTTGCACATCTTTACACAAACAAAACCAAACTGGCACAGATTATGACACAAAGAGTGATCGGGTATTTAAAAAAGAAAACAATTTCTTAGAATTGATCTTACTTTTTCGGAGTAAGGTCTTAAAAATTAACAGAAAAGAAGGAAACGCGAGTTAGCTGCTGTGAAGGAATGTTGGACTGAGTATCAAGAATTTTACTGTGAAACTCACAAGAGAGGGAGGAAGATGTGGACACCAGACCTGCCTGATCCCTCCAAGGTTCATGGAGTCTGTTAAGTGAGCTAAAACTCAACACTGGGAGGGAAAATAATCAGCTTAGGATCTAAAATGAATGGTGTGAAGGTGAAGACAAGATTGTGTTTTATTTTGGATTTCTTTTCAATAGGATCTGCTCATTTTCTGTAGCACAGAAGGTTCTGTGAAGCTGAAAGTAGGAATATCTGGGGAAGAGTTAGCACTCTCTGGAGGCAGAACTTATGAATTATAGAGCTACAAAAATGGGCATTAAAGACCTATGCACCTCATTTGGATTCACTTGTACTCGCACCTGATCATGTCAGTACCTCAATCAAAACTTCTATCTGCCATCTTTAAAACCACTGACCTATAAATGTCCTCCTTGTGTTGTCAAGTATAAACTGTAGATATGCAAACCGCAGCAGTTGCTGAGTTCAGTAAAACATTAGGAGTAAAAATAGGGGGGGAATTTTTTTCCTGCTGTGAAAAGCTCACACAGTCTTTCCGGGATTTTGTGGGCAGCCATATGCAAAACTATGTTGTTAGCAAGGAGTAGCCACTTCCTTCTGAGCTATCACATCAAATATACAGACTTTTAGTTAACTTTACCTTGCTGAAAAAAAAACAAATTCTCATTTAAGCTACTAATGTATACCAGTTTGTGAAAATGGATGCACTTTTGGGTGAACGTTACAGAAAATAAAAACTGATGACATCTTTACATTCTGTTCATTCATGTATACAACTGTCTGTGTGTTACATGGCCTAAACAGCTGGTTCTTTTGTTATCATCACTACCATACTGATAATCTTTGTGACATTTTGCCATATTTTTTTAGTTCTCAAACTCTACATTGTCCTCCTTAGGAAGTATATTTGACAAGAAAAACAACAAAGTGTTACTTGAAGGAATGCAGATTGTTGGCTGTATTGGATGCCAAAGTTTTAAACAAAAATCTCATGCCATCTGTCTGGAGTATGTGTTGAGGATGACTCTCAGCTACTACCACATCAGATTTTAGCTCAATATTTGTAAAATTGACTAAGTTAGCTATGGTGACCATCTTGAATCAGGTTGACTCAAAAAGTTAATGAGTTGTAGAGGTACATCCAATGATTACGCTCTGAGAGTTTCATTACAATTTGTCCACTGGTTCATAAAATATTTTGCTAGTAGATACACACAGAGTTGCAGTTGGCAATTATAACTGCACAAATGATCATTTCATTCAAGATGGCAGCCATAGTTCATTTACCTTAGCAAACACAAAAATGACTATAAGTCAATCAATTTCACAGATATCATGTTAAAATCTGGTGTAGTAGTAGCTGAGAGTCATTCCCCAGCAGATACCCCTAGATTTATTTATTGCCACGGGTTTTCTTGTGTGCAAAAGGACATTGTGTTTGCACAACCAACTTAGAGTGCCTTACTCTGAAGAACACAAGCAGCCTTATCATTAGAAAGGCTCGTTACAGATAGAGTGAAAGTGTTTCTGTACTTTTGTCTGATAAGCAAACTCAGTGCCAACATGGTCGTTTTCCAAAGTCATAAGGGTCTAGATTTCCCTTGATAAGATCTCAGTAAAAAACAACAAAACTATCAATAGTTTTAATAGTGCCCTATGGGGTTCACGGGTTGCTTTGCTGGTTATTATAACATGTCCCTCTATAACAAGTTACTGACTACCTCTATAACTTTCTTTAACGAGCTCAGTACTCACTGCAGCTTCAAGATCTCCTTTACATGAATAGGGTTAATGTAAGTTAATACTCCTCCATCCATCCAAGGCATCTTTGGTCCTCTCTCTGCTCGGCTGCACCGGCTGTGTAAGTTAACTCTTTCCTGTTCCAAGTGCTATAGTAATAGTCCTTTAGAGTGTGTGGATGAAGGCTAAGGGCAGGGCTGGAGTCAGTGTTAAATCAATGGGCAGGTGAGTAGTACCTGAGTTCTCTGTGACTAGCTGGGTGCTGTAAACTGACCGCCGCTGTTGTGTGTGGTCTGAAAAGAGCTGAGAGACGACGTTGTTGAGGTCAGGCATGGTGAAACCCAGAGGAACCCTTTTCTTTCTCAGGACATTTCTGCACATCTCACACTTCATCAGTTTGTCTCTTTTTTTTGGGAGAGGGAAGTGGAGGACACTTTACAAGCATGAGTGTATGGGTATTAGGAAGAATAAATATTAGAAGTGGGTAAAATAGCTAAAACAAATGCAAGCACTTGCTTTTAGAGCTTTCTCTTCATTCCTTCATTCCACCATCAACCCTCTCTAATTCCCTAAAATTTCATTTCCCGTCTCCCTGCTCACTTTTAGCCGGACACAGATCTCTCCAGGGACACAAGGTCTTTGGCAACTGAGGCATGTCCACCTTTCAAACATTCTTTGTCACTGGCAAGTCAAGAGTTTCAGCTAGACAGCTACCAGAAAATCACTTTTCTACAAAAAACCTGATGCTATCTGGTTACTTCGTAAGAATGAGTCATTGTCCAGCCACACAATCATAGTTAACAGATGTCACTGCCAGCAGCCTTGAGAGTTCATGTGCAAATAAGTCGGCCACGGTGATCAGGCGAGCTTTGCAACTGCGCTGATTTAAAAGGGATAAGCTGGTTCATTCGACAAACAGCTCAGGTTTAGCAGCTCCTGAGTGATTATTGGAGCTCTTTAAGCTAAAGCTTTTCTCTGGATGTTCACCAAGTATCAGCAGATTGAAAATAATGAGCTCCCTGTACTATGTGCCAATGTGTAGATCTGGTAATCAGTCATTCTAATTAACAGTTACAGATTTTATAATCAACATCAGCTTGAAACATTTTGTTTAAGATTGCGCAAACTTTTCCCTTTTTCACTTGCAGCCACGACCAAAGTGTGTGTCCCCCCTCAAAAAAAAGAAAAGAAATCCACTGGCCTCTGTTTCAGACTTCTCTTTGGTTGGCTTTGTCCCATGTTAAGAGCCTGGACAGAAGGAATGCCTCCCATATCGGGTGACCCATTGCCCCACGGCCTTTGCTCCTTGCCTAACTCGCAGTGAGGGAGTGCTCATGATGGGCGCTGTATTTTGTGTCACAAAAGCACCTTTCTACACAACAAGGGTACAGAGAATGGGCTACAGCACAGTGGTTCTCCTTGGGTCAGTCCGCCTTAGTGGGATTTTAGACCTCCCCCTTTGCTTTAAACATATAGCCTTATTTGTGGGATGTTCTTTCACCCAAACCTGGCAGAATTATCAGAGAGACCTGGAGCTCCTGGTGCTGATTTCAAGACTCTGCTACGAAAGATAAATGACTGTACTACTTATGCATAACTGGGTGAGTCTTACGAACTTTGCTGAATATTTAAGTTTTTTGAGAAGCAAACAATAACATCAGTCATTTATGTGTATTAATGAGTGTATGGATTGTTACACTTGATCAGACACTCAAAAAAACTTCAAGTGAAAACTGAAAATATTTCTGGCATATAATGTAATGTAATGTTTTTTGTTGGCAAAATATATGAATTCAAGTTAACTGAAAGTAGGTTTAGGATACAGTTGCTGTCAAAACTTACCAGACATATAATGGCATTAATGTCATATTACATTTGGACCTTTAATGATTTATTTGAACCTTGATTTTTCCAGGGTGGAATGATTAAACAACACACAACTTCGATGGTTTTTAAAAACAACAATTGGGTGCAGAAGTTTAATTTATTGTAGAGTTTCTCCAATTAAAATTAGACATACAGGCTCACCTAAATCTTTAAAAAAATTGGTGCTGGTGTTTCTAGGATGTCTCTTACTGGAAGTGGCTCAGAAGGTAGGGGTTTGTCTTCTCCTCTACCCGGAGGGTTGCCGCTTTGAACAATGTAGCTTACCACCATCAGCGTGTGAATATGTGGATGAATGAGTGAATGACTGATTGTAGCGCTTTGGGGTCCTTGGACTAGATAAAGCGCTATACAAGTGCAGGCCATTTACCATTACCATTCACTGCATTGATCATGATTGACTGCAGCTTTTCTTTGAAAACCCTCATTGGATTGACCAATACTCAGAACAATGGGAAAGTCCAAGGAACTCAAATGAAGATTTAAGAAGGAAAGTTGTAGATTTACACATGTTCAAACTACTTCAAGATTGACAGTTTAAACAATTGTACATAAATATAATTTATTAGGATGTGTTGCCATTTTGTCAAGGTTTGGAAGAAAGACCCAAACTGTTAGGCTCAGATGAAAGGAACTTGGCTAGGATGTTCAGGATCAACCTAGGAGCTACCAGGGCTCAACCCTGCCATGAACGGGAAACTGCTGAAACACTAGTATCACTAGTTTTACATCACCATGGACTGAGAGGGTGCCAACCAAGAAAAAAAAACCTCTGCTCCCAAAGCAACACCTTCAAGCTCAGACTATATATATATGAGCACTGAGTATTATAAAACAGTATTGAGTTGGTTCAATACTCAATGATGGTGGTAGCATTGTACTGTGGTACATATACAAAGTGGATGGAATAATGAAGAAAGAGGACTCCCTCCAAATTCTACAACTTCACCTCAAATCTACAGCTAGACAGCTGAAACCTGGACACAATAGGTGTTCCAAAAGGACAAATTTCCTTCCCAAAATGGCCTTCCAAAAGCTCCAACCTCAACCCAATTGAAAATTTGTGGAGTATGCCTATAGGCAAGATCTATGCCAGGAAACCAACTAATTTAACCCAGTATTAATGAGCGTGTATGCATGTATCTGAGCTTATATGTAAAGTGATGACCCTGTGTTAGTTAGCCGCAATAAATTCAAACATGTGCGCCAAATTGTTGTTTTTAAAAATCATTGATGTTGTTCAATTAATTAATTTGAAGCCCCAAAATATTACATTCAACCCCATGATGAGTGAAGTTAAATTTCTGATTGCAATTGTATGATAATAATTGAAACGGTGAGAGTTGAGACATCATAACTTTTCTTTCCCTTTGTTAGCATGTTTAGCTTTTTATTTTCACAGTCTTGGTTTTGAAGCTACACTAGATAAAACTTAAACATTCTGACAAATCTGAGTGCTTTTTCCCCCCAGATTCTAGTCAACCATGAGGTTTATCACCTGTCAGTCGACTCTTGTGGCTGTAGTTGTACTGAGTCTTACCGTGGTGTTCTCAGCTAAAGCAAAGACTACTCAAAAACCAAAGTACCTGTACACAAAGAAGCCCATCCCTCAGGTCACCCTGCACAACCCTGTCACCACCAGCGCACCAAAAACTTTGAAGATAGTGGCGACTCCAAACCCTGTGCAAGCCCAGCCGCGACCCCAGCCCACCACAGTGAAGACCACATACGAAAGTCATCTCTTTCCACCGTATTACAGTGAAAACACTGAGCCCCCTGGTGTTGGCCCTGAGAATTATACCCTGGATTACAACGAGTGCTACTTCAACTTCTGCGAGTGCTGTCCGCCTGAAAGGGGCCCCAGGGGCCTAAAGGGAGAAAGAGGCTTAGCAGGTATTATACTCACTGATAATATTTTGCTATGTTTTTTCATTTTTTGTGCAAATGTAGCATTTTGAGCATCACTTACTTTCACTTTTAAAGGGTCCCAAGGTGATATTGGCCCTGCTGGACCAGCTGGTTTACCTGGACCACCTGGCATGAGTGGACTTATGGGCTTTAAAGGAGAAAAAGGTACGTACCTTCTGGTTATATGTACATTTAAAATGTCATATTGTAAACTATATTATTACACTGTGTTGTGGCGGATGTAATGAAGTAGGAGACGACGGTTAAATACACAAACTTTATTACAGCAACTGTGCCATTACGCCAGATGCCAGTACAAACTTTTACTCTGCATTTCTCTTTAACGCAGTCTCTTCTGTCCTATGCTGTCACAGCACCATCCTCTAGCGACAAGAAGTAATAACAGCAATGAGTTAAAACATAAATGTGTTCACTGTGTAAACCTAAGAACACAGCACCCTGTATTTCCAGAACAAAGAAAAGCACATGTACAGTGCAAAAGTTTTGACCACCCCTAATTTCCAAATTTCTTTATATTTTGCTTTCTTGTAATCTGTTAAAGTGGTCTTGATCAGCAGTTCTTCTGGCTTTTTGAAGGGCTGTCAAAGTTTATTCTTTGGGCATGATTGGCAGCTTCTTTATTGTGGTCCAGTTAATGCATGCTTAAAAATAAACAAGTGGGAGAAAACAGCAGTATCAGGCCCAAAACAAAACAAAAATATATTTATAGCAGATGAACAATAACTAAATATCTAAAAGTAATATCCTATTGGAAAATAAATACAGCAAAGACTTGAAACAGGACATGAGAGATGCATCATCTTTCACGTATTGAACAGAAAATGAGTGAAAGAGCCGCTAAAGTTAAAAGAAAAACACAGAAAGACGTTCATCAGGTCTGAAAAAAACACTGTTCAAGATTACTTTAATACATTACAAGAAAGTCTGGTTCTTAAAGTAAAGTAAAAAGAAATTAGGAATGACTCAAGATTTCTGCACAGTACTTTTCTGTGATTTTATACCTTGCAATGGCAGCAAAATAAAGAAGGGCAACAGCGCCACCTAGCATCTTTTACCTCCATGGACCCAGTTTGTTTAAGATAAAAACGAAGACAAAAAAACAAAACAAGAACTTTGGTACTCGCAATTTAGACACACTTTTCCGCATAGGCTTTGATGTTTTTGCACAGTATGTTGGTTAATCATGAAACTGTTTTAAGATGGTAGCACCACTCAAAGAAATATTCATATTACTCATTTAAATACATTTCCCAGGAGATAAAGGTGACAAAGGAAACAGTGGGATTCCAGGGACACCAGGAATTTCAGGGAAACCAGGACAAAAAGGTACAACGTACTTAAGAAGATTATTTTATATTTATGTGTTTTTGTCAGATTTCATTAGTTCTGACTCAGTGTTCTAACTTTGCAGGTGATGCTGGCTACAAAGGTGAAAAAGGTGAAATAGGGTTGGGAGGTGTCAAAGGTGACAAAGGGGAAAAAGGTGAGCTTGGCCAGAATGGTACTGCTGGAGAGAAAGGAGAACCTGGAACACAGGGACCTGTTGGACCTCCAGGAACAGCTGTTGAGCTGGGTCCTAAGGGAGAGAAAGGAGATAAAGGAGACTGTGGCGTATTTGGGGAAAGAGGACCTAAAGGTGAGCGTGGAGAACCGGGACCTCCAGGTATTCAGGGTGCAATGGGAATACCAGGACTGCATGGCAAGCATGGCACCCCAGGTCCTGTTGGCATTCGAGGTGATCCGGGACATCCTGGACAACAAGGAGAACCGGGAGTGCCAGGCCCTCAAGGACCACAGGGCATGAGAGGGATGTCTGGGTCAAAAGGGGATAGAGGTTACCCCGGGATGAGAGGGGAGCGGGGCTTTCGTGGATTTAAAGGAGCCAAGGGATCAGGGCATTCCCAGAAACGGTCCGCCTTCAGTGTGGGTCTCTCCCCAAGAAGATCCTTTCCTCCCTCTGGCTTCCCAATCCGCTTTGACAAAATCTTCTACAACGAAGAGAACCATTTCAACATTACTTCCAACAGTTTTACGTGCGTCCACCCTGGAGTTTATGTCTTCTCCTTCCACATCACGGTGCGCAGTCAGCCACTGAGAGCCACGCTGGTGGTGAACGGGGCGAGGAAAGTGAGGACACGGGACTCTCTGTACGGTCAAGACATCGACCAGGCATCCACTCTGGTGGTGCTACGGCTGGCAGCAGGTGATCAGGTCTGGATGGAGACGTTCAGAGACTGGAATGGGGTGTACGCCAGCAGTGAGGATGACAGCATCTTCTCTGGGTTTTTACTTTACGCAGACAAACCCTGATCCGGACTCGTTTATACTGACAGTCTGCTCCTCAGCTGGACTGTCCCCACTTGACCACATTGAAGAAAACACCAAATACTGATGGTGCTATAAGCTGCTTAAATATGTGTTTTTATTTTCTCATTATCATCTAGCTTCTCTTTTTTTTTCCACTACCAGCTGAATTATGGAGGGACTTCTGAACCACTCCCGACCTCAGGGGACAAACGAGTCAGGGGGCCCCCTGATCAGGAACCTCACAAAAGGCACAATACAAGGACAAAGAGATTTAGGCTTTGAAAGCACACTGTTTTCAGCTATTTATAAAATATCATTAGATGAAACTGAGATTTTCTTGTTTAGAGCATGTGCAAAAAGAACACAACAAAGACAAAACAGTGCAGTGAAAAGATGGTGCTAAAAGCATTAAATGCAAACTATATCTGAATGTAAAAAATCCCTGACAAAGAAATGACAAATACTAATCTATGCCAATGTCATAAAGTCAAAGTGCCTCCATTGCTTGAGATAAGACTTTAAAATGGAAAAGAGAGAAGACAAGAAATGCAGTTTCTGCTAAGACATATCAAGGAAATAATTAAAAACAGCAAAATGTCAAAACTCAGATGTGATCAGACGATAAAAATGACTAAAACTGATCACAACAAGACTCAAAATATCCAAAAGGACAACTAAGACAGTCAATGTTTTTCTCTTTGCTGCTCCCTTCTGCAGGGGTCGCCACAGCAATGCTGAATACCTTTCCTGACACAACCTGGGCTCGACCTGCAGCCTCGGGATTACAAAACCGCAACACTGACCACTGAGCTACTAAGACTCTTGATGTTTTTACACAAAAACACTCAGAACAAATAAGTTCCAAAATGCAGAAAGAATACAGTTACCAAGGATCTCAAAACATCTGTAAAATGGGTCGAATAACTCCAGTGAACCACACTGAGTCTCAAATCGGCTTCAGATACACTAAAAAAACAAACGAAGAGGCTAAAAAATGAGTCAAAACAAGCAGACAGATTTAAAAAGGTGACAGATATTCCAAATGATAAAAATAGCATTTTATATATATGAATAGATTTTGCTTATAAAACTGTAAATCCTTGAAGAAATGCATATTGCTCATCTCCTTACATTACAAAGTTTTGAAGAACGTCTTTGCGGAGTCCTTTAATGCTCAGAGTATGTGCTGTGAATGACTCTCAGCTACTACCACATTAAATTTTACTTCATTGGGTGCAAAACTGACCTACTTATGGCCAGTTTTGTTTCCGCTAAAGTTGATTTAGCTGCGGTGACCATCTTGAAATGGGTTAACTCCAAAAGTTGTTCAGTTGTAGATGTACATCCAATAATTACTTCCATTAAAATTCATCCAGTGGTTCATGAGATATTTTGCTAACAGAGAGACAAACACACACACACACGTGGTTGCCCACCTTTCATGGCAGCTGGTGCTAATTAACAATCAGCGCACTTAAAAATTTGCAGACAAAAGCATCACTTTAAAATTATCACCATACAATGAAGGAAACAGGAATTTAGCAATATATAATGTAAAAATAATTCTTCATTAACCCTGTATTATAGACAAAATGCTTACTCTTTCTTTAAACTTTGAATTATTTATTTATACTTTCAGTTGTTTCGACCTCTGGACCCACTGTCAGCCTAAAAAAAGAGAAAAAAGCTCCTTCCTTTCCTCCTGCAACCCCGTCTCCTTCTTTTTTGTTCACTGATGAGTGTTTTGCAATATCTTTGTTACATTTTCAACCTTGATTTTCCTTTTTCTATAATCAGAAATGATGTAAAGAATTGATATTTGTTTTAGTATTCAAAAAAATGGCCCTGTGATCTAATGTTATATTATTAAAGGGATTGTAAATTTGGTTAGAATGACCGTATCTGTCTATTGTGGAGAATATTTCAGCGGCATCTCTTGACATTTTAACTATTCTGGTGTTTTTATTTATGTACAAAGTTTCTTTCGGTAGAGTTGTAAAAAAATGTGTTTGTTGAAAATAAAGTCCAGCAGTGCATATAAAATACTGAATGCTTTATTTGATCAGAAATATGACAGTAGTTTTTGTAAATTTATTCTCTCAGTTTTGTGGATGATTCCCTGGAGATAGTATAAGGTTTTGGAAAGAGTTAAAGGGATAGTTCTGGGGTTTTTTAAAGTGGAGTTGTGTGGAAAGGTTATGAACAGCTAATATCTTACCTGTTGTAGACATCTCTTTGAACGACTTCAGTTTGGAGGAACAGACCAAAGTGGACTCCTGCCATCTTAACTTCAATTTCAACATTTTTTTTGCGGTTCATTCGAAAAAACGATTTAAGAAATCTTTACATAACCGTCAGTTTCTCATTACACAGCTAATCCAGCAGATTCACAGATTATCTGACTTTTTTGTTCTGAAGTGCTACAGCTAGCTGCTGCTACTTGTACTTTGAAGTAACCTTAACATTTTATATAAAATATAAATAATCTTGTAATTTGAAATGTATATGGATGTAAAGGTTTACAACATATCATTCACACGAATTTCTGAGAAGTTTTAGAAATTTGGTTTCTTTTAAGTGACCAGCAATTGACTAGCTGTTAGCTCATCAATCCATTCAAAGGGCTATCAACCACAGGTAAGATAGTGATTGTTAATAACCTTTCAACAGAACCACACTTCAAACGATCTGGACTATCCCTTTAACAGTGCAGGTATTTGCATCAGTGCGCGACAGCAGAACATTGAACAGTGAATGATATGAAAAAGCTAAGCTTCAAGTTATAACTACACAACGTATGGCGATAATTCACACAAAAGGACAAAATCTAAACTAGAAGAAGTCCAGATATCTTCAGATTATCCAGATGAATCATTCTGGGAAACAGTGAAAGGCCCTGGAGATGGATATTGCTTTGAAAACTGGTCCGTAGATGGACTGCTTGGCTTGGGTAATTTCAACCTCAACGGGGCACCAAAGATTGTGTGGAGTGGATGCTCACTAACAGGAGGAGCTGCAGTGGGGCGCTGGGACCTCGTTAACTGAGCTGCAGGAGTCAGGCGCTGTTCTGGGGGTGACTCTGATGGAGCTAAAGGCATGAAGCTTCTAACGCGAGGACGTGGAGGCAGCTGCGTTCCTGTTGGGTAAGAGATAAAGTGACTTTAAAAGTTCTGCAACTTCTATGCGAGGTTCTGCTCTTTTGACAATTCAAGGGGTAAGACTTTAAAGGTTTAGTTTAGGACATACAGTTGGCTACATTTACTTTAACTCACCTTTAACTGCTCCAAAGCTTTTGGCCTCACTCCACTCAACGAGACCCAACTGTGGCACCTTGGCCCGGCAGCTGTACCAGCCCGGAGCCCGTCTGAACACTTTTTGGTTCTCTGAAGCCGCCGGTCCGAGCAGCTTGTTGTCCTTGTAGAAGTAGAAGTTAATCGGGGGAGCGGGAGCTCGAGCGTTGTACTGGACGTGGCAGATCAGCTTCATTTTATTCGCTCCCACCTCGGCAGTGGCATCGATCTCCAACACCGGCTCAGACAGAACCTCTGAGACAGATTATCAGGAGGGGGGAAAATTACTGACAGGATGGAATAATCATGTTTAAATGTTTAAATGTCAGCAGTTGTTTAGTTTTGAAGGAACAAAAAAAAAGCTCCTTGTTTTCCTTTAACAAAATATGTTGAACTATTTGTTGGCCCGTAGCAGCGACTTCCCAAAAGAAACTCCATCAAATCACCAAATCACCGCTGTGGGCCTGGAAAGAGTCAGCAACCAAAGAGTTTACTTGTTCACCACATAAAGGGATAGTCTGGTCATTTTGAAGTGATGTTCTGTCAAATAGTTATCAACAGTTCTTTAATAATAATAATAGTACCGTATCAGACGTGACCTCTGTCATAGAGTCACAGAGTATGAAGAAAAGGGCAAAAGTCTTCATCCAGGCTAGGCTAATGGCTAGCCAAACGAGGGCGATCGTTCGGCCGGAAAAGCTAAACAAACGGTGTCACGCAAAAATGTATTAGTTTAATATTAGCTACTGTAGCGTTCTTTAACACGGGTATGTTGAGAAAGAGTTGTTTTAAAAGCCTGAAAAACAACACACTAGGAGCCCCAGTGTGGTTAGCCTTTAGCCTAGCCTTGACGAAAACCTCAGTGCTTTTCTCCAAACTCTGTGCTCTGTAACTGATAGGACACAAACTATTGGTAACTATTTGACAGAACGTAACTTTGATAATGATCAGACTGTCTCTTTGAATGAATGTTGCGTTCATAAGCTTGTGGTACCCGTAGGGCACGTTTTCGTAACCAGACTTATCAGAGGAGACCTAGTGAATAAACTCACCTAAAACATGTACAGGAGTGTCAGCTGAGATCACCGAGTGTGTCTGCTGCCTCACATCCCAAGACGCCCTGCAGGAGTACATCCCATCGTCCTCGAGGGTCGCCTCCGTCAAGCGGAAATGCAAGTTGGAGCCATTTTGTCTCATTACTTCCATGCCGTTTCTGTACAAGATCGTCTCGTGAACCGGAAAGTTTCCCCGAAGGCGACACTGCAAGCTCATGGTTTCTCCAACAAGGAAAGGGTGAAGTGGAGCCTGCAGGATAGCCCACCCTCCTTGGAAAGATTACAGAGAAGCGAACTGATTTTTTTTTTTAACAAACTGAAGAAGAAATAAATCAGTGGCAGCTTGTTTTACAGCTTAGTGGTAAAGGACAGCAAGAGTGACCATTTCAAGTGCAAACGAAGAAATAAACGTTTGATTATTTGGTAAAATAAGATCCTACCGTCCACGATGATCTCCACTGGCAGACTTGGCTTAGTTTTTAAGTTTCCCATCGCTGTGTCCCTCACTCCCCGGCAGGAGAACTTTCCACTCTCTTTAACGTGGACGTTCCACAGCCTGATGGTCTCCCCGGTCTGCGGGAGCTGCCTGGATCCTCTGAACCACAGGTAGCGCCAGGTGGACTCGGGGAAGTCAGGAACGTTGCACCTCAGCTGCAGGTTCTCCCCAGAGAAGATCCTCGAAGTTTCAGAAACGAGCTGAATGGAGGCACTGAATGAGGTGACCAAGGGGTCTGAAGG
>JAOXNZ010000091.1:11309236-11322043 GCA_028566095.1 Kryptolebias brasiliensis
ACCTAATATACTTTGTTTTTATACCTGTACTGTACCAGTTCTTACCCACAAGTTCACCTGCAGGCCACATTAAACAGTACACAATGTTGCCATAAAATTTAAAAACAGAAAACAAACAAACAAAATAAAACTGTCCCAAGTCCCTCCAGAAATCCTGGATTTGGTACAATAATATCTTCAAGGCATTACTTTAAAGTAATCTATATAAACAGCATATCTAATCTACAGGTTTTCAATAGGATGTGTGTGAATACATAACCATCACCAGACGGAGGGACCTGGAAAACCATGTTTTAAAAACACTACTGTGGCACAAATACCATTTAAAAATATTTGGACTCTAATACATCACCACACATTCAACGTAATGACCCAGTAGGAGCTCAACATGGGAGGCAACCTGATCAGATTACAGGAAAAACAATGTTAAACTTTTAACTTGTTTGCGTGTATCAAGAAAACTTCCAAACCCATTTCGGTACGTGTATATGCGTGTTCAGTATGTCTGAAGCACAAACTGACTTATTTTAGGACTTTTGTTCCTTTGATCCTTGTAGCGATCAGCAAAGGTCCAATTGAATCCAGGGTAACTGTCAGGCACTGAGAGTCTTTAGGCTGTACACGTTTAAGAAAATATCTCCAAGCTTGCGCTAATACTAACATAGTTGGTTGCTGGACTGGTGTTAGTGTAAAAGACCCAAAAGGAGGACTTCATGGAAAAAAAAACCCAAAGGGACAGTGAGGATATCCGGGACAGACTCAGAGCAGCTTTATAAACATTAATGGGATGCTCTCACAAGCTCAGAGGGGAGGGACTGTTTCCTTCAGGGTCATTTCAAACTTTCAGTCCTCCGGCGGGGTGGTGACACAGGCTCTGCTCCAGGGGAACTGTGGGTAAAGCTGAACAGGAAATGGAGGTGAAAAGAGGTGAATCAAAGCCATATGACTCCCCTGGATCACTTCCCCTCAACTTTCTCTGCCTTCGATCGTGTTCTCAGCCTGTGTAATTATCCTTAATGTCTGAATTTGAAACAAAGCTGCAGAAGTGAAAGGAACTTGTTAGTACGGACACGCTGCTTGGCATCATTTGCTCGACAAATCCAAGAAACAGGAAGTGTCCTTAAAACAAAAAAACAAACTGATAAGACGATGTGTGATGAAGCGATCTAGGCCCTGTGTCCCTTCAAACGTCCTGCGTCTTCCCCAGACAGAAAGCAAACCCCTCCAACCCCGATCCGGGTTGTTTAGTAGAAAGAGTACTGGTTCTCCACAGCCCGGGCCCTGCGAGTCCCGTCGGCATCGTGGTAATCGTCAGAGGCACCACTAGAGGCCTCCAGCAGGCGCTCAGAGCTGTTGCTTCGGCTCTGTAGGCCCCCTCCGGTACCTGGGTCGCTTCTGGAAAGCGAAGGAAGGGCAGTGGGCGAGGAGGAGGTGCTCGAAGAGACGGGGGCGTCTGAGGAAGGTCCTGCGGGAGCAGCGATCCCAGGAGGGTGGAGAGCTGGTGAGGCTGAGTCGGTCCTGCAGGCTGCACTGGGAGGAGTGAGAACCGGAGGCACGGTTACATCTGTGGCAACTTGTGAGAAGAAGAAAGACACCTTTTTTAAAATTAAAGATACACGATTGGAAAAAGATGAATCTGCGCTGCTGATAATTGTTGGTTTTACTGAAGAGCTGCGTGTAAAAGGCTCCTTCATGGAGCTGCGTGTAAACAACACAGGCAAGTGTGGGCGTCCTTTATTATCCTTTCTCTTGGTGGGCAATAACACCAACAACACTGGGGCCATAGACATGCCCAACCAGGGAATCAATAAAGCCTTTTACACCCTGAATCAGACCCTCACTGGATGTGTGAGAGTGTGTATGTCCAGCATTTTGGCAAAACAGAGGGGCTCTTTGTGACCACCAGGGTGGAGAAGGAGTCTAAGCCTGAATGCAAAACTTCAGCTGAATTACTAACCCCCCCACCCCCACACACACAAACACACACTCCACTCTGCTGCACAGGAGGGCATTTATCCCATGCCAGGAGCAGTGGTGGTACGGAGGACGTGGGGGTGGGGGTCAGTGAGTTTTAGGCCCTGCTTTTAAGTTCTTGCTTGTTGACTTATTATGCTTCGCTGACTCAAGAAGTCTCTTGATTTCAAACTACCTACAAATTAATTTAAACAGGGACAACTCACAACAAGACCTGGCTAAACCTAATGTAAACAAACTGCACGTGCTGCACTCTTCTACTCTTGTTGCACACTCAAACACACCCATTAACATCCATTTTTATTCAGTGAATCTCATTACATAGCTTAAAATAAATCCTGTCATATGTTTAGGAGAAGAACAAGGACACTTTTTAGAGTCAATGAATGGAAATGTTGAGTTTGTTTTAGTTTACCTTCAGGTATTCATTAAATACATACATGGTGAGCAAATTGAATTCCATTTAGCCAGTCCAAAATGCACCCTGCTTACTGGACTCAAGGACTTTCAAGGAGTTTGGGGGTCAAACCTTTTCCATCTGGTACCACTGCTCCGATGATGCCTTCCTAATGTATTCATCCTCTTTGTCTCCTTTCTAATTCATTGCATTTAGCTTGCTGTTTAAATGCGTCTATTTAAGAATTTTATGTATTGGACCTAAACAAAAGAATCCAGATTTTTAAAATAAAATAACAAGAAACTTTTTTTTTAATCAAGAACATATAAAAGAAAACCAGGACATGATACACTATATTGCCAAAAGTATTCACTTGCCTCCCTTCACACACATATGAACTTGAGTTCATCTCATTCTTAATCCATAGGGTTTGATAAGACGTTGGCCCACCCTTTGCAGCTATAACAGCTTCAACTCTCCTGGGAAGGCTTTCCACAACATTTAGGAGAGATTATGGGAATTTTGGATCCCGTTCCCACAAAGCATGAAGATACAGATATTGGGCTAAAATTCGGTGTGTAATTAGCCGAGTCATCCTCAACACATCCTCAGAGTACTAACCATCATCATCATCACCTTTATTAAAGACACAAATAGGTCCATATAAACTGATTGCACAAGATCTGCTTTTAAAACGTTGCCATTAACTATTACAGTTAACTCAGTTTTACTGAAATTTTTAGAAAGTAATTACTGAGTGTACATCTACAACTCTTAACTTTTGGAGTAAACCCGATTCAAGATGGCCCCCGCAGCTAATTAACCCCAGCTAACACATAAATGGCCATAACTCAGCCAATTTTAGAGATATTAAGCTACAAATTGGTGTGGTAGTAGGTCAACCCCTATATGTTCCGAGCACCTAACAAATCAAGCAAATTCTTTGTTTACAGTTAGTGTATTGAATACCTGCCGTGGCGCTTCGCTGCACCTGCACATACGAGCGTAAAGTGATGTCAGCCGAGCCGCCAGACTCGAGGGGGATTGGATGGGCGTGGAAGTGTCGCAGCATGTCTGTTACAGTGTGGAACCACAAGTGATGGACGTGGCACTGCCCGTTCTCATTCACAGACAAGCGCAAATGCTGCAGGGAAGAGAAAACATAAATAAAAGGGGGAAACATTAACAAGGGGAGAAAATAAGAGAGAGAAGATGGAGATAAGAGAAGCAGTGAGACACAGAGAACATCTGAAACCCAGAAACCAGGGCAGAGATCGGGATATTATCTGAGGGGCAGCTTGTTGAGGAGCAGAGCGACAGCGGAGGAAGAGGTGGCAGCTGACGCTTCCTGTACGCTGCCGGCTGGCAGGATGTGATGTGCAGGGATCGTGTTACAACAGAAAACACAGAGCCTCCAGGTCACTGCAACGTTTCCAGGGAGAGAACGTCTCTGTTGTGAGCGGCAGCCTCAAGCTTCAAAATAACTAGAATGAGCAAAATATTTTAAAAAAGCCAAAGACGCTGCAGATAATCTATTATAAACTTTAAATATTTAGCGAAGTAAGTTAAACCAACAAAAAGGTGTTGGTTTTTGCTAGTTTTACATAAACTGAAAACAGATACAGAACTATACAAAAGTCTTGAATCGTCCCTCATTTCTTTTTATTTCGACAGATTTTCTTGTATTCTTTTAAATCTTTTCAGTAGTTCGTCAAGCTTTTTGAATGTCTTTTTCTTTGGATTTTGGCTGATTTTACATTCATTTTCTACCCAGTTTTGGAGGAAAGACTTTTTCTTTTCTTGTTAATCCAATTAACTCTGATTGTAATTAAGCTGTGAAAAAAGGCTCATAACAAACACATAACAGGCAACTTAATAACGTATTCTGAATAAAATTTTTAGGTCCTCAATCACAAGCAACAGTTTGTTCCTACAATTCCTACAAAGGATAACAACAGTTTGACACATTAAAAAGTATTTTAGGACCAACTAGATGATTCCCAAACAAAACTTAGAATACAACAGATAACTGACTGAAAGACGATGCGTCTCTCAGAACTTGTGTTGGTCTTTGCTGGATTTATTTACCCTGCACCTTAAAGATGAGACTTTCAAATGCTGTTTATTTGCTGTGGATATTTTTTTAGACCCAAAACTTATTTTGTCCACCCCTTCCCTCATTTTTAAGCACAAACTGCTAAATATGAAGTCATAGTCACTTGTTTTCTAATATGTGGACTGAAAAAAGTAAAAATGCAGCCCAAATAAAATGTCTTGCTACTTGAAGGCAAAATATGAAGGAATTAAGAGTAATTGCTAACTTTTGCTCTTTCTCCCCTCTCATTCCCTCACCTTGGCTTTGCCCTGGAAGTTGAAGGTGAGGACGTACTCGCCCGGCCTCGTCTCACTCTGACGAATCACAAAGAGGCCGTGACTCCTGGCGCCACCCGCAAGCACCAGCTGAGCCGCTCGCACGCGGGACAGCGTACCGTGGAACCATGGGTAACCTGTCAAGCTGGCGTCGCCGTCTGATTCTTTTAGCTCGCCTCCACCTGATGCACAAACAAATATCAGATTCTTTTCCTTTCACGTTACCGTTTTACTTTTGTGGACGTTCGACCTCGTGTCTCTACCTGCAGATGAGTTGGCGCTCTGGGCCTCAGGTGATTGGAGGAAGCGCTCTAAAGGCATGTGTGATGGGTGCTGGGTGAAAGGAAGTTCCCTGCAGCGAACTGAGGGGGCACTGTAATGATCTGCTGCTGCAGGACATGACCTCTCCGGGACCCGATACACACCTGAAAATGTTTGTATAAATGAAGATTAGTCAGGATGGAAGCATGTAAATATTATGCGGCACACAGCGGCGCGTCCAGTCCTTTGCTCACCCTCGGAAAGCAGCTCGCAGCTGCAGGACGCCACCATCGAGCAGTCTTTAGAGGTCTGACCGTGAGGACACGACGCCAGCTCGATGTCATCGCCGCTGTCTCTGTACACAAAGATCACCATGAGAGCATACACGCGCGCGCAAACAAACATCGGCAGATCCTAACACGACTCTACGCACACGCACGTCCAACAAACACGGTCACAAATAATCGTTCTGTTTACATCCTGAGCCTCACCGACAAGCGCCCCACCAATCCCAAAAACCTGTGGCCAATGTTTGTGCTCAGAAACGCCACTAACTGGATGATTAATGACTATGTGTGCTTCCCCTCCTTTCCTCTTCCCAGCCACTCTCCATATTCAGCAAACAGCAAATATTTATCCAGTGGTTTACCCGGGGTCTATGCAGTCCTGGATGTCAGCGACCCATGAGTTTTTCTGCAGAGAGTCGATGGTTTCCAGGATGTATTCGCCCCCGTTTTCCACCTGTGGAAGCAGCCAAACACAGCAGTCACACCACTTTCAACAACCTGTTTTATTAAGATCTGCTTCTCTGTATTTTTCCATTTGGCTAATGCAGGTGTGGTTGGGTAAGGGTACCTGACACACCTTAAGAACAAAAGTGTTGTCCTTGTCAGGCATCTCCAGCGGCATGGTGGTCCTCACCTCCACGATGGCTGAAAGAGGGATGCTCACTTTGGGCTTGGAGGACTAGAACCAACAAAGAGAGTCATAAAAGCTCATATACTTTACCTGCTTCCTATTCAAAAACACATTTAAAAAAAGTCTGAGTATAACAGCAGCTTTCACAGCTAAGATAAACTCAATCAAATAAATCAAATTCGCCAACAACCAGCAAGTGGCGATGCTAGAGAGAGAAATATTCCGTTTTACGCTTCATTAGCTGCTTCTAATTAAACCCAAAACTCATCATTTAAGTAACTTCAGCCTTTTTTTAACAGACTCAACAGTTTTTTCAGGCACAAACATGAAATATAGGTTCAGCTGAGGACCCACCCATTGAATCTATAACAAACAACGGCTCCTTAAAATGACTCAGTCTCTTATTCAAGCATTAACAAAAAGACCGACATAACCATCAGAACCTTGATTTCTTTTCCTAACATCAGGCAAAGGCCCGCGACCCACTGTAAATGGGTCCGCGGCACAGTTTTGGGTCGCGGCCCACCAGTTGAGAATCACTGATCTACACGACCAACTCTAAAAGCACGAAGCTGTGCCCGGCAAACATCACGGTGGAATAAGATTAATAGTTAACCTTTGTACAGCCAGAAACTGTATAATAATTTCATTTAAATCAGACCTTTGTTCTGTAATGTAAAACAATGTGATAATAATAAGGTGATTCTTTTTTTTAGCACGTATTTGTTGTTACTATTAAATAAGTTAATAGTCGTGCATCAGAATATATATATTTTTTTAATCCTAAAGCCTCTAAACACAAACAGGAGGAAAGTCTTAGTTTGAGTTCCTCTCCTGCTCTTCAAATAATCCTGAATCGCTTCCATAAAAGTTTAAATTTGTGTGTTTGAGGTGACATTAGAAGTTTTAACTTGGACAACTTTTTTAATGTGCCTCTCAGTGGGTGGGAGCGCCGTTTTTGTTCCACTCTATTACCCCCCCCCAAAAAAAAAATCAGAATATGCCATTATAACAGTCCACAGTTTAATTACATCCTGTTTTTAATCCTGCAGAAGCCGAGCGAAAAACTCCTCAGAGCAGAGAGTGGATATTTTTGTACCTTTAAATTAGTGGGAAAGGTTTAAACGCTGAAATCCGCACAGCTTTTCCGCGCAAACATGCAGTTAAGGTTATCTGTGAAGCCCTTTTTTTGGAGCGCTTGTGCTTGAAATCAGCAGTGAGACGGAATAAGGCCAGCGTGACGTGAAAGGACGGCGTGATCTACAGAAATACTCCCGCTGCTCGGTTCGTGAACAGGACTCTTATCTCCCACATCGTCTCGGCGATTCTGACAAACAAACACAAAACAGGAAGAGTTCAGACTGAGAGAACTGGACCCCCCCCCCCTCCTCCTCCTCCTCCCCGAGCAGACGGATCCAGACGATAATCTTAACAGATCCAGTGAGCGGGCTTCAGGCAGTGAGTGTGTGTGGGCGTGCTCGTTTATTTAGAGGAACGAGGCCGAGCGACAGTCTGGCGGAGGTTTATCAGCTGATCCGGCTGGAGTAACACCGTCCTCGTCTCGATGTGCCGGTGCAGCTGGCTGCCATCCACACCCCCACAGCTCCTTCTTCTGGATCAGATGTCAAAAAATTAAAAAAACGCTTCCTGTTTTAAACAATTTGACCACTTCCTGTGCCTCTTTATTGTGGGGACTGGTTGTAGTTAAGACTGGAGGTGGTTATAAACAAATACTTTCTGACTGCAGCGTCCAGTTCGTCTCCTCGTACTCACCTGCTCTCCTCAGACTAGCAAGGCCACCTGATTTTTTATAACCTCATCAAACAGCATATTTTGATACCATTAGACGATCGTTTTAAAGATAAATCCAACACCATTTGAATTTTTCAAATCTACTGGTTACCAATTTATTGTCAAAATAATGATCATCAGAATCGGTCTAAATGAATACAGTTCTTAAACAGGCAGCAATAGAAAGTTCTGTGTTGAACTTCCTGGAGCTTCTGTTCTCACACCGGGCTGAAGCTGAGGAGCTGCTCTGATTGGCTGTAAATTTTCAGATCCTTCCTTCGTGGATAACATGAGCAAAGCAGCCCAAAGTGCCAGCTCCCGCTAGGCTCTTTGCCCATGTCCATCATAAAATGTTTTATTTCATCTGAGTTGAGAAATGAATGAATGAATTACCTCCATCGCTACCGTTAATTTAACGGATAAAGAACATATAGAGGATGGATGGGTGAGCGTACAGGTGGCCTTGCTACTCAGACAGTTAGTCTCAGATCAGCTTCGAGCTACTTGGTGAATTTAAGGGCGGCGCCATTCGTCACAAATGTTTATCGGTTACGATGGCAGACTCAGGGGATGGAGGCCGAGATGCTAAAGCAGACAAAAAGTGCTGATGATGTGATGACGGAACAGAAAGGAGAGTGAGGAAAATACGGGTTCATAGCCACTGATGTTGCTGTTTGGATTGTTATTATTATTCCTCTGCAGCCCGAGTAAACTTAAAGTGCTTAGTGGTCACAAAGCAACACATTTAAAGTTACATTTCTCTTCATCTATTAGACATAAACTGTTTCACTTTCCTCTCAGCTCGTCCGTTTCGTCCACCAGCTCCGTCGGGGAAAAGTGTTGCCACTAAATTAACGCTAACTGTTTACTTGCTGAGCTCTTTTTGCTCAGGATGAGTAGTAGGACGGCTACAAGAGCCCTGGGACCACGTTAAGCTCTTTAAATTTGGGACACCAATTTCTTTTTTGTTATTTTTTTTGCATTTCACCACATTTCTAGCCGGCGTCTTGAGCCTCGTGGCTCCACTGGAGGGTTGAAGTAGGAGGTTTATTCCTGCAAATACTGAATAATTGGAGCCAAATGTGACCCGTGCTGCAGAATGAGCTGGAATGAGCTCAGGCTGCGGTGCAAACAACCGGATTAAGGTTTGCCTAAAAAAAAATAAGTCCATGAAGACACCATCCAGTGATCCCAGTAAGTAAAATAGCTCAAATCTTCCTAATCTACCTTTAAAATCAAAGTTTTCAAGCATAAATCCTTTTAATTTCATTTAAAATAACCATTTTTCTCAGCTGTAAGCGCCGGGAAATCCCTTCGTATATTGTTCTGCCTCGATGTGAAGCGTAGGGCTTAACCGTTTAAAAAAATAGGGCTGGAATACCCGACGACGTCCCTTCAGACCAAGAAAAGATCCAGTTTTCAAACCGATCAAATCTTGGAAAAGTTGTCGTATAAATTTCACAGCTTTTAAAGGCATTTTTGTGTCACAGCCAATCAAACAGAGCAGGGACGCCGCCAAACAGGAAGTGGAGGTTTTATCTGTCAAGACCACACGTCATGTAAAGACTCCACTCCTCGTGTTCGAGAACAGTAAAACGGGGGATTGTTTTTGTTGGTAAAAACTTGATTATCCAGCCTCAGAAAGTCTTGTTTGACAACACTTCCCGAGGTCGTGAACCAAACGCCAAACTGGAGCTCATTTACAAGATTTTGTTTGTTTTGCCTTATTTAAGAAAATAACTCCTTCGGATTTTTACAAACCTCACCATAAATTAGGACTTATGATCTCCAGGCCAGACCTCACAGAGGTTATCAAATTATTAGGCTATCAAATCTATTTTTCGTCTGAACTGGTGAAATGACCAAACTAAAGTGTAACAATAACCTGTAGGAATATAAGACCTAAATGTTTTTAGCCATCTGTCAAAGAAGCTGCAGACTGATGATAAATATTAGCCTGATTGGTCACTTCGGGAGGTTCTCAGTGAATACCAGCAGGAGAACGGCTCGGCCTCTGACGTCTTACAGCTGATTCTCTGAAGGTATTTTGAGCCGAGTGAGGCGGAGCGAGGGTCATCTGATGACCCAGGCAGGGCGAAATCAAGAGTTTTCTGACTCCAACGCCAGCGCCTTCACTCTGTTGTGACCCGGAAGCCGTGGGAGGGACCAGGGAGACGCATGTGCTTAATTAACCCGCCGTCGAAGGAGTGGCCGCTGCTCCGGAGTGGCTGTGGAGGATCTCAGCCTCCGTCTGGTAACCGATGAAAACACGGGACCACGAACACGGTGCTCTGTAAGCTCCTCTTGTGCGTCTCCCTCAGTTCGAGTGACTCCCTGAACTATTTCGGTTCCTATTTTCTGTTTCTCACAGCAGCAGGTTTGCCAGAGATAAGGAAGCAATCAATATCTACATGAAAGAGAAACTACGAGATCCGCTTGCCTTAAAAAAATCAATGAAGCAGCTTCCTCTTGTTCCTCGCAGTGTTTCGGTATTTCCTCCCCCCTGCCCTCCCCCTTGCTTCCAGCCTTCGCAGCCTCAGCCGCGCTCCCACCAGCCTCGGCAGATTTACCCGCTCGGCTGCACAGCCTCGTGGGCCGCTGAAGGTCACGGGCAGCGATCTGGAAGGTGCGTCAGCGGGTTTTGTGGGCTTTGACCTGAGCAGGCCGGGGTCACGTTTTAATGCGCGGTTCAGGAAGGAGCCGAAACGAGCGATTAATTACGGGAACGTTGATTCAGCGTTCACACCACTGACTTCCTGCTTTTTGTTTTCAGTCCGTTTTTCTGCATGAACTGCTTCTGTGAACTTTGTGCTGTTTTAGGGTTCGTGCATCAAAACGTTGGACTCATTCAGGAGGCTTTTGGTTTTTGTAACTTTTATACTTTTCAAACTATTTAACTTTATTTACAAATATATCCCCCATAGAAACACATTAAAGAAACATTGTTCTCCTTTAAATCTGCTTCAGCTTATTTGCATAATTTAGGTCATTTTATGCAACATTTCGATTTTAGCAGCCATTCTGCTACTTTTAGCTTTTAGCTAGCCTTTTGACACTTTCAGCTTTTATCCACCGTTCTGCTACTTTTACCTTTTAGCTAGCTTTTTGACACTTTTCGTTAGCATTTTGTTGCTTCTAGCTTTTAGCTGGACTTGTGATACTTTAAACTAGTTTTTTACTGCTTTTAACTACCAGTTTGCTACTTTTGACTTTTAGCTAGCATTTTGTTTATTTGAGCTTTTGGCTGGTGTTTTGCTCCTTAGCCTTTAGCTGGTGTTCTGCTTCTTTTAGCTTCAGTTTAACTCAGCTTCAGCTTCTGCAGCTCTCAGGATTCACTCTGTAGTTTTTAACTTTCGTTTTGTGTCTGGTTGTCTCTAAAATGCTGAGTCATGAATGACACATAAAAAACAGGAAGTTTTGGTTGAAATGGTTGGAATTGAAATCAAAGCAGCTCTGAGGACATGTCCTTGTGAAGACGTTTAGCATCTCAGCTGTTTCAACGCCGACAATTAAAATCTGGATTTTTATCCTTTTTGAGACTTCAGCTCAATGACGGTGAACCACTTAATAAAAGCAACAATCAGCCTGTCAGCATGTTGTCCATCTGTCCACAGTGTCTCAGTGCGTTTACGTACCTTGGGTGGGACGTAGAACTCCAGCAGGAACTTCTCCCCCCCGTCCTCCCTCCTGGTCTTCCTGAGCAGCAGGCGACACTTCTGCCACTGAGCGGCACCCATACAGTTTGTGTCGTCGGCCACCATGAACCTCAGCGCCCCCTCCCTCTGGACCTCCAGCAGCTCGGCCTTGTGGCCCTGTGAACCCCTGGGAAGTCGCAGCTTTTGGGACCACTTCTCTCCCCCTCCTGCCTCCCCACCTCCTCCTCCTCCTCCGTTTGCCCTCCGGTTTCCTGAGGGGGCGTCGGGTTCGGGGGAGGCCCGTCTGTGCCACATCTCCTTCACCCCGTCCACGACGCACAGGCTCATGTTCCTCAGGGAGAAGCCCTTCTTGAAGCGAGCCTTGGGGTGGCTGACCGAAACGTCCTCCGAGCTGCGGGACTGTCCCAGAACAGACATCTTGTGGGTCGCCTGTGGGCCTCGGGAGGCAGTGCCACCACCGCCTCCCCCATCTATCCCTCCCCCTCCGCTGTCCATGCTGTCCAGGGACTCACTCGAGGCCCCCGTGTCCTTGCGCCTCTGGTAGAGATCGTGTCCGTAGCTCAGAGGGCAGCCCTGGATTCCCAGGAAAGGGACAATGCTGTACTTCGGTGCCACGTTGCAGCCGTCCTCCCCCGGCGAGGACGCCCGTTTCTCCTTCGCTTGGGTCAGCGCAGCACAGAAGCACTCCAGGAAGTGGTTGGCGAAATGCTGCGAGAAGCTGGCATCGGCACCGGGCGAGTCGTAGCACGGGTTCTCGGACAGAAAGCGCTGGAACTTGTCGGCGAAGTCGGCGGCGGAGGCTCGGGCGTGGAGCTCACAGAACTCTCTCCAATCAGGCAGCGGGCACGAGGAGGAAAGCTCCGGGCTACCGGGCACCACCGCTCCGTTCATCACTGGGCCATGCCAACCCACACAGGAGACGCTGAGGAGAGGGAAGAGGAGCAGAGAGACGTGAGACGGCGTGAAGAAAAAACAAGACGTGTGACAGAAGCAGACTGCAGCCCAGCTTGTGTCTGCCATTACAACACGAGGAAATAAAGTCGTCTGTCCTCGTTGTCTGTGACGTGTTTATCAATAAAACCTGGCAGAAGGGTTGAGCTTTAGATCTCAAAACCACCTTCAACTCTTTCCTTTGTTGCATTGTAGAAACAGACGTGATGTTAAGTTGTGGCCATGTGGCAAGCCATTTAATCATATAATTACACAGGATCTTTAAGCAGATTTTTAACATTCAGTTCTTTCTTGTCAAACGGAACATTTCAGGTAATCTATCAACACTCCAGATATTTTTACTTTTCCTATTCATGTGTTTCAGGTTTTTTTAGCTCCTGGTGTCCACAGGTTCATTCCTCACATTTGTGGACATCCATCCAACCATCCATCCATCCATCCATCCATCCATCCATCCATCCATCCATCCATCCATCCAACCATCCATCC
>JAOXNZ010000091.1:11443174-11457436 GCA_028566095.1 Kryptolebias brasiliensis
AGCTCAGGCATGACTTGATAATTTCAGGTATTTGGGTTAACTGTGTAGGGTTATTTCTTTATTTTGGAGACCATTCTTTTTAAGTTTGCATTTAGAGAAAATAAAAGTTTCTGCGATCGTTTTTCCACGTCTTCCGAAGGAACATTGGAGAACCTCAAATAGAGTATCCATATCAACCATCAGGGTCACATTAACTTTAGGGCACAGCAAACATTTCAGGATTTTATTTATTAATGAAACCGCTGAGCTGGAAGTTCAAACATTCTCTTGTTTGTTGGGAAAGCCTGAGTTTAATGTGTCATAAATCAGACATATGACTATTTCTTATATTTTTTTGTTTAGTAAGATCCTTCCACCAAGGGTGACACAGATTTTGACACTTTATATGTGACTTTTACCCCATTTTCTTCTCTTGTTTCGCCGCAGCCTCAGCCCGTCGGCGCCCCCTGCTGGCGGCCGCGGCTTCCTGCAGGCTCCGGCAGGAAGGAGGACGTGTCCCGTTTCATTCGGGTTAGCTTCGGGAAGGGACGCGGGCACCGGAGCCAACATGGGGCAGAAAGCAGACGAAGAGTTGACAGAAAACCCCTTCGAGCCTTACATCGAGTCTCTTCGCCAGCAACTCGAGGACCAAGACCCCGTCATTCTTATCGGGGTTGTCGTCGCCTTGGCGGTGGTCGTCATCACCTGTGGTAAGAAGTTCCCGCCGCGTTAGCTTAGCAGGCTAGGCCTAGCATGTAGCTTAGCATCGGTCTAATTGAACTAGCTAGCGAGAAAGCTAACCGCTAAGCTAAGGCAAACAGCTGTCGAGCTGTACGACCCGGGAAGCCATTCAAAACTACAGCTTTGGCTAATAAATAATGTATTTTTAGCGTAATGACGGCCCGTGTATTTTCTCTCCTGTTTAGTGTTTTTAAAGTACTTTCTCACCGGTAAAACCGTCCGGAGCGCCGTGCTGTTGGTGGGACTGTGTGAATCTGGGAAAACGCTTCTGTTCATCAGGGTGAGTTGCGGTGTGGTGGCCGTGGCCACGTTGTTGTTTAGTGGGTGCTAAGCGTGATTCCTCTCCCCAACTGTCTCTCTCTCTTAAAAAAATAAAAAATAAAAAAAGCTTTTTGTTCTGTTTGCAGCTGCTCTCAGGGAGGTTCAAGAAGACGCAGACGTCCATCACTGACAGCAGTGCTCCATATAAAGCTAAAAACGACAGGGTGAGATGTTCATGCTGCTTGGAGGAAACTTAAAGCTAAAATAATATGATGCCTGTTGTGATGCACATCTCTCCTTTTTTCGTTTTCAGGGGAGCACCTGGACTCTGATAGACCTGCCAGGACACGACGGTCTCCGCTCTCAGTATTTGGAGAAGTTCAAGTCCTCAGCCAGGTGAGAACAGGTCAACCTCCTGCATGCAGGTGTGTTTTTATGTTTTACTGGATCTTCGTCTCGTCTCTCCAGATCCATCGTCTTCGTGGTGGACAGCGCCATCTTCCAGAAGGAAGTGCGGGACGTGGCGGAGTTTCTCTACATGTTGCTGACAGACGCCGTGATCTCCAGGAATGCGCCGACTCTCCTGGTGGCGTGCAACAAACAAGGCGAGGCGACTTTTTCCTCGCCGCTGAAATCACCTCCCTGTACGACACTGTTTATTAATGAGCTTTTATTCTGACAGACATCGCCATGGCAAAATCTGCTAAACTGATTCAGCAGCAGCTGGAAAAGGAGCTGTGAGTATTTTAAACGTTACTCTTTGTTCTGGATCAGCATATGTTTTGAGTTTTACCACAGCATTGCATTCTTTTATACGTTATATCAGAGGTCCTCAATCCTGGTCCTCGAGGGCCACTATCCTGCATGTTTTAGTTGTTTCTCTGCTCTTCAGCAGGTCTTCAAGTTGTGCAGCAGCCTGTTAATCATTCAAATCAGGTGTGTCAAAGCAAATAAACACCTTTTATCTGCCTCCCTCTCATTCACACACATGTAGGAAGACAGAGTACCTGTGTGAATGAGAGGGAGGCAGGTGGAACAGTGAGGCGACAAGGAGCAGAGGTCCCAAAGGTGCAGGACTTCAAGTACTTAGGGTCCACTGTCCAGGAAAACAGAGAGCGTGGTGAAGAAGAGAGTCCAGGCAGGATGGAGAAAAAGTTTCAGGAGTGGTTTGTGACAAAAGAGTGGCAGCAAAGGTCAAAGGAAAGGTTTACAAGACAGTGGTGAGAGCAGCTGTGTTGTATGGTTTAGAGACAGTGGGACTGACAAAAAGACAGGAGACAACTGGAAGTGGCAGAGCTGAAGATGTTTAGGTTCTCCTTGGGAGGGACATGGATGGATAGGATTAGGAATGAGGTCCTCAGAGGGACAGGACAGGTTGAATGACTGGGAGATAAAGTTAGAGGCCAGACTGAGATGGTTTGGACATGTCCAGAGGAGGCACAGAAGGATGTTAGAGATGCAGCTGCCAGGAAAAAGACAAAGAGGAGACATGTGGATGCAGTTAGAGAGGACATGGAGGTAGTTGGAGTGAGAACAGAGGACACAGGAGACAAGAGTTAGACGGAGGAGGACGACTCGCTGTGGAGACCCCTGAAAAGGGAACAGCTGAAAGACAAAGATCTGTTATTGAAGGGTGTAGAACGCAAGATTTACAGAGAGTCCAAAAATTAAAACTACTTTGTTCCTGATGTTACGTGTAATCGCTCCATGACTTTTATTTTGACACTTTCTAGTGGCCCTGCTGTATGGCTGACAGATGTTACTGCTGAGATATAAAAAAGAGACATCATCATAATTTTGTTGTTTTTATCCCCCCCTCCTCCCAGGAATACCTTGAGGGTGACTCGCTCCGCAGCGCTGAGCGCTCAGGACGGCTCCGTGGGCGGCAGCGTGTATTTGGGCAAAAGGGGGAAGGATTTCGAGTTCAGCCAGCTGCCCATGAGGGTGGAGTTCCTGGAGTGCAGCGCTCGCGGCGGCAAGGGTGAAGAGGAGGCGGCGGACATCGACGGCCTGGAGAAGAGCCTGGCCAAACTCTAAAAACCACCAGCGTTTCTGTAAGAGGCGCCAACCTTGGATCAGAACGTCACCTCGGCGATCAAACGAGGGGCGACAGACGTCAACTCCGTTTAAACGGGAACCTTTTCTGGGCTTCGTGTGAAAAAGGGGTTAAAAACTGAAGACATTCGGTCACACTGAGGACACGAGACCCGGCGGCAGGTCCCTCCGCAGCGCTGAGAAATGAGCCGGCTTGTTTAGGAATTACACAGCAGGAAATTTACCCCCCCAAAATTTTTTTTAGGCTTGTTGTAGAACAGCTTGTGAAAGAAAAGCGTTTCATTCATTGACCTGAGTTGTTTTCTTTGTGCCTTTTTTGTTCTGGTGTTCCTACAGAAATGGACTCAGCTGTTAGATTTGCTTCTGTTTGAATATAGTGCTTTAGAAATGAATGAATGAAAGTTTCAGTATGAAGTGAGAATCGAGCTTCTCTGAGAAGCTTTAAATCGACCGATATGTCAGTTGAGCCTGTAATGATTTAAGGGTTAATCACCACATAAAATCCTCATTTATGCGTCCGTGAGCCAACAAGATGCGTTTTTTTTGTTTTTAAAGCATCATTAGTCCCTGAGTGGCCTGTTTGTATCATCATTTTCAGATGTTATAAAATGTTTTTTTTTTTGGCGCTTCAGTTTTTTGTTTAACATCTGCTGTGGACTGAAATGTTTTGTGTCACTTTATAAAAAGCACCATAAACTCAATTCAACATAAACTGTTTCTTTTGTCAGATGTGGTGGTTTTACAGAAAACGGTTCAGACAGAATCAATCCAGAAGAATAGTTCATTTCAAAGGATTTAAAAAGGCCACACGTGCTAAAAGTTTTTTTCTATTTTTGTTGAATGCTGTGTTAAATCTGAGACGATGACATTTACCAGACACTTGTCTTTCTGGAAAACCAGATTTTTTTAATTTCACAATTTAAATCAGGGCGAGTCTTTTAGTGATCCATGTCCAACAACAAACACTGGAGGGGTTGGAGCTCAAAGAAAACACAAAATAAGTCAAAGAAAATAAAAAAATTCATGCATAAATGTAAATCTATGTGTGGGACAGCGGGTAGACGGTCAGACTGGCGCTCTGATCTGCAACTATCACGCTCTGTTCTCCTTTCAGTACCGCGGGACACAACCAGTTCACCTTTTCTCCATGTTTGATGCTCAGTTTGGGTCCAGACTCCTCCTCCTCCTCCGATTTATCCGCAGTCTGCTCTTTTCCCTTCCTCTTGCTCTTACCTTTCCGACGCTGAGGCGGCAGGACGTTCGCCTCTGGAGCCACCACCGGGTGCTTGCTGAGGTCCCACAGAGAGACCTGGCTGTCGTTTCCTCCTGAGAGCAGCCAGTAAGGGTGGGGGAGGAAACCAACGAAATGGGCTTGGGAGGCTCCCTGATTGTGCGCCTTGACAGCTCCATGTCGTTCCAGTTTGGAGCCGCTGCCGATCCGCATCAGATGCACCTGTCCGTCCTCTGCTGCGCAGCCGAGAATGTTTCCACAGCTGGACACAGAGACGCAGTGGGCCAGCGGCGGGTTGAAGAGCTGACCCGGGCGTGGCTGAAGGTTTTCCTCCTCTTCTGCCACGTCCTGGAGGTTGACGGTCCACAGAGGCCGGGTCTTCTGCAGACCCCACAGCATCACCTGAAACAAAAGGAGGAGCGTCTGATCTGGGTGCAGTGGGAGCCGACATTTAAACCCTTCGTGGTCCTTCGCCTCACCTGCATGTCCAGTCCGACGGACACCAGGTTGTTGGGTCTGTGGGGCCGGAACGCCACAGAGGAGCAGATGTTTGTGTGTCGCCGCAAAGTCCTGCACGCTTTCCCGCCAGGAAGCTCGAGTATCCGCACCGCGCCGGAGTCGTCGGCCACGGCCAGGGCCGAGCTGCTCTCATTCAGTGCCAAAGCGTTGATCTCCTCCTCCCCCACGCCCCGGAAATCCTCCGCCGGGCCCTTCAGGTTCCTGGGGTCGAGCACGCTCACTGTGTCTCCGTGCGACACGTACAGCTGGGTCGGGCCCGCGGGTGCGAACGCCACGCCGGTGACGTCCTCCTCCCCGGGGAGAGAGAGGCGTCCCACGATGGCGCCATCTTGACCCCACACCGTCACCTCTCCACCCTCGGCACCCGAAGCGAGGAGACCCTCTGGACCTGAAGACGCAGCGACACACAGGACAGACGAGGAGTGGCCCCCCAACCACCGCCTGGCCATACTGACCCCGAAAACACAAGACCGTCAGTGAGTTGATTACAGAAAATCAGGTTCTACTGCAATTAGAATAACCAGCGCGGTTCTCCACACCTTTACAGGACTGCTGACGTTTCAGAGCCGAATGTTTAAATTAAAGAGTTTGTTGCACTTTTAAAAGGACACATCTTCAACTTTTAGAACTTTGAGACATAAAATGATGTCAAATAAATAAATACTTTCTATCATAATAAAATGAAAAACATCTAATTCTAAGTACTGTGACAGACCTGAGAGTCAACAATATGCAGCCGTAAAAAACATTTGTCTCTCAGCAGCTTTCATAATATCAACATAAAGTGAGCTAAAAAAGTAAACAAAATAATTGGTTTATAATAAAATTAAGACCATTTTCTTTACGTACTTTAAAAACAACAATTTGATGTCTCAAACTGTGTCCATTTCACTAACTTTATTTTTAATCTTGATTTTTGTAATCGAAATATTAAAAGCAGTCCTGCAATTTTGGTTCATCTTAATCAGAAAAAAATCCACTTTTTTTTAAATACAGCCTTCTAAATTCACGAGGGTAAAAGAAATCTTTAACATTGGGGTGGTTTAAAAAAAATCATCTTTAGGTTATTCTGTCACTGCTAGAAAGGAACCCCTGTTTTAAATCTAGAAATTAAAATTACAAAAACATCAAACTATAAACAGGAAACGTCAGGAAAACGACCCTAAATTAATGTTCAACTAAAAAGCTTTGGCTGCTGCGTTTTTATTCTACATTTAAATTTGTAATCATTGACACGTAAAGCAGAGGTGTTTCAATAAAATCAAAATAACTTCGCTTCAAGAGCTTTAAAGTTTAACTCGGAAAGCAAAACATCAACCCAAACAGCTGTTAGCTCTGAGGCTAACTCGTTAGCATGGGCGCTAACAAGCTACTTACGTTTTAACGGCCGCGACACATAAAACGACTTTAGTTTTTTAATTAAAAAATATCTACAAGAATCCCGCGACAAGCAGCGACCACTTCAGGTTTAGAGAGTTATGCTACCTTAGCGAGAAAAGTCAAAACTTCAGCAGGTTGCCATGTGAGGTTTGAGTCGCGTGTTGATGGCGTCACACGTCGGCGCGGAGTTTGGACCGCCAGGCGTTAAACAACAACCCGAAGTTTGTTAATATGTCCATTTCGAACTCCAACCACTGCTCTAATCTTATTATGTATACATGCAACACCCAAAAAACAATAAATTAGGGGGATTTTTTTTTTCAAGTGACGCCTGTGAGGCAATTTATGAGCAACAGGCTTTTATTATTTCTTTTGAGTGAGAATGCAAAGTAATTCTATAACAAGGTCTAAATAAGAAAAATGTGACTGCACATACTGGTAAATACTGACGTGAGTTCAGTAGCTAAAAGTAATTGTGAAGCCCTTGAACCGTTGGTAGAAAAGGTGTGTGTTACACATACAGAAAACATGTTAGTTGCCACTTTTTTGTGCAGTAAATGAGAACTGAAAGCAGGTAGGACGCATCATATCATTGTTCAGCACACCGTGTCCTCCCCCACCACCTCCACTCGGCCTTCTTTCCCCACAATGGCAGCTCTCTCCGCTGATTCATCCAAAGCTGTGGATCTGATGAGAGTCCATTTCTGGGTCAGTGAACAGCATGCCACGCTGAACAGTGAGCAGAGAACAGAAACCACAGCGTTTGGACCCTCGCTGCACAAACGAACGACACACACGCAAACACAAAACACACTGTCAACCCCTGAATCAGGTGCAAACACACATGCTGTGTACTCTCGAAAAGCAGCAGCAGTTCTCACAGAAACACAGGACTGTAAGTAGTCTCTTTGTTTTTGCACGGTCGATGGTTTACTCCTCATAGTGCTGTCAAAAGGAGAAGTCACTGTAAGGAAATATATGCAGAGAAATATGTGAATGAAGCTATTTGAGAGTTTGTGGTCTTTGTCAGTTCACTCATACCGGTAAGACAATTCACTGTTTAGTCTTTAAATTGAGCTCAGTACTGTTTTGATGTCTAAGACGTGATTTAAATGGTTTATTTAAACAGTTATTCTTAAATAACTTGTTATGTTGCACTTATAGTATGAGATTTAAAGGCTAGAATGGTGTAACCAGGGTGAATGTGCTTTAATGGTTGGGCTGGTAAACCTAAAACCTTAGTTTTAGTGTCAAGTTTGGTTGTTTGTGAGTTGAAACGGGACCCAAACTTGCAAAGAGACAGATGATAAACCACAAGTTTAATATTTAAACTAGAGGCAGCGCTGCCAGACGTACAATAAGTTTGCCCTCTGTACGATCAATAATTCTGAAAACCCCATAATGTACGATAATTTGACCACTCCAATACATTAATTCATTACCAAAAGCATAATTAGGATACGATGTACATATACACTACACATCTCATGTACCTTTTGCAACCATTTTGTTATATTTTTTAAAAGTTTTAAAGGTTATAGGCTATAATATGCACTGTCTATAATAATGCGCTATTAAAAGAGATCATTCAATTAGACCAGAAGAGATGTGTTGAAAGACATGATTATGGAATAAAAAGTGTGCTGATTACTAATGGTACACAGGTGGTATAAGAAGCTACGAGGACATCTAGTGGCAATGAAAGTACAAGCAAAACCCAAAGTAAAACTAATAATCAGACTAAAACAGACTAATGTCTTAACAAAAAGTAGAAAAAGAAACATACACTGATAATCTTTTCCAAATTTATTTTCAGCGTTCTCCAAAAATCGCCTCTCACTTCTTTATGTTTTGCTTCCAAGGAGAAGCGAAACATTAAGTGGAGAAGTGGGGGGGTTCAGTCTTTATTCAGGCTTTCTGAAGGCCTTTTGTAGTTTTAATTTTTGGACTTTGGCTGCTTTATGACTCATTTTCTGTCCACCAGACTATTTTCCGAGAGCTGCTTTTTGTTTAAGAAATTTAACTCTGAACTTTTAATCATTCAGTGATAAAAAGGCTCCTAAATTCAAGTGAGAACCAGTATTATGTTCTTACAATACAGAAAACTTAGTAAAGAACTAGTTTTACTTTGGATCTACGGACTCATTGTTACTGGCAGCCTGCCATTAGTTAGCTAATAACGATCAAAAGTTACTAGCTAGCTGCCTAGCTAGCACCTTTGCTAGCTAGTTTATTGTTGCTAACACTGTCACAAATACACAATTTGTTCCCACAATTTTATTAGCTAGGAAACAGCAAAATTACTAGATAGCTAGTATTGTTATTACTAGCAGTCTGTCACAAAGACACAATATGTTCCCACAATTTTATTAGCTAGGAAACAGCAAAATTACTAGATAGCTACCTAGCTAATACGTTTGCTTGCTAGTATTGTTACTACTAATCTAGCAGTCTGTCACAAAGACAATTTCTTCAAGTTTGGATGGTAAAATAAAAACTTTTGTATTCGTTGCACAATATTCTGTCATGGTCAGGTACAGGAAGTGGACAGAAAAAAGGATTCTGCTTCTCTACGGTTTTGGATTCAGGTCTGAACTCAACAGCCAGCATGAGGTCACCTTATTTCCCAGCCAGATCTGTGCTTTTCCACAAGGAGCCAAACGGGGTGACGTACAGAGTCCCAGCTCTGCTCTACCTGAGCCGGTTCAGAACCTTCCTGGCCTTCTGTGAGGAGAGGCTGAGCCCGTCGGACTCCCAGGCTCACCTGCTCGTCATGAGGAGAGGCACCTTCTACAGGAACTACGTGGAGGTGGGTCACCTGGGAGTCTGGGGTTTATTTATGAAAAGAATCAGAGGTCAAATTAAAACACAGTTCTTTGTTTTTGTATGTTTACGTCTTCGTCGTGCTGCAGTGGGAGGACATGCGTGTTCTGGGCACCGCCGTCCTGCCGGGTCACAGGTCCATGAACCCGTGTCCGGTGTTCGATGAGTTCACAGGGACGCTCTTCCTGTTCTTCATCGCCGTTCTCGGCCACACCTCAGAGTCCTACCAGCTGGTGACGGGGAACAATGTGACCCGGCTCTGCTGCATCTCCAGCAGCGACGGAGGCCACAGCTGGAGTCCGGTCACCGACCTCACCAAGACCGTCGTAGGAGATACTATCAAAGGTCACGGAAGATCCACCTTAAATCTAAAATTATAACCCCATTAGTTCAAAGATTAAAGTCAGACATTTGAAAAGAAAAAAGGCGGTCGGCTAATTTGCCAAAAAGGAAAAAAAAAACAACTCGAATTGACATAAAAATGGGGAAAAACTCCCACAATTTGGTTTTGTTTCAAGCTAAAGCAGTTTTGACTCAATATATCTGGACGAAGCTGAACAGTCTTTCAGAGTTGATGCAACCTTTTGTCAGGTGGGGTGGAGAGTGAGGCGAACCCAAAGGACAGACTCATAGCTTCCAGGAAGTAGCTAATTTATTAAAAATAAAGAAAAAAACAAAACCAAAGGCTGACGTGGAAGCAAAATGAAACTACATACAAAACAAACTAAAGCCAAACCTGACGTGACAAAGGACCAGAGACAAGTGGAGGACATGACCAGGTTTTAAAGACAGGAGGTAATTAGCGAAAGTGGACACAGGTGAGATGATTACAGAAACTAGGAGCAGGTGTAGATGGATGTGGCAGGCAAACCAGAGATAGACTGAGAAGTGAATGATGACAGAGGCACAGAGACAAGACAAAACATGAAGACAACAAAAGAGACAATAAACCCAAACCAAAAGAAACCAGAAACAAAAACACTAAATACAAAAAGAAACACACAGCAAACCCAAATCTTGACACCTTTTGTTTTGACTTGAAATCAAAATGTTTTTGATTTGAATTCTTTTGTATACGTGCATCATCTGTGATAAAAAAATAACCACTAAATACGCATCGTTGTATTTTGACGGCTATTACGGCTTCAAGGTTGAGTCTAGTTTACTACAATCGGGTGAATCCAACTTATTTTACTTTGGTAAATAAATGTCTTGTACTAAATATTGTCAGATTTGTTTGGATTTAGGCGAAACACTTCAGCGTATGAAACGAGTACTTTTTTATTTTTTATCTGTCGGAGACAATAAAACACATTTTATTAAACAAATCATTTAAAATCAGTTTAATCAGTGAAGTAAAAACTAAAAGATTACGTTGATCTAAATCACCTGTTTGGACCACAGAAGATTTATGGGGGAAAAAAAATTGTTTATTTTCATTCAAAAAGTTACTTTTTTTTTTTTTAATGAGTAAAATTTCACTTCAACCCACGAGAACAAATCATTTAAGAAACCTAAGCCTAACATGTTGATGTTATCCAAACCTTCAATCCAACATGTGCTGTTTTTGTTTTTTTTGGAGGTTAAATGACTGATTTTACTCCTATTCTTCGTCCAGTCTGCAAAAAAATCCCTTTTTGTAACTCGATAGTCAAACACAGTAAAAACAAAGACTGCGTTGTGCAGCGTTACGTCCAAGTGAATCTGGAAGTAAAAGGTTTCAATTAAATATTATTAAAGATAAGATTCATGGAAGAAGAGTTACCATCATTTGTGAGCTGCGGCTGGCAGGAAGAATCACCATATTGAGTTATTTTCAAATTCTCCACCTCAGAAGCTTAAAAATGATTCGCAGTTTGTTGAAATTTGGCGATTTCTCCCCACGGCGACGAGCTGGTTTTGATTAGGCGAGCCCCGGTTTGAAAGCTGGAGATTTATTTGTGTAAGATGATGTCATCAGGAACTACAGCCCCATGTTTAGAAAGAGGAAAGCCGGCGCTTCAAACGTTATATGAAGGGATTTCCCGGCACTCCAACAGAGATAGAGAATGGTCAAATTCAAAGGGAACTAAAGGGGTTATAAAATCAAGTATTATTTCTGAAGACGCACCTGTTAGAAAGCTTTGATGTAAATGTGACCCTAATACCAAAAACAATCTGAACTGCACCTTTAGGTAGACTTTGTAGTGAGATTTGAAAGCCCGCGTCTTCGTCCCGGTCTTACGGTTTACCGTTTCCTCCCTCCCTGACAGAATGGGCCACGTTCGCTCTCGGCCCGGGCCACGGTGTCCAGCTGAAGTCGGGCCGCCTGCTGATCCCCGCCTACGCCTACCACATTGAGTGCAAGGAGTGCTTCGGCCGCCTCTGCCAGACCACCCCGCGGGCCTTCTGCTTCCACAGCGACACCCACGGGAGGAGCTGGCGTTTCGGCGAGGCCGTGCCGGCCCCGGAGAGCGTGGAGTGTCAGATGGCGTCGGTGGATGAGGAGGACGGCACCAACGTGTTGTACTGTAACGCTCGCAGCCCTCTGGGCCACAGGGTCCAGGCCCTCAGCCTGGACGATGGGGCCGTGTTTCAGGAGGGCCAGCTGGTGCAGCGGCTGGTGGAGCCTCGGAACGGTTGTCACGGCAGCATTGTTGGATTTCCCGCTCCGTTACATCTCCATCACACGCTGCAGCCGCCCGCTGGACGCTGCAGACACTGGACGTCTATCGTGGACTCTGGCAACAGGACGACCCGTAGGAGTTCTGGAGCGTCAACTCCCCCTCCAAACATGCCACCTCCTCATGACGCTCCCCCGGACTTCCTGACCCCTACATGGGTGGTGTACTCCCACCCGACGTGGGCCACGGCCCGTAAGGACCTGGGGGTGTTCCTCAGCCCGTTTCCCCGCGACCCGGACAGCTGGCGCGGCCCCTGGGTGATCTACGAGGGCCCCAGCGCCTACTCAGATCTGGCCTACCTGGAGCTGCCGCCCTTGCCCGGGGCGCCACCTGCCGTGGCCTTCGCCTGCCTCTTCGAGTGCGGCGCCGACTCAGCCTACGACGAAATCTGCTTCAGCCTCTTCACGCTGTACGAGCTGATCGACAACCTGCCCGAGAACAGGACGGGACGCAGACGGGAGCCCCGAGGGTCATCTGCGGTCCAACGGGTGCCTCGTGCGAAGAAGATGATGAAGATGTGCTCTGTGTCTTAAAGAGTTTAGACAATCGAACACTGAGATCAGGGGTTTGTTGTGGCTCTAATTTCATTGGCACTTCCTGTAAAATCTGAGTAAAAGAAGAAAGATGGCGGACACAAGATCAGCAGTGTTACGTTTTCTTGTAACTAACAATGTTTTGTTGTTGTTGTTTTGAGTGAAAATTTAATTTCTGTAAACTGTTTAAGAACGTGAATAACATCCATTTAAACGGGACACTTAAAACAGGACGAAGGTCAACACAATTCAAGATGGCTGCCAAGAGCTAAGCTATTAGCAAACACAAAAACTGTCAAATTTACAGATACTAAACTAAAGTTTGTTTGCGGTACTCTGAGCGCTCACAGATCACTCGTACCATTTCTAACGCCGTCCGTTATCATAAGATCTTAGTTTAAAACTCTGGTGTCAAAGGTGGCGGGCGACATGCATTCCTTCAAGGAACGCCAGGCCTTTAAGCTCTTCTGCAGCTGGGGTTTGGAGATTTCCCCCCCCCAAGAACGTCCTGAATATTTTCACTCTATGCTCTGAAAAGATTAGGTTTTTATTTCCATAATCGATCAGATCCATTGAAGGACACAACCAACCCTGACACCCTCCCTGCAGAGTCCCTGCAGCCTGTATGTTACGGTACACAAATTAAATAAAGGTTTAAATAAAATGACCAAGTTTCAAGAAACATTGCCCCAAATCCCACACTGTAAACCTTTTATTAGGACGACGGCAGAATCAAGTTCTGACAGGTTTTCCAAACTTTAAACTTTCTACCTGTCCTCTTCTGGGTGAAATCTTAACAGTAAAACTTTCACACTTTTGATGTCCTAAAAAACAAACAAACGCCGGGACGTGTTGGTTCAGTTAAAGCTCTGCTCCTCTCAGATTCACCACAGCTGCAGCTTCAGAGGGACAATGATCTTTTATTTTATTTTTTTTGCTTTTTATCTCCCGGGGAAGTCGAGGCATTAGGAGGCGAGGCGGATAAGGTGGAGCAGCGTGTTCAAAGAAAGACGACGTCAGGATCTGGACGGTCTGCATTCTCTCTGCGTCCCCTCCTCTTCGTTGCGTAACTCTTCACCGACAGGAGGGTCATTTTGTTCGACAAGCTCTTTTATTTCCCCTCTTTTTCCCTCACGGGTCTGGACTTTACAGAGAAACCAGAATGGGACCGAGGAGCGTCGTGGTTCTGGCCACGTTCCTGACTGCGACGATCGGACCTCGTCCTGGGACAGAGGTCAACGCAGGACAGACGTTCGCACTGGACAGCGTAGAGGTAACGTAACAGTGACGATGTGGGGTTTTCACTTGATGTCTCGTGGGGGGAGACCAAAACAAACAAACAAAAAAAATCAGCAAAACACGCTTTAAAAGAAGGATGTGTTCGTTGTAATCAGGACCCACTCCAAGCTACTCATTTCAGAACAAAAACAAGACAATAAATACGTTGACTCGAGAGTCGGATAAAAAGAGGGGAATTAAAGTGAAACTGAGTTCTGTCTGCCTCCGAGCCTTGACCCGGTTGATGAAGGACAAAGAGATGAAGAGATGGCGTATCGTGGTGACGTTGAAGTCCGATAACAGAGAGCTCAGCTCTTCCACTTGTTCTTCTTGGCAGGCAGCTGTCCGGTGGCCTCCAGGTGTTTGTGGATGAGTTGTTCCTGCGTGGCCGGCAGGCAGGGCTGGTATCTGCTGTACTCCATGGTGTACTCTCCTTTCCCCTGCAGAGACAACGGAGAGAGCTCAAACCCGGGGCGTCCACAGACTCCCACAGAAAGATTAAAAACAAAAACGACCTCATTAAGTTTCTGCTCATTTGAGCCACGGATGATTCTGAGCAACTAAGGTTGTAAAAGCCTGAGCAGCGGAGAGTTAGTTTAAAACTTTATCAGTCCTGAGGATCGTTTACGGTGGAGGTTGAGCTCAAAGACTGGAGCAAAAAAAACGAACAAACAAAAAAACCCTGATTAAGGATTGGAGAAAAGCCTTTATTTTTAATCAGTAACTTCATGTTTGGATCATTTTAACCAACGTTAAAATAAGCGAAAGGTTCCTGGAAGGTTTAGTTAGTTCTCGGAGG
>JAOXNZ010000091.1:11491081-11504325 GCA_028566095.1 Kryptolebias brasiliensis
AGAATTTAATTAATGTAGAGAAGTGTTGCTACACACTCGTGTACAGTAGGTGGCGGTATGCACCTAAAAGTTGCTTGTAATCCGCCAATAATGAAAGAAGAAAAAAAGAAGAAGAAGAACACATCTAAAACATGCAGGAGAGCGAGCCCACGAGGAACGGAGTTTGAAACATGAGTTTTAGGTGTTGAAAGAGTAAATCTGACCTGCTCTCCCTCTGCCTGAGCAGCCGGCAGGCCTCAGTGTGATCCCCCTCCACAGCACTCCTGCTGCTGGCTATAGCCTGGTACAGCTTCTTCTTCGGCGCTGAGGCAGGTGGAGGACAAGGTGGAGGTGGAGGGGGTGGTGGAGGCGACAGGGGGCACGCCACTGACATCTCCTCTGAGCTCCTTCACCCTGACACGAAGCGGCTTGGTTAGCATTTCGTGCACCTTTCTGCTCATATAACATTCAATACATCCAACCTGCCCTCCTTCACTTTTTATAACTCGCTGTTCTGCCGTCTCCAAAACATTACAGAGAACAAAATAAATAAACCAACTTGATGCTGAATGTCATTTAAATACAAACAGGGGTGCATAAATTACGTCCTGCAAAGAGTAGTAACTAGCTAGTAACAAACACTACCTTAGCTGACGAGCTAACACCGGTGCCATGTCCATATTTGGCGATGATCTTCTTCTTCTCTCCAACATCAACGGTACCGCCCACTAATACGTTTTATGGTAGTAAAAAAATGCAACTCTTTAAATATAATTCAACATCTTTGCAGTTGTTAACATATGTAGCACGGTTTCTGTATTATAAGATAATAGCGCTATAGGTACTAACAGCAACTATCAAAGACAATTATGAGTAATTGTTACACACCGGAAGTTGAGTTTGAGATATCGCGAGAAGATAAAACGGGATTTGAGAAGGCCGAGGTTTTCATTCATCCTTTCGAGGTGAGTTCGTCCACGTTAAGTTCAATAATTTTTAGCTTTTTGTTCGTTTAAATGTTTTCTGTGCATTGTTTTGGGGCTTGCATACAGATTTCTGACGACTTGAGAGACGTTAAATAACCAGATTCTGCCTTTATATTCGTTTTGGGTTCTTTTGCGCCGCATGACTTTAGTTAGCTTCAGAGCTAACACAGGCTAATCGTGATATTGTTCTCTCACATTGGATGTTTGGTAAAGGATAGTTAGCTGCTTGAAGTTAACTTGGATTCGGTTTCAAGATGTTTAGAGATAAGGGTTTTAATTTTTAAATGTATATTGGCTCATTTTTTTACGCAGTCACTCACGGTTAGGTTGAAGGATGACCACTCCAGAAGTACGGCCTAATCACACGATATACATCAACAACCTGAATGAGAAAATCAAGAAAGATGGTGAGTTTCTCATCCATTCCCAGCCTTTATGTTTATTTCACTTATACATCTGACATTCCTTCATTGGAAACTCACGTTTTGCTTCTCCTTTTCCTCTTGCAGAGCTGAAAAAGTCGCTTTACGCCATCTTCTCTCAGTTTGGACAGATTTTGGACATTTTGGTCGCACGAAATTTAAAGATGAGGGGTCAAGCCTTTGTTATTTTCAAAGAGATCAACAGCGCCTCCAATGCGTTAAGATCAATGCAAGGTTTTCCTTTTTATGATAAACCCATGGTACGTTTAATAAACACTGAACGAGCTGGTCATTTGGCATGCTTTATTACTTGAAGTTCTTTCGTCCTGAAAATGTTTGCTTTCGTGCAGCGAATCCAGTACTCTAAAATGGACTCGGACATCATTGCAAAGATGAAGGGGACCTACGTGGAGCGTGACCGGAAAAAGGAGAAGAAGAAGCCCAAACCCGATACAGCTGGAACTAAGAAAGGTGTTGCGCCGATGGTTGCTGGGGTTCCTGGTGCGATGGCAGTAAGTAGAGCAGGAAATTTGTCTTTAAGACTTTGCTGAAATGAAGATGAACTTTAAGCACAGTATTCAGAGAATATGTTTATATGTGTAGACTGAGGAACAAATAAGCCATTTTATTTTTCCAGTTACTGTGAAGAGAAAACAAGACTGACTTTTAACCCTCCTGAAGCCCTCAAAAGAGAGGGAGGTAGAGAAGCCCTTGTAACTTCAGGTCAATTTGACCCAGAGGCCACAGGAGGGTTAAGTGTTGTGCTTTTAAACTAAAAACAAGAAACTAAATTGAGTCAGAGGTTAAGTAAGTTTATAAAAAAAAAAAAAAAAAAAGGATGAGAAACGAGTACCAATTTTCTGACTCGTCCCTCTTGGCTTGTTGTTCACTTTCATAATTGGATATAGAATTAAAATGAGGACAATAACATTCATTAGAAGCTCAGAATTGTTGTATTTTGTTCATTAGGGAATGCCTCCCATGAGCCAGGCTCCTCGCATGATGCACATTCCTGGACAGCCACCTTACATGCCCCCTCCAGGCATGATGCCGCCTCCTGGAATGGCTCCCGGTCAAATGCCCCCAGGTGCCATTCCCGGCCAGATGATGCCAGGACAGATGCCTGGGCAAATGCCTCAGCAGGTAGCGTGCGTTTGGGATTCTTTACAGTTCATGTTGTTTCTTTAAAAAGTAACTTTTCTAGTAGTTTTGAGTGTGGCTTCCCCTCTTCTTACAGGTTTCAGAAAATCCACCCAATCACATCCTCTTCCTCACCAACCTGCCAGAAGAAACAAACGAACTCATGCTCTCCATGCTCTTCAACCAGTGAGTATTATTCAATTTTCTGCCATTTTATCTGTTTAAAGAGGAGTTCAGAATCTTTTCTGCTCCTTCGAACTGACAGCGCTCTTTTGCAAGCGTGGCGCTGATTATTTAAAGCTAAAACCTAATTTGTTCTCCGTTTAGGTTCCCTGGATTCAAAGAGGTGCGTCTGGTCCCTGGACGTCACGACATCGCCTTTGTGGAGTTTGAAAACGAGGTGCAGGCTGGTGCTGCACGAGACGCACTACAAGGCTTCAAGATCACACAGACAAATGCCATGAAGATCTCTTTTGCCAAGAAATAATACATCTTCCCACAGGTCTCGTTTTGTATCCGTACAGGTCTTTCTCTTTTTTTATTATATTGACAAAGCAAAGTTTTTTTTAGAAATTATTTTGTTTGATTTATGAATATTTTCTTCTCAAGGATGATGTGTAAGTATTCATGTCAAGTTGCTGTGTTTTTAGCACCTTCCATAAGTAAAACACTTTGTGGAACAAAACTGAGAAATTTGGAGCTTTGGATCATATTGGAAAAACTTTCAGATTGTGCTGAAATTCACAAGCAACTGGACATGTCTTTCTTTTTTTTATTAAGAATAAACTGTCATAAAGCATTGCACCCAGAGTCTGGGCTTCCAGACACTGTACCTGGAGCTTTTCTCTTTTTTATATATAATAAAACGTGAAATTTGACACTCCACTGTTTTAATGTGCATCTTTCAGTGTACCTGTTTATGACCATTGTGTGGCGCTGTTACCCTGCTTTCCTCTGCCTGTGACATCCATTCATCTTATGTACCTGCTTTTTCCTTTTGGGTGCGAGAGGCAGGGTACGCCCCGGACAGGTCGCAAGTCCATCATGGGTCACAGAGACAAACGAGACAAAACCTTTCACGTTCTCACTCACACAGAGGGACAAATTACCAGTGAACCTGATGTGTGGGAGGAAACCCACTTCTGCAAACTCCATATGGTTGTGAGGTGTTACAGAAAGGCTGGGAGGTGAACCTGCGACCTTCTTGCTGTGAGGTGACAGATCTAACCGCCGCTCTGTGGCACCGCCCTACTTATGACATGTTGATAGAAATGGGTTTGAGCCAATGTTACAAAATCTAACTAACGTTGGTTATTGAAACTTTTTTTTTTCTTTCTTTCTTTTTGGAGTAGGATATCTTAATGACGACAACTCTTTGATTTCCAAAACTAAATTGGTTCCTGTCTAGCTGAATGCTAAGAGAAGGAACTGGGTTCACATGAGTTCTGTACTGATGTTTCTGCAGTAATCTGAAGGCAGGGATGCTAAGAAATTAGCTGCATAGATCCGTAATCCTGAAGTGGAAGCCAGCATATTGTTTGTACACTTCAGACATTAAAAGTAATCTTAAGTATTTTCAGGATGCTGATTCATTTTAAGTAATGGGCTAAAATTTGTTTCTTGAAGTTGAAAGATTTCTAATTTTTTTTTTGGCATTTATAAAATAAAGTGTCTCATGTGGCGTTTTAGTGACAGGTTTAGTAGATTACAAGGCTGAAGAGAAGGATTTATGGGTAGTGAAATAAAACGTGAGTAATTCTCAGAAAATATGAAGGTCCTTTTCATCTCAAAGACTGGATTCATGAGCTGCAGACGGAGTGACGTGTGAATCGGTCCTCAGAAGTCTAATTTAGACTGGCACTGTCAGCTCTGCCCGGTGCACACAGGGCCTCCCTGTTGTGGACTTAAACTGTGCCCTGGGTAATTGTCCGCAGGTCAGCCCAACAACATACACAAAAATTCACATTCTTCTGCAGTTTCCCAAGCCTTTCCACACTCCCTTATTTTGCCTTGAGAAAGCACTGACCTTAGCCACCAGGGCGCCATATGTGAGTGTGTGTGTGGAGCATGATTATGGAAACATGACTTCCCATTTAACAAAAGAATAATCTTTGTTGCAGGAACTGAAAGGAGGCTTACAGCTACTTTTTGTTTGGATAAAAGTTGTCTGTTGGTGTTAAATTAGACGTAACTCAGATTTACAGAGCGGACAACTCTGAATGAAATTATTAGACTTTCAAAAACGAGCTTCAAGTTCGAGAGAGGATTCAAGTGTTTGTGTCTAAATGGTTTATTTATACCTTCAGTGAAATTCAAGCAAACCATAAAAAGGATGAGATTCTGCCATCATCCTAAAAAGGATTGAGTTTGTTTTTTCTTTTATATCAATACGTTTATCCTAACGTTTCTAAAAAAACAAATGCAAACTTCTAAAAGTAAATGTCAAACAAACAGTGCTTTTTATGCACAGCATTAAAAAAATGAAAACCACTGACAGGATCCTGCAGGGTAAATGAGAAACATGTTGAGCATTTTGTAAATCTTATCAATATATGCTGTGTACGCCGCCTGTCAGAAGTCAGCCCAGCCCTGAAGCCCATTTTAATTTTACTTAAAGTGTTAACAAGGTTCAACAAACATTGTGTTTTAATGAAGGAGACTGAAACACTGATTAAAACCATAAACTTTTTAGGAAGAAATACCCTCTGCTTACTGTCTTTGTACTTTTTTTTTTTCATTTTTATAGTTTTTCAAGCGTACAGAAATCAGAATACTGACCAATGTGCGAAGATTTCCTGTAGAATTTACATAAATGTACTTGCATGGAAAAATAATCTAAAATGTTTTGGAATAATCTGAAAATCTGTAGATTCAGTAGAAATCCTGCAGGAGTTTTTCACAAAGGTCTACAGCACCTAAGGCTCAAGGAAGTTATCTTTCTGTTTAAAGAAGCTGCCTCTAATGGACAGTTTGCAGTGTAAACACAAAAATCAGACAGGGTAAAATCCAGCTTTTTTATTCACACTGCAGTTGATGAATTAGTAAATAGATTGAGCCAAAAATAAATAAGTAATATGCACAGAAGAAACTAAACAGGAAGCCAACAGTGTGTGAGCTGACTGCATTCATACAGTTAAATTGAAAATAAGAGAATTTACTGAAGTGATAAAAGTGCAATTTACCAATTTGTATTGAACTAGTTCAAAACTGTTTTTTTATTTAATTAGTTTTTAGTTTGCTTTAAAGCAAATAGTACACTTTTTGGACTAAAGTAATAATTTCACTTCAAACCAGAGGGTTTCATGTCACGTGACCAAATGATGTCACTTACTGGCAGTGTTGCCAGATATGCGATATTTATCGTATTTATACGATAAATATTAATGTGGCAGAAAGCGCATCCCGACTTAGCTTAGCGGGTCAAAATACGATCGTTTTAAAGCGACAGGATTTTTCTATCTGGCAACCCTGTTTTGGTATTTTTGCCGTCCGCCATTTTCTGAACCGTGTTGTGAAAAGTTGCGTCTTTTCATCCTCTGAGAAAGCTACTTTAAAAAAGGTTAAGGTTGAAATTGTATTAATTTTAAAGTAAAAAAGTGTATTTTATATGCAAATTTATAAATAGTCTGTAGAACAGCAGTTTAGCAGCGTGTTAGTATTTTTCCCGCCGGTAGCTAGCTAGCTATAACTGGCTATTTACATTAATTTATCTCGCTAAAATAGAAATTATCCTCACAAGTGAAGCGGTAATATTGTTGCTCGTACTAGTTTATGTCATATATGTAAAAAGTAGGGTGATTGCGTATGATAAGCCTAATTTTTTCTGTGACATGGAGCATTTCCTGGTCTGTGTCGCACTTTCGTTTTGCGGATGGAGGGAGTTTGGACTGACTGCGGGTGCAGGACCAGGGGGGACAGGGGACAGAAAGAGGTAAAAATCCGTGCTTGCGGACACTTTAGGCACGTTCATAAACCACTTCAACCCGGGACTTAGACGGCCAAAAAGCCGTGTCTGTGGGGCCTCGTGTTGAAAAAGACGGCAGTGATCATAAGATGGTGCCAAATACCCAACTCCCAACACTCCCCTGCGGGTTCAGCAGCGGCGTGCTTTTGGTGGTTGTTCTTCAGGTGAACCGAACAAATACACACACAGCAGCAGCACTAAGATGACCCCACGTGTTCCTGGATTGCTCGGTTAGAAATTCAGCTCATGTTTCGATGCCGCTGCTCGTCCAAATGCAAATCGGAGCTCTTCTCTCCAAAAGGCCTCTGTGTCTCTCCGGGGTCACCGCGGAAACACCACTGGTTGTCAGGGAAAGCTCTTGAGCAACAACCCCCGTGACAGACCTTAGAGATGAAGGAGGAAGAGGAGGAGGAGGGGCAGAATCTCATTAGATGCCCTCGGATGAAGGGGGGGCATTGTGTGGAGGTCTCTAATCCAGCAAGACGCGCACTGGAGGTCAGATGTGGGGAAAAAAATACGCCATGCGGCGGGTGCCAGGATTGAAAAGATGCCTTCACACTCTGCAAGTGCCTTTTATATTTCTGCGGTGAGCCGGCTATTCTCCGTTAAGCAGCTGCATGTGAACAGCAGGATGTAGCTGCAGCTGTCGGAACAAGTTTCATCACTGATGTTGATCTGAGCTGGACTGCAGGTGGAGTTAAAGGCTCCTGCACGCATCCACCTTTCGTCCCTCCGGGCGCCGTGCGAAATGCTTTCACCTGCACCAGAGAAGGAAGGGGTTCAGGTTGAAAGCTTGGGTTTTTTTAAATTTTTTTATTGAGCTGTAAAAAAAAAAGGGGTTAATTTTCTCTTTGAAGTGAAACCGGAGGACAGAAAGCAGGGGAGGGAGAGTGGAAACTCGAACCCCCACCCCCCGCCCCAGACGTATTCAGGATAATCCCGTGCGTAAAATGTGACCAAAAAAAGAGAAAGAAAAGTTTGGTTGGGGCTGCAGGTTGAAGGAGAGGGATGAGAGCGCACGGTGCGCGCTGGGAACCATCCGGAGAGGAGCTGAATGACGGATAGTCCCTGCCTCAGGACACACCCTCCCTCCTCACTCCCCTCTCTCTCTCTCCCTCTCTTTCTCTCTTATTGTTTCCCACACTGACTCTGCCGCCGCCAGGCTCCGGATCGGGTTCACGAATGACCCAGCAGCCGCTCGGCTCAGGAGACCGCAGATTGGAGTCATCATCCCGCAGACAAGACGCAACTTTTCTCGCCCTGGCCCGACTGGATAAATATGTTTTTTTAAACACACACACTTTTTGTTGTGTGTGTTTTCTGAGGAGCAAGCCAAACAAATGAAGAGGGAGAGGGAGTGTGTATGTGTGTGTCATCTAATTGGGATGAGAGTTCAAGCGAAGTGAGCAGGCAGATTGGACCCTTTAAATCCTCTTAACGCAGGTGGGGGCAGGAATAAAGAGCAAAGAGGAGTGTGTTTATATGAAGTGTGTGTGGCTTTCTCAGATACCCTGGACACAGCAGCGAGAGGAGGTGAGGTTTAGGTGCGGATGTTGACGCAATGAAGTTGCTTTGCGGGAGTTTGAGCGTTTGAGTCCGGCGAGGAGGAGAGCGCAGGAAAGGAGGAGGAGGAGGAGGACGGGGTGCTGACGCCTCCGAGCCCACAGCGCGGTCCCCAGATCCCTGGACGCGGGGATGGAGAGCACAAGAGCGCACAGGATGGCGCTCGTCGATCCCAGGAGGAGGAGGAGGAGGAGCAGGGGCGGAAAGATCCACGGGAAGCAGCAGACTATGAGGTCTGAGCGGCACCGGGGAGCCCTCCACCTGCCCAGGACTCTGGTGGTTCTCATGGCTCTGACCATACAGCCCCAGGTGAGTATCCTATTGGGTGCTATTTCGCCTGTATTTGAAATTAAAAAAAGCTGCGTAAAAATGAAGTCAGCAGAGAGTGAGGCTCTCCTCTTTGTGCTGCCCTCATTCTGCTCCCATGGCGCTGCGCCCACCTGTTGTTTCAGCCCACTGTGGCCTGGTATCCACATCAGATTATAATCCTAATTCAGTAGATGGGCATGCAAGATCAACATGTGTCCGCATCTAATAGCAAAATAACTTAAGTCACTGGTCATTATGTGACTGTTGCCAAATAAAGAATAATGTGATATTGGCAGCAAACAGTCGGATCTAGTAACAGGCAACTGATAGAAAATCTATTATTTGGCCGTTTTAGAGCAAATTAAACCTTTAATTATTTCGGAAGTAGTTTGACGAATTCTCAATGAGTAATGGAGCAAAAATAAAACCTTAATTACCCACCACACCTCTTGTTCTGAGCTCCATTTCCTCCGCTTCACAGAGCACCCTCTTTCCCCCCCCTTTTTTTCTCCTGTTAATTTATTGTATTATTTTTAAATAACTCGCAGATCTTTGACAAACCTTTGCCTCTATACCTTTTGTACCTCAGTGGTGGATCTCTTTATGGTGCTTTCTGCCATGCTGTGGGGAAATATATTTTGTTTGCATGAAGCCTCGCAGCCTGTGCCAGCGGAGAGTAAATGTGGGAGAAGTAACAGATTTTCTTTCACCTTTTTGCCCTGTGAGCTGACAGGATACGGCTGTGATGTGTGACAGAACTTATCAGTAGTTAAGCCAGGTTCAGAGGCTCTCTAGACGCAGGCGTCTGTGCACATGTGTGCAAACCCTGAGCTCACAAACAGCATCTGCGTCTCGGGCGTGTGTGGTGCTCGGGGCCACAGGCGAGTAAACCCCAGGGGCGTGTGAATGTTGAACATTCGGGCAGCTTTGCACCTCTGCAGCCCTCTCACAGAGGAGGAACAACACACTCCTCTGCTTCAGGTCTCCTGACTTCACTGCAGACAGGATCCTCTGCAGCTGCTGAAGCCTACAGACACAAATATATTTGTTTGTACACTTTTGTTAATGATAGACAAACCCACAAAGGTCAAGAAATAATTGAAAAAAATAAACAAATACTGAAAATCAGGAAGTGAAAATCAGACTTTGATTTTGAATTGTGGTTAATTTATTTTGTAAAAGAAACTAATGAAACTGTCCTTGACAGAAAGGATGGTTCTCCTAACCTAATATTTTGTTGCACAACCTTTTGAGGCAATCAAGTGATTTCTGCAGCTCTCTCTGAGACTTCTGCACTTGTCCACATTTATTCTGGCCCACTCCTCATGAGCAAACTGCTCCAGCTGTCTCAGGGTTGAAGGTTCCTTCCACAGATGTTCAATAGGATTTAGATCAGGGCTCAGAGGCCACCTCAGAACAGTCCAATCTTTTGTTCTGAGCCATTCTTGGTGTTTTTAGCTGGGTCGTTATCCTGTTGGAGGACCCACGAGCTGCGACCGAGACCAAGCTTTGTGACACTGAGCAGCTCATTTAGCTCCAGAAAGCCTTAGCTCCAAAATCTTGAGATTTTGTTGGACCCTGAACAGATTCAAATGCATCAAAGCAGCCCCAGAACAGAACCGAGCCTCCTCCATGCTTCTCTGTAGGTACCGGGTTCTTTTCTTTGTATGCTTCATTTCTGGGTCTGTGAACGCAGAGCTGATGGGGACTCGTTGCTGAAAAAGCTCCACTTTGTCTCATCTGTCTAAAGGACATTCTTCTAGAAGCTTCATGGCTTCTCAATATGCATTTTGGCAAATTTCAGTTTCACCTTTTTATGATTTGGTGTCCTCTTCAGTCTTTTTTTTTTCTGGCTCCAACAGACCGATCCGACACTGATGCATCTTCACCTTGGAGTTCACCTCTAGTTGTTCTGAGCTCTCTTGCTTATTACTTTATTCAGTTTCAAGTTATTTTAGTTGCTTTTATGTTTGGTTTTTGTATTTACCAAAAGGGTACAAACAAACATATCCGCTTCAGGATTTTTCTACAAATAAAGGAGATACGTAAACCCAAGATTTTTCAATAAGGGTTTTTGACACCCAGCAGTCCTTCCATTCTTTCTGCCAGTTTTATATTATTCATTTCTTTCACTGCAGCAAATAAAAGCTAAGCTATCACAGCGTGTAATTTTGGTTTGCAGAATGAGATTTCTTTCCTATTCTCGAATGGAAGCTCAATTTTTTGAAACAAGATTAGAGTGCACTTCATTGCATGTCTTTGAAGTAAATTGGTATCTCAGGCACGCGGCACAGATTTTGTTGTAAAATGTAATTTTTAAGGCAAGAAACGATCTTCGCTTGTTGACTCCAACAAAATAACAGGAATCGGGGAGATTTAAAGTGGAATAGCTCAACCAATAATTGCCACTTTATCATGATTAAAATGAAACATTTCATCTCTTTTACATGTCAGAAAATAGAATCAAAGGTAATGTCTTCTACTAAAAAAGAAGGATTTTTTTAGTTTGGGACCAAATGAGACAATGACAGAAAGAAATTGCACAATTCAAAAGCAGAAATCAGCATTTTCTTCTGACATGGTTAAGTGTCAGTGATTATTGTTCCCGCTGAAGAGGAAAGGCAGTGATGTTTTTGCCCATGTCGGTGTATGGGTTTGTTAGCAAAATATCTCATGAGCCGCCGGACAGATTTGAATGAAACTTTCAGAAGGTAATTATTAGATGTACATTCAGAACTGATTAACTGTAGGAGTTAACCCAATTCAAGATGGTGACCACAACACAAAAATGGCTATAACTCAGCCATTTTTTACAGATATTGAGCTCAAAATTGGTGTGGTAGTAGATGACGGTGATCCTCAACACATTCTCTGAGTGCTAACAGATCTCTAGAGTTGCATGTGATAAATTTACACAAAGAAACATGATTTTTCACTGAAACTTTTGTGAATTACTGTAGTGATGCAGTCGGTATGTTCCTCTGACTCTGTACCACAATGTTACAAAATCCAAGGTTTTACTTTGCTCAGGAGTAAAAGTTTTGGGTCTTTCTTCAGGCCTCTTGTTCTCTGTCGGCACAGCTCCCCCGGCCTTTGATAGTTAACGCAGAGCTCCATTACTGAACCCTAAAGGCCGGCTTTTGGTCAATGGGGATTAGCCGTGCGACAGGCTGAATACTGACTTTAACTGCTGAAGCTCTCCTGCAGAGAGTCATGGACTCTGGCTCCTCTGCCCTCCCACCCCACCCCCATCCTCCTCTCCGTCTACCCCGTCCTCCCCGTCTCTGGTCTGACTGAGCGCTGAAACGCTGGTATGCAGGGAATGGCACCGGCGGCAAGCAGAGGAGAGGAAAAAAGGAGGATGTAGAGTGATGAGCGCCACTGTATCTCCTTTTGATGTAGACAAGTTCACTCCCCTCCTCCCTCCTGACACCAGCCCCCAGACCTCTCTGGGCTCAGGGACAGGGTGCAGTGGAGGGACACTCAGGCATTAACAATGGGGCGATTTTAGCCCACCTTTGGCCCGGTTGGCATATAAAACTCGGCAGGTCTCGGTGTCCTGTTCGTGGCTGACTAAATTAAAGGCCTAGCATTCTTTGAAGGACTGCATGTCGCCCGTCGTCCCTTACATTGAGAAATAATGTCGTTTTAGCCGTTTTGGCCAAGCCTCTAAAATAACAATATGCGCAATGTCACGGGATATTTGCAGGATGTCATGTGTTTGCCTCTCAGCTACAACCACAAGTTTTAGCTCGATATTTGTTAAATCGACTGAGTAATAATATTAGCTGTGGCCGCCATCGTTAATTGGGTTGACCCCATAAGTTAATCAGTTGTAGACGTACATCCAGTAGCTACTTTTTTTGAAAGTTTCATTACAGTTTGTCCAGTTGTTCATAGGATATTTTGGTAACAGACACAGGCAAAAACACACTTAACCTCCTTCGCCCTTTGGCGGTGGGCGATAGCACCTCTATGGATACGTAGCTGTCATATCCTTAGTGTTTGTGGAATAATATCCACAAGGACTGGAATTTATTCAGTTAATCAGTAAATGTTTTTCTGGCAAACTGAGGACATAGTGGCTTTATTTTTGTGTTTATGTTTGGAGCAAGCAAAAATCCCCAAATACACACTTTCTTGCACGCACATACCTGACCTTGTTGCTCTTAGACTCTCAGGAGGTCTTATTAACTCTAATATTTGTGTGTGTGTGTGTGAGAGAGAGAGAGAGTGACTTTCACATCCATAAACAAGAAGGGAGCTCTGAGAAAAGAACGATGAAAGAGACAAAAAAAAGGACAGAAACAATGCAGAGCAGCCGATGGTTGTAGACCGAGAGAAAGAGATGACAGAAACATTATACAACTTGTTCTCAGACAGAGAAAAATAAGTGAGGAAGAGGAGCGAGAGAGAGAAAGAGTGTAAGCAGAATCCCGAGCTCCCCCTGGGAAGGGAGAGTGAAGGATAAGAAGGGAGTGGCGGCGACACATTGTAGAGAAAGAAAGAAGACGAGGCAAATGAAAGGAAGTTGAGAGATAAACAGTGAGAGGCAGGAGAGCTGGTGTGTCTGTTCATGATTCAGATGGAAAAGTTTGTTTTTATTTTCCTCAACAGAGGTCAGACACAGCTATGGGAATCAAAGTTATTCCCTTGTTTTTCACGTTTCCTCCTTTTTCCTTTTTTCTCGTCTCTTACTTGCTGTCTGAGAACTGTTTTCTTGTAACATTCAAACAGACTGATGATCCAGAAAAAAGACTGGATCAGAACCTTCTCAGCTGTTATCGATCTGACCGGCAGCAGAAAGCTTCAAAAAAACAAAATCAGAATCTTTCCACAAAACCGCACTTAACAAAAACTTAACTAGTGCTTTAAGGCGCA
>JAOXNZ010000091.1:11512369-11527047 GCA_028566095.1 Kryptolebias brasiliensis
CCACCCAGAAAGGCCCCAGGCCGGGATGCCATCCTGCAACCTTCTTGCTGGGAGGCGACAGCTCTAACCACTATGCCGCTGTGCCACGGAATTAAAGAAACAATAAATCTAATACAAAAACAAACCCAAAGACCCCCGAATCCTGACAAAAATACTCTCATTGGCAAAAAAGAAATCACAAATGACCTTAACTCGCAGGTTTGTAAGCTTTTAAAGGAAACCAGGTATATAAAGAACAAATACCACAATATAAATGTGTGTTACTCACCTGTACCTGACTCGTGTACTGCAACACAGCATTATGTATTTGCTGTAGTCTGGACTCGGTTCCAGTAGGTAATTAGTTAGTGTTAAAGTGTTTTAAACTGACCAAAAAGAATCAATCAATACTCTTTTATTGACTCTATTAACAGGCAGTTTTAATTTGAGCTCTTTTTTTTTTTAGTAAAGAAACACAAAATGCTGTGTAATAAACGCTCACACTGACATGTAAGACTATCAAGTCGATCTGGTTGATATTTAATAACCTCAACATATAAATGATAAACAAAAGTGCATGGCTTTGACTCCAAAACAAACACCTAAAAATGAGAAAAGGCCTGTCTAGATGTGCATGTAAAAGAAACAAAGCACTTTCTTCTCACACCAGCGTGCACAGATCATGCAAATGTTTGACTCTGAACTGCCCAGCCTTCGTATTACGTCTCTCCTAATCCTCGTTGAATTCAGCTGACTCAAACTGAGAGGTGAGGAAAAACCTCCTCCGGGGGTGGTGTATAACGTCGCCAAATTATATTTAAAAAGAAAAATGTCATAGAAGATTAGTAAAGTGATGTAGAAACAAGAAAACTGGCTCTTTAATTAAAAGCAGCTTTCATATTTCGTTAATTTAACCAGCAGAAAATTATCTTCCTTAAAGTCGAACGTGATCACAGTTATTTAGCTTGAGGTGTTAAAAAGGTTACCAAAATTAGCACTAAAATTAAAAATAATATTGCATCCTCTTTTTAAACTAATCATTAGAGGAGGGGAGGATATGCAGTCAGTCTATCTAAATTGACCCAAAAGCTTATTATTAGATGCCACAATAACTAAGATTATCATTTGAATGTTCTTGCAGGCATCGTATGGCCCTTTTCCACTGGCGCCTACACAGCGCGGTTCGATTTGGCTCTCCACTAGCAAGGATTTGTGGAACCAGCCCCTTTTTTTAGAACGTTCTTCACTGTGGTTCCAAGTGTACCGTGCTGGCCTGAAAACGCGACGTCAGAAGACTGTCGGTCACTGATTGGTTAGGGGGTGGAGTCGCTGGTTCCATCACAAGGACCACTCTCTAACAACCCAAGCCACCATTTTTTAATAATTTGTTGTGGTGACTGTTCGTATTTTGTAGTTTTTCAAATGGCAACACGGAAACCAACACCGTGGTCCAATCCTGAGGTGCAGGCATTTTTGTGCTTAGTGGCTGATGACAGGATTCAGACTCAGAATGTTCATCATCGCTACCATGTCCTCCATTGTTGTGTTACGTATGTTCTCGCGGTCTTCTTCTTCTTCTTCTTGGTGATTTTTTTTGGTGGTTGGCAAGAAACATTTGGTATGCATTACCGCCACCTATGGATTTTCGCGGTCTTCTTTTCTACTACCTGTTTAATGGTGGCTGGCAAGCAGCTTAATGGAGCATTACCGCCACCAACTGGTAAGGAGCATGGTGTAAATTTTTGGACTCTGGCACCGCCCAAATTAACGATGAACCGACCAGCTAGAGCTGTTACTGAAGTGTAATGGAAAACTACCCGAACCGTGTTGAACAGAGTTGAGCCAAGTTGAGCTGTGCTGTTGAGGCGCCAATGGAAAAGAGCCATTAAAGCATTCAGAGGAAGTTCTCTCTGTTTTGTTCACACTACGGGAACAGCAGCTTATCACACTTCTAATACCGAAATGTCTCAGGTTTGTTTTTACCTTGTTCTTCAGATTAAACACGCCTCAAACACCAGAAAGGACACAAAGAACATTTTGGTAAAAGCACTTTGTTTGATCAATTACATAAATGGTGCAGGTGCCCAACACTTTCCCAAACCTGAGTGAACACTGATTAAAAAAAAAAAGTTGTTTATATAAATGACAGCCCCCAAACAATTAAACTGAACAGAGTAATCCACTGGCAGCGACAACAGGCAGCAGTTGTTACTGAATTGCTGCATTTTATTTGTCTTTGAAGCAAAAAACAACTGGAACTTAAAACTGTTTTATTTTTGCTCTTCACAAATTCAAGGGGACAAAAACTACTGCTTTTCAGTGCAACAAGCATCCAACAGACATGCAGGTTGCTTAAATGAAGAGACATAACAGCTGGAAATGTAGTTTGTGTGATGAATGTGAGAAATTTATTTGGACTTTAGTTGCCTTTTCATTGATTTTCTGTCCACTCCTTGTACCTGACTATAATGGCATATTGAGCAGTGTGTGAAGAAAAATGAAGAAAAAGGACAAATGGAGGATTAAAGAAGTGTCAGATCTCAAAACAAACTGTCTGCAGCATTTGAACAGTAGTTATGTCTGTATTAAAAAAAAGATAAGAAAAAGACCCGAGAGATACTTCAGTTGCTCATCTGCTGGTTGATGTTTCAGCTCTATGGGAATCACCTTGTTGGTGCTGAAATACTATTTTATGGCTGTAAAACTGTGTTTGTGTCTGGTGTTTTTCTTAGATTTAACTGAAGTAATGGGAACAAATTGTGTCTTCATGACAGACTGCTGGTAACAGAGCCTAAAGATCAAATTGAAAACATTTTATTGTTCAACACATGGCTGAGCTCACCCATGACTCACTTTTTAGTTTCCTTTCAGCATAAAACTTGTGTGGTGAAAACAGATGTTGGGACACACTTTCTTTAATTTCCTTTTTTCTTTTGTCGGTAGCGGGGATGGGTGGTAGGTGCTGTGTCAAAAAATGCCCACCAACTCGAAAGGCAGCATTAGGAAACAACTTGGCATTGTCAGGATTCTAGTGTGTGTATGAGTGACTCATCTTTCCTGGAGAAGATCTTTGCTGGGGAACCTGTGCAGGTGAGAAACAATCTGCCTCATCAGGACGCTGAGGATATAAGGAGTGGCAGATCCTTCACTCAGCGCTGGATGATTAACGTTACCGACCAGTTCCTTCACCGGACTACCAGAAGGAAACCGCCAACTCTCCTTTGTGGAAGCTGCCAAAGCTCAAGCTGCTTGCCCGCTCCTCAGCTACGGGCTCTCCGCTCTGCTACGTCAGCTCTCTGGACCTCCGGAACTGCCATCACCTTTCATCTCGGGAATTCTGATCACCCACGCTGGAACCCCGGCTCGTTCCTCCTCATGCTCCTCTCCGATCCATTTAAAGAAAGGCAGTTCTGAGATCAAATCATCTTCAAGTCGTCTCTCCTGCTCTAAATTAATCTACCCCTCATTCCAGACGCCTTTGCTCCCGTGCCCCTTTCCCCTGAAAGGTCATTTTCTCCATACCATTGATTGCTGTTGTAAATAAATCATTTTCCTTTATCTTGGCCTCCAGTGAATGATTCTACATGTGGGTAAGGAAACTGAACCAAATCATGTCAATACCAGTGTTAAATAAAAAGGATTTTGCGACGGTCGCATTACCTAAACTTATATATTTGAAAAGTCACTGCCCGTCTCTATTTAAGAGGCTTAAGAAACAACAAAAAAGGCTTTGAGTGACATTAAGTGAAAAAGCAGCTACAGGCCAAAGAAAAACTTTAAGACATTCAAAAAACATGAAGAACTATGGCCAATTAAAAAAATATACAAGGTTTTGCTCGTTGAAGCAACCTTTTAAAAAAAAAATGAGGGATGACTGAAAACATTTGCACAGTACTGTAGGTACATGGTATTTTCCAGGAAGCTCACAGACATCACCAGACTCTAAAAGAGTTTGATCTTTGAACTCAGAAAGCGAAGTTTCTGCAAACTATTTTATTCAAACCCAAACTATTATCCTTTTGTCAGCTTAACCAAGCAGAACTTTTACCGTAGAAACCGTTTCCAGGAGTGATTCTTCGGGTTTAATTTGTTTCGTTCATCTCTTCCTCGTTTAGGTTTGAGTGCGTGTTTGATCAGAAGAAGGGACAAAAAAAATACTCAAATCATAGTTTCACACCTGCGCTTCTAGAGTAATTAAAGAAACATACTTATTTACTTTCCAGTGGTGAAACAGAACAGAGTGCAGGTTCAGTACCTTTACGCTGGACATGCTACACACAGCATTGTAACCTGTGCATTCCTGCTGTGAGAGCTGAGCAGAGGAATCAATGGAGGGGAAACTAAAGGAAAGGCGCATAGTTGGAGCTTTCTTTTCCTCTTGAATCTCTCTTTCACTCCTTCTCTGCATGCCGTTTATACTTTCTTCTCTTTTGTGCCCTAATTGACTCTCCTACGCAGCCTTGCATACCTGCATGTACACTGATACTGCTGTGCACACAGTCTGAACATACACATCTGCAGCCATGCATACACGCACATTTCCTGCCTTCAGCCCTTTTCATTCTCCCCTCTATTTAGACACACGGATCATGAATCCATCGGGACACACATACCAAAAACACACAAAGGTTAATTCCTTCAGGATTCGACGCTCGTGTTTTATAGAGATAAGTTAATAAGTCTGTGGTAAATATCTCAAGGGAAACATGCTTTAATGATTTCATTTGTGTGCAAATTGGATTGAGAGTACAAGTTTCTTTATTAAAAGCGTAAAGAGGCAAACTGAGTTTGATTTACATGATTGCAGTGAGATTACGGAGTCTGTTTCTGAATGTGTCACTGTGTGTGCAGATCACAGGTGTACAAGCTTAAAAACGGACACAAAACAGTAATTACAAACAATGCTTGTCTTTTAGTGCCGCCCTTCTGACGTCTTTGAGCCATCGACTCTCTCCCACAAACACACACTTGAATCACAGTTTTGTTTTTTGGTGTAACTGCCCTCCAGTGGGTTTCAACCCCATGGTGTCCCTGTGGATTTCGCAGAAAAGGAAAAGTTACAGTACATCTGTCATGAAACCAGATTTTCCCCCCTTCTGTGGTTTCCTTTGTTGCTAAAGCTCAATGAGAGAAACCACAAACATTTTGAGCATCCCATTGTGAAATGTTCAACAATGAGTCACTGCTGGTTTTATCCCCATGTTTCTATGGCTGTGCGCCGAAATGTTCATGTTCTTACATCAGCGAATGTGTTTACACAGGCAACTGCTGGGATTAAATAATCAGATTTTTGAGAATTGTTTAATATAATTGAAAGAATTAAGGCCTTTTAGGGTCTTACATGCAACAAGCAAACATTGAAAACTCACAGTACATTGAATCTCTTGAATCTAGTTGTGCAATTCATTATTTTGATAGAGGATCTCCAAATGTAAGTCTGAATCAGAAAAAGTTGGGAGTTGCAAGTAACAAAACAAGAAAACAGTCATTCTAACAGTTACTGTGACTTTTGTTTTACTGCAGGCATTTTGAACCCAGGGTATTTCATCTTTTGTCTTAATTTTGTTTGTTAAAATATATCCAGTCACAACATTTCAGGCCTGCAAAACCCCATAAAGAACTGCAGCAATTGTAGCTGTCAAGTTAAGACAAAAGATGATATTTCCAATAGTTGATGTCTATTACGGCAGGTCATCTTGCATCAGAAAATCCCATAAATTGTGTTTAATTCTCCTGTTGTACAAGCTGCCTCTGTTAGTTTATCATGATGATGTGGGATCCTTGATAAAAGTGGGACTTTTTTCCCTCTAAAATCAGCAAACTTGACGTCTCATTCTCGGCAGTAGAGGGACAAACCAAACCTATTCATCGTTTACAAAAAAGGACTCAAAATCCGTTATGTATGTTGGCTACTGAAGTGTGACGTCCTCAGACTGGCTCTGCTGGAGTCAGCCATGATCCTGGGGGCGTGCCAAGAAGACAATAAACTTTTCTAAGAAGAAGGTTAGGTAGTGACGAGGTTTCTGGCACAGTCTCAGGTTCCCTGCACTCCACCCTTCTGTCTGTTTCTCCAGGCACCCTGCACAGTCTTCGTTTAAATTTAAAACAAGAAAAAATATATTTAATGGTTGACTTTATGATACTTTAGCAAAAATAGGTAGAATTCACTCATTTTTGTTTTAAAACTTGTCAACCTGCAGATAGTAACAAGTACGACTTAGTGCACCACAAACAGGAAGTTTTAAGTCTGTTATAGGAAATCAGTGATTTATTGAATTTCTAAATTACTTTATAAGGTTATCGTTGATGGTTTTTACCTGTCTATGCTGTTGATTCCCATAGAAATGCACAGGTGATCAGTAAAATATTGTTTTAGAGCAAACCTTCTCCTTATTACCTCTAAGATCAATTATTTATGAGATGTCTGTAAACCCCCCCCCCCCCACACACACACACAAGTCCAGTTTTCTCAGTAATAATGCTACCCTCCAAAAGATATGAAGCAGCCAGACGAGGTAATTTCCTGTGGAAGTCGGGGCTGTAATCGTTTAGTGTGGCAGAAAGTTAAGAAAGGAAACAGTGAACAAAAAGGAAGTGAGAGCTGGGAGGGCCTTGGTCAGTGGATGAGCTCAGAGAGGGGCACAGGTGTTTTGGGTGTGTGTGGGGGGGGATTGTGTGTCATGGCGGGTTTGCTCACACTGCTGAGAGAATCATAAGCAGCAGGAGGTGGAGGTGGGTGGGGGTGTGATGGGAGGACAGGATAAGGATGAGGCAGGCTGACATGTCAGGAAGCCTCTGTTGTTCCACGGCGTTTGAAGTGGCGGTGGTGTTCAGTCGAAGCCAATTAACCTTCCAGGAATCTGATCGTCAGACGGAGAAGGAAGACGATGAAACAATGGAAAGTAAGAGTGAATTTCCCCAAATACAAAGTCACGTTGTTTTTTAAAAAATGAGTTTGTTTTTGTTTCTCTAGAACCACACCAAAAATAACAAAGTCAAAAACCTGCATCCCCAAATATCCTTGATTGAACTAACAAGCTAAAAATGTAGATACGGGTATCATGGCAACACGAATAGATTAAACTTATGCTACGTTTTCCCCATTTCTGATTGTCATCTTTTGTAACAGTTATTGTGAAAATACACCAGGTAGATTTATTTTTTTATTTTATTTGATCTCTGCAGATCATCTCAGGACCCCCAACCTGGTATTTTGTGACCCACAGCAGGGTCCCGACCCCCACTTCAGACACCAAAATATATACTCCAAAACACACCAAAAAGTAATTTTCTTTATAATTTACTCCTTTTTTTTTTTAAAGAAGAAGGATTCATTAGTGTCCGTTCTGGTAAACACATTTAGCCAGTTATGCTTTCATTCTTTCACTCGATCCTCTTGTATTGAAAAATGCTGGGATTTTTGTGTTTTAAAGGAAACAATCAGAGATCTTGGTCCCCTGTTGGAGGGCAGAGATTGTTAAAGAAAGCAGAGAGACGTCGGTGGCGAGGACATGGGGACAGTGTCCATGCTGTTGATGGACAAATGGAGAGGGAACGAGAGCGAACGGGAAGATAAAGTCTACTGCTAATTATATCCACAATGGAACAAAAACAGAAGAGACGTCAAGAAGTGTGAGAACAGAGACGTGTAATTATAGAGACGGGGCCACAGGAGCGGGGCGGGGTGGATGGCTGCACACCGGGGGTCTAATTCTTCGTCTCGAGTGGTGTGTGTGTGTGTGTTTCACCTGAGGGCCGGGAGATGGACGGGCCTGGTTAATATCCGTTGAAGGTTTTAAAATTCACATTTGAGCCACCGTAACGTCTCCGGCACCTTTGTGGTCGAATAACATTTTTCCTTTTTGAGTGGAAACCAATCTGAAGCGTATTTTCTGTTTTTAAACATTTCGCAGTATTACTTACACTCCTATATAAAAAAATTTAGATTTGCAAACTCACTGAATTTGCCTTGCAGTTATTCAGAGCCTGCTGGAGGAATAATAAATGCATTGTTTCTGTGGTTGACGGTGCAGGTAAGGTGTCAAACGCTTAATCCGGCTCTCAGCTGCTGTCATGACAACCATTTGCATGTTTGTGTGAGCGTCTGTAATTGCATTGGTTTTCTGAAGTGGCAAAACATCAGGGGAGAGGTTATAAATATTAAAAGTTTTGTGAAACATTGGCTGCTGATTGAATTTCTCAGTTTAAATATCAGTTAGTCTGCCTGTAGGTGCGCTGTGTGTGCACAAAGTGCGTTTGTTAGATTAGAAGGTTGGATCTGTAAAATGAGTGTTATTTCCAAGGTTTGACAAGAGACAAAAGCCTGAAACTGCCAAAGGTAAAAACAAAAAGAAAAAAAGATTAGAATTTAAATGATCAAACAAATATAAAGACTTCTAAATATTCTTTAAATTACACAAAAGGAAAGCACTTTCTATTGTTTGTTTCTGCCGGTTGAAAGGATAAATTAAACCTTAATTAGAAGCCTGCGTCTCCTCTTCCCGAACTAATCAAGGCTCTGGACATCCACAGTCACTCCCACCTCATTTTCAAACATGCATTAGGAAAACTGGAAGTGTGGTGAGAAATTAAAACGGTTTGCATGATGGAAATCAGGAAAAGAGAAAACGTGTGCCAGGGTTAGACCAAATGAGAGCACAGTTCAATTAAAACAAAAAAAGCTGTTATGTTAAAGTAAGAATAATCAGCTTATTCAGGGGGAAAATTGCAGGTTAGGTTATTCAAAAAACACTGTAATGACAGTGCTGTATTTAGCCTTTATTGTAGAGGTCTCTGTTTTTTTTTATAAATAACCTTTAAGCAAATAGCAACAAAAATCATGTTAATAAAGAAATACATTGTACAATTTCTTAGTATAAATATGTGATGTTTGCAGTGTTTCACTGTGAATAAAGTATGGGTTTATGAGGCGTGCAAATCATTGCATTTTGTTTTTATTTACATTTTACACAACATCCCAGCGTCTTCATAATTGGTTTTGTAGATAAAACTACGTTTATCTAAACGGGAAATTCCCGAGCATCCAAAAGACACGCTGAGGTGATGTTTCCTCATCATCTGTGCCCGTTTTAGTGCCTCAGAATAATACCTTCAGCTGTAATTAACCACGGAAAAAACAGAAAATCAATCTTTGCGCTCATTTGGTATTCAGGATCTGTCCCATAACGCACATAAAACATGAGTCACAATGAGTCAATACGTCGTGTGATTCTGCTGCCAGATAAAGTGTGTCCCCTGAGAAAAGTGTGTTTTGCGGCTGATTGCAGGAAAAAATACAAATCTGCATTAAATTAGTGTTGCGAGGTAATTAATACCAGTTAATTACAAGCACAGCAGGCCATGTTGACCATAGAAGTTACATTTATTAACGGGCAAACAGTCTTACACCCAAATAAAGTTAAAATGTCCAGAAGATTATGCAAATTAATAGATGTTTGGAACCTCTGGTTTTAGTGTGGTAAATTAATACATAGTGGTTTATATAACTAATGCTAAATTCTAGATAATGTTACTGAAAATGTGCAAAAAGCAGACAATCAGGAACAAAGAGCGTCTACTGATGCAGAAAAATGGCATCTTTTTAGTTTTATGCAATAATTTAGGGAGCATCTACTTAAACAAACAGAAAAATGATTTTTTTGTTTTTAAATTTCTTCAGATTTGTTTGTGAACTCTTAAATTTTGTCAACAAACCACCTTTTTCCCCAGTTGTGAATACCTGCAGTTTGAAATCTAGATGAAAACACAAAACTCCACAATTATAAACAACTAATATGAATAAATTCAGACTTTCTTTTTTTTTTTTTTTTTTTTTTAAACAAGCGTTGCTTTTGTCAGTTCTTTGAGCGGAGGAGTAAAGTCTTAACACATATCACAGCTCAGAGTATAAGCAGCATGTCAAATTTCATCCTTTAAAAGAATATCCATCAGCACTACATTTTATCTTGTTATCAACACTCAGAGGTGCAGTTAAATTGTTAATGGTCATCCCGCGGTATATGATAGGAGTATGAATCTCATATAGCTACAGTATTTTACGTTCTATTAGGCAGTTTTATTTCTGGATAAAGCTGTTGAGCAGGGAGATTTGTGGTTTGGCCTTGTCTGTCAGTAAAAGAGAATGTGATGTCTTATTACTTTTTAAGAATGGAGGTAGATGGGGCTTAATTCCACCTCAGGAAGGTATAGAAGACAAATACAGATAGCAAAGGTACCTGCATGTCTTAGAAGATTGAGCAGATGAACGGGAATGCTTTGCTTTGATGTAACATAACTGTAATCGATTAAAAATAAAAATAAAAAAGAACATCTAAAATTGTAAATATAACCACACAAAAACTTTTGAAGCTTTATTTTTGTCATTTTTTGTTGTTTTTCAAATGTTTTCATCCATGTACTTTGCACTTTTTGTGTGCTATGTTCATCATTGGTCAGTGTGGAATCAGTGAGGTTGGCTGCTCCTCTTGACTGCGTTGTTTCAGGGTCGGGGGGAGACAAGCTCAGCTAAACAGAAACGGAGGACACTTTGTTTACTTTACTCTCATCTGTTCTTCTGATGTGCATTCTCTTTGGTTTTCTAAAGATAGAGACCTTTTTCTTTGTTTGTTTAATGAAAACAATCCATGTAAATATCACAAGTAAAAAATGTATATTTTTACGACCTCTGAGTTATTACTCTTTCATTTGCAAATAAAATATTCAATTTCAACCTAATTGGTCTTATGATATCTTTAATTTAGATTTAGACTAAGGAAAACCTCTTAACGTGAACATTCCATTACTGCTCCTGTATCTCTCCTCTCCGCTGGCACTAGTTTATCTTGAAGGAATAGTTCAGATTTTTTAAAGTGGGGTTCTGTGGAAAGATTATTCATAATTATTATTTTACCTGTTGTAGATAGCCTTTTGAACAACTTCAATTTGGAAGAATATAAATTAGCTTTGATTGAACTAATGAGGTATGAGTAATCTGAGAGGAACCAAGATCAAAGTGGGCTATTACCATCTTAAAACAACTCCAATCTCAAAAAAATTCATAGGAGGTTATCCAAACACCAGTTAAAAACCCTTTTCATTATCATCAGTTTTGCATTACATGGTTGTTTTGACAGAAATACAGTATTCCTGCCAAAATGTTTCATGCTGCACCGGAAATGCTACAGCTAGCTGCTGTTGCTATTTGCTCTTGCAAGTAACTATTGCATTACATGTAAATAAATGTGTAATGTCAAACTGACACCAATGTAAAGATTTATAAAATAGCATTTGCATGCATGATGCAAAAATGATCATTGCATCAACAGAAAAATGGCTATAACTCTTGTCAGTTTTACGAATATGGAGCTAAAATTTAGCGTGGTAGTAGCTGAGAGTCATCCCCATCACATACTCTAAGAGCTAACAGATAACATAAGATTGTTGTTTAAAACCTTAGCATGCAAGTACTCCTATCTACTTGCATGCTACGTGCTTTCCTTCAAGAAATGCTAGTTTCAAATTTTCTTAAATCTGGACCTTTAACCAATTCAATGTAATGGATTAACTATATCAAGCAAGTTTCATTGCTTTGAAAGCTCACAGTTTGATTTTGTAATATACCAGCAGAGATCTGCAGCACTTACTTGTGTAAAGAGTGTCAACCACCTGTATCTGCCTGTTCATCATTTGGCCAACACTACAGAAATTAAACAACTTTTACATGTAGAAAACATCTTTTTGAGTCAGCACTAACTTAAGTTCTGTCATACCTTACCTTCTTAAACACACCATAAATTACATTTAATTTTTCAGATATTAAAACCATCCATTCTGCACAGCTGTCATAGATCTTCTTTGGAGCCAGACCTTTCAACAGCAAAGAGCAGAAGACTTCTTTGCCGAACTTCTCAGCCGTCTGTCTGGTTCCTCATCCTCTAAACATGGTACTAACGCTCGTGGCAATGAGGTCAGGGATATCTATTGACCTGTCAGCCTCTTATTGACGGACATGTACCTCTTCCCTGTGAAATGTCCCTCTTATGTTGACAATCTATTGACCTGCCAAGATGCAGAGTCTGTGTCAACCATGGTTATGGAGAGAGAGGCTGACTTTATCTGTTTCAAGGGTGCACACAGGTGACATAAAGTCATAAAAGCATGAATAACACTGTAAAGTAAAGCCAAGTGATCAAGCCATGGAGATAAAACAATTAATGGCTCAATCTCTACCATATAATTGTTAACAGCTGGCTGCAGAGTGTCTAATGAACATTAAATGAACAGTAATATTCAAACTTAGCATTATCAAGTTTTCATCTCAGATCCCCCATTTTGTGCCTTTGTTCTCATTGTTTCACACATTGACAGATATTGTAACTAGACACAGGAACAAAACACAGACGTTGAAGCTAAAGCAACTAAGCTGATTGCAGTTGAAATGTAAATGAATATGACATTTTCCTGATGAAAAAAAATAAAAGCACCTTAGTTCATTCTAAGGTGATCTTTGTTGATGTAAGTAGTTGTTACCTTGCTGCTATATATTCTAATATTCATTTTTCTAAAACATTTTGTTGAAATTAGTCATTTTATCCATAAAATAAAACATTGAGCATGTGAGTAGGTGGGACTTTCAGCCCCACATTCCTTTATTACACAGACTGACTCCCAAAATACACTTCCCATAAACCAGATAATATGGCTTCTTTTTTTAAACAATGGGAACCGATGAAGACGCTTCATCCATTATTAATATATGTTGATGGTTCTAGAAACCCATCTCATTGGCAAGCTTATTCCCAAACACTACTTTGATATAATTTTGGTTACATGTTGGACATTTCAAAAAGTCAAATATCTGTTGCTGCATGTTCTGAGTGGTAGCCCTGTTCCTACTACGTTCTTCCATATTAAATATTATATTACGTCATTTGGTATTTAGGTGCAATAGTTGCAGATTTTGCACCAATGATAATATAATGATAATAAAACAGTGGGATAATGATGCAGATGTCACATATTCAGATATGTTTGTTTTCATTATTATATTGTTTAATATAGGATATATAAATTTTACAGATGACTAGGTAGCAGTCATTAAAAAGGAAAAACAGAATCATCCTTTTGGTATTGTTTGTTTGTTACAGTATGTCTTTTCTCTCTCTAATGGCAGATCTGATTGTAATACACAATAACAATTAAAATGCAACCCATTTTATTAATACTCATAATGTAGAGTTTTGAGCTTCACCTCATTTCTTTATGTTTCGCTCCCAAGGAAAGCATTATTCTAAGTTCTTAAAGTTGTTTTGAGCAATATTTTTCCAGGCTTTCTAAAGCTTGTAAAATTGGCTGCATTTTTCATTCCATTCTGTGTACCTGACCAACTTTAGAGGAATGTTTTGTAAGCAACTTAAAAATGTTTTATGAATCATTACACAACAGAGGTACTGGTCCTGTGTTTTTACAACAGAATTTTAAATTGTATTATAGAGCCTTTTTTATAACAACAAAACTAGATAACTTTTTTCCCAGTTATTTAGCCGTAACTGAGGAAAAATCCTATAGATTACAGTTCACCAGACACAAAACTGTCTTTTTACTCATGCAAAGTGATTCATAAAGAGCTATTACTCTAAAACATGGTGTCTCCAGGCATGATGTGCAGTCTCTCTTCTTAAAAAATAGAAGAAACCAGAGAAGTGGAGAACACAAAAGTGTCAGGCACAAACAATATTTACGTCAGATGAACAGTATCTGAAATGGCTACTGAAGAAAAGAAAACAAATCCAGCAGACCCGACACAGAACCTGAGAGGTGCATCCTTTTTCAGCTGATTGTTTGCTGTGTGCTGATTTTTCAGCTCATCGCTCTTTGAGAATCACCTTGTTGGTGCTAAAGTACTTTTTTATGCCCGACATGTTGTGTGATCGGTTGTTTTTCATAGATTTGTGTAAAAAAAAAGATTAGGAACAAATTTAGTCTTAGCAGCAAGCTGCTGGTCATGAAGCTGACGTTACAATAAAAACGGGTTCTTTGCTGAGATTTTTTCTATGTGCTGTTTCATCTTTTATTTTAAAATAGCAATCAAAACTGGTCCGCTGATTTTTTGTGTTTTTTTTATTGTCACCTTCAAATGTAACTGAGTTTGACACTCCTGGTCTGGGTTAATAAATGGTAGTGAGAAGTCAAGCACCAATGTTAAGCCTTGCCGTTATCCCCCAATTTAATGTCATTGTTTGCTTATACCTGCTTCTTTTGACAAAAAGATCCAAAGCAAATCAGATGAGGTGTAGGTCAACCCAACACATAGTGATCTCCTTATCATAAAAACATTTCTGACCTGATTCTCACAGAATGACAACAGTTTCAGATCTCAACAGAAGTTACCTCCTCCACAATCTGAGAGTTTTTTTTTGACAAATCTGTCAGGCGCAGATCCCATTCCAATATTTTCTAATTTAGGAAACCATGCCTTCCATCCGGTTAGGGAGGTTTGGACAGACACACTGGAGAGTTACAGTGACAGGCAAATATGCCAGCAAATGAAGGACTCAATTATTTTCAATTATTATTTAATGATGATGTTAATTCATCATTTATATGAAGCTGGAGATGAGGTTTGATAGATAGATAGATAGATAGATAGATAGATAGATAGATAGATAGACAGACAGACAGACAGACAGACAGACAGACAG
>JAOXNZ010000091.1:11529482-11548499 GCA_028566095.1 Kryptolebias brasiliensis
TACTCCGGTTTCCTCCCACAGACCAAAAACATGCATGTTAGGTTCATTGGTAACTCTTAAAATTGTCCCTAGTTGTGAGTGAGAGTGTGAATGGTTGTTTGTCTCTATGTGTCCCTGTGATGGACTTGCGACCTGTCCAGGGTGTCCACCGCCTCTCGCACAGTGACTGCTGGAGATAGACACCAGCTCCCTGTGACCCGAAATGGAGAAGCGGTTAAAGAAAATGGATGGATGGATGTATTATTTCACTTTAGAGCATATAAACAATAAAAAAGAAAGATTCACTGTGTGTGTAAAAATAAAACATCACGCATCATGACATAAATAGATAACTGTAAGGAATCATTCTTTATTTTAGTTATTTTTGTGTTTGAACTTAAGGACAATTCTGGTTTTATGACATGTTTGTAGCCATAATAAATCTGAAAGTTAGTGATTTGAAGTGAGAATGAAGCACTTAATTGAAGCATTTAACCTTTTAAAACTATTGCCTTTGGTCTTGCTTTAATTTCTTTTCAATAATTATCAAATGTTGGGGCCTAATTAGTAAAATCGTGACTATTAGCATACAGTGTATATTAAAATCGTGAAACTTTGACGACTTTGACATTTGATGCACCTCAAAAAAAAAGCCACTGCACGCATTTAAAGTTTCATCCCTCTTCTAAAAAGAGATAAAACTGTTAACTACCAAGTTTGAAAAAGAAAACCAAATTTTATTTACACATCTTTTTACGTTTTCTGCCTCTGTTTTAAAGGGAACTATTTTCCTGTCCACATACAGTCCTCTCTCATAACATTAGATCCTCGGTTTCGTCATTTCAATCATTATCTCCACAAACATCAGTAATAACCCCATTCTGTTGTTTTTGTTGAAACCAGGTTAATACGTTAGTTTACCTCCGGTAGCGATCTCGTCAGCCTCTTGTGTTTTTTTTTCTTCATATTTTCCTCTTTGTGGGCGTTTTCTTCTGCAGACGGTGATAGAAATTCACATCACTGCTAAATGAAAAGCTGTGTTGTTGTGCATATTTTGCAGAAACCGTCAGGGTGGGCATGTTGTCTAGAGGAATGTTTTTAGGCACCGTTGTTGCTGTGATATATATTTTTTTTTCGGTAACCATGGTTACCTTGGTTTTTCCTGACCTCCAGACAGCAGCCTGATCTCACAAACAGAGCTGAATGCACGCCCATCCTTCCCGTGCTGTTAATCATAACTTACCTGGCTGCGTTCGCTTGGTGGGAAGTGAGAAAATGTGTGTTGAGGAGGATGAAAAAAAACCGAGAACAACAGAAGAGGAACGGCAGAACTTCCCTCAGGCTTTTACTTGCCATAGCTAATATTTGGCAGATAATGTTGGCAGAAAGAGGAGTGGATGAAAGGAAGGGTGAGTGCAGAGGAGTGTGTTTGCAAAAATGATAAGAGTAGAAGGGTCTGCCAACAGGACACCTGTGAGGTAAGGCTGTGTGTTTCGTAGTTTTGGATAGATCTTCCAGCCTGTTTTATTGAACAACTCTTTCACTCAGGGAACATTTAGCTTCCTCGAGATTATGTGGACTTTTATGACGTACGTATATGCACCTCTTACCTTTAAATTCTGGGCATTTTAGTAGTGGTGTAGAGCATTGGCTTATTGAAATAAGACCCCGTTCAGACCTGGCACTAATATGCTCCCCGGACTGAATTAGTCACAAGTGGACAGCTTCAAGTACGAGTGTTCACACCTGTCATTAAAGTCCATCTGAGGTGATCAGATTCCAGCTACCCGCTCTACATGCAAATAAACACACAGCCGTACGATGCTGTCAGCTGAGCAACAAACAGGACATCAGCAGGTCTGATGTTTCTGTAAAATCACAAACGCATTCAGTTCACCTGAACTGTGTTGTTATTCTGTCACTAACATGGTTCAAAATCACTTCAAGGTATTTACGCAGCTTTTAATCAGCTTAATTATGTAACCTAACAGATGGGGGGTATGAGAGAAGTAACAAAACAAAACCAAGAATTTGCAAACACCCATTAAAGCCTCCTGCAGTGAAACGTCTGAAGGTGTGTTGGCAACATTTTTCTGTTTTTAACTCAGCTTTATAAGTGCTGTTTAAGGAGAGGAACATGTAATATAAGGCTGCTCAGATTCTTGTACTGTGATTGACACGACACACGTTATAATCCACTGACCACAGTGGGTCCGAGCAACTCTAAAACAACCAGAACAACCGCTACCATGAAGAAAACTTATCCATACAGCATCCTGGTAGTTATTTGATGAATATAATTCTAATAAATCCTGTTTTTTGTTGACAATGATTCAGTCAGTTCATTATAACCGTTATGCCCCCCAAATCTTTTTTTTTTTTAGATTTCATTAATTTATAAAATCTTTTATTATCACCCACTGCCATTAACCACTGGATGGATTTTAATAAAACTATCAGAAAGTAATCAGTGGATGTACGTCTACAGCTGATTAACCTCTGGAGTCAACCTGATTCAGCATGGCCGCCACAGCTAATGTTACTGATATTGAGCTTGAATTTGGTGTGATCTTTTCTGAGAGGTATCCCTAACACATACTTCAAACACGACAAACTGTGTTAGAGCTTCTTTGTTTGAAACTTTGGCCTAAAAGGCGGTGGGTGATATGCATTCCTTTGAGAGATGCTGGTTCTATTATAAAAATATTATTTTTTGTATATTTGGGAAACATCCAGGCAATAACTCAGCTGCTTGAGTGGCGTTACGTCACGTCAGTAATTGATAATTTAATGCGTCTTGAGACATTTAACAAAAGAATGCAGATAAAGTCACACAGACTCACAGACTCATGTTCGCACCTGTATTTAACGCCATTTAAGTGCGATCAGATCACCCAGGACAGATGTTGGTGAACGGGGCTTAAAACACGTCACATAAAATTTTAAGACTAATAAATTTGAATAAAAGGTGCTTATTTTCAATATCAAGAAAAGATTGTGTACAACGGCAGACCTACAAGAGTTAAACTGTAAGAAACATTTATTAGTTGCAGATTCAAGATAGTAAAAAAGGCACTTATTGACCAACAGACTCCACTCTGATGATCTGATTGGTTGAAACTTTAATGTAATAAAAGCAGGAAATCAATGTTGAGTGAGTTTTAACTTGCTAAAATGTGCTACTCACACGTTGCTGCTTCAATATTCACCCTTTAATAATGAAAGAACAAGTTCATTTCATCAATATTGCTAACAGCAAAACATCTAATAGACACCTTTGTTATAATAAAATGTGTTTTTCTTATTGGTATTTTATAGCACTAAATTAAAAGATGTGACTATTCACTGGATATGGATGCTCTGAGTCGGCTGCAGAATCCCTCAGCGTAGATCTAAATTATGAACACCAAACATGGCTGCACGTGTCACTTTAAAACCAGAGCTAAATGACTCCAGCTGGTCCTGATCTGCCAGCTTTAATGAACTGTCTGTGTGACCCGTGCAGCCCAGCACATCTCATTAGCATCATGGTTTTTGTGTGTGGGAGTTCCTCCACTTCTCGCCTACACACGTTTATTGTTTTCCTCCCTAATCTTTCCTCTCATCATCCCTTTGTTTCATCTTGTTCCTTGACACACTGCATCTGAAAATCTGACAAACTTCAGGGGTCCTACAAATTGTTACTCCAGCACTGCTGGATTTTTGTGTCCTTTTTTTATGTACAGTCTACTCCCGACAGCAGTTCTCCTTCTGCAGTCTTCTGTCCTTTTTCTGCTTCAGCACAATCCCCTGGCTCACCTTCTCTTCCCATCTCCTCCTCTGTTCGGGGCAGAAACTGGATGCACCTCCACTTGAAACAAATTCCTGACTCAGACTTTTTGCCGTACAATTTTCAGTCCCCTAACATTTTGAACCTTCCCAGTAGTCTTTCATCTTCTTCTGTGCTCTCGTCTCTCCGCCTCTGCCTAACATTGTCGCTGTCTCCATTCTTCTGCCCTTAACCCTGTTTAAAAATCTATTTCTACCCCACTTCTCATCTCACCTACCTCCTGCACCCATCACCTCCTTCTCATCCATTCCTTCTCCCTCATTACTCTTCCTTCTCTCCTCCCACTCACACCCCCCTCTGGCAGAACTCTCCCTCTTCAGAAAAAAGACGTGACTACACATCCATGTAGCCCTTTAGGAAAACCTTAAACACAATGCACATGGTAGAGCGATTTGCATGACAGGCGCTGGTGTGCTTCACACAGGGAGGGATGTGTGGGCGGAAAAGAGAAAACCAGAGAAGGCAAAGAGACAGAGTTGTAGAGGAAAGTGTTGGTCTGAATTATTCATTCCCGAGATATAGGATAAAAGAATGCATCAGAAAGAAAAAATCGGAAGCTGCAAGAAAAAAAAATCACGTCCTATCGTCTCCAGTGTGGTATCTCTGTAAGCTCAAAGTCATCATTTGAGGATGTGTCCAGGCCCTCTTTGGCTGTGCTGCAGACATACCTGCTCTGACTTTATCTCTTCTTAAAGCTTTGAAATTTTATACACATAACATTGACTGAAAGTGGTGAAAATCCAACAACCTGAACCATCGATTCAGGTCTAACCTGCATGCCGCAGTGCAGATTGCTAAATCTTGCCCGAGTGTAGAAGAAGGCACAGTGAGACAGGAGGAAATAAATCTATAAAACTTAGCAGGGGTTTTAGATTTTCATGCTGCAGGTTAAGATTTGCCTGATTCAATATACTTACAAACTTAGTCACGTCTGATCGTTGTGTTAAAGGCTGAAGTTGAGGACGGAAACACAGAAAACTTCATACTTTTACTTGCCATCGTAATTGTCAGCATTCAGTTGTAAAGGTTTCTAAAATAATGCTTACACGAAGCATTATTTTAGAAACCTTTACACTCACTGTTGTAGCTGGATGATTATTTACATTGACGTTTATGTTTATTTACACTGAAGACCGACTCACTAGCTGTTCATACCAGCATTGGTTGGTGAAACTTGTGTTACAAAGTCCAAGCGTGCAGAAACTAATTGGGCAAAGTAATTATCTGATGCAAAATCCATGTGGTGTAGAAAACAAATTGTTTAATATTGGTTCAAGCAAACACTACGTTGCTGATGCACCACCACTTTCTCATCATGTATTTACTTTGCCTGTTTATGCTTAACATGTTTGGATTTTGCAACTTACTTTATGTCTCAAAACCAAACATGGACCATTACTGAAACGGATCAGTGTAAAAAACTTTATACTGCTATGAAAATAACTTTTCAATGTAAAACTGACAGCAGTGTAAAGGTTTAATCCAAACTGTGAGGCTCTGAATGATTTCTAGTGCAGGTAAGATATTAATTAATGATAACAACTCTGCTGAACTTCAACTAATTATCTTTGATAAAAAGCAGTTTGCCGTTTTACAAACCTCACATGTCTGTCCTACAATATTTGAATAAACTTGGACAGGTAAAGTCCACACAGAATGACTTCAGTCAAAGCCTAGAACCAGGAACCTTTTTACCATGAAGGAACCACCCTCACCCTAAAAAAACAAAACATTTCTGGAGGACTTTGTTTGGCCTCGTTAGTGCACAGGAAACACACGACATAAAAGAGTGGGTGGATGTCAGATACCACGAACCAACATCCACAAACCTAAAATAATTTAGACCCTTCCAGGTTTACCTGTTACAACTGGGAGGTTGTTGAATGTCACCACCACTACAATTATAAACTGATATTTACAAGCAGGAAACATGTTTGATGAATTAAAGCACCACATGTAAATGTGAAGCTCAGACCACAGCCTGAAATTTAACTTTCAAACATGCAGCGCCCTGAATATGTCTGGGGATCACCACAACTGCAGCTGTAGATCAGGACTCTGCCTGCAGGTTTGTTTCACAGGTTCACTGCAAAACAAATTAATTAAATTAACAAATTTGTCCTGTTTTATGTGATGCTGAATTAAACACTGTTTTTGTTTTCTCCTCAGAAATCTTTCTCTTTGGTGTTGGAGGCTTTGGACTACGACAATGACACATCAGAACCAGGTGAAGCTGTTTTTTATTATTATTATTATTATGTTTCTATGTGTTTTCTTGTCTGTCTGTACACTCAAATGTATTAAATGGGGGTAATTATAATTAACAATGAGAGTTATGTTTTCCTCCCATGCAGAACCTCAGCAAAACTATTCTTTAACGATCCAGCTCATCCTCCTCTATCTTAAACTGTAAAACATTTATGTCTAATTATATCTGCCTTTGTAAACGATCGTTTTTATTAAGTCATAGTTTAGTATTGATGCATTACACCTGTTGAACTGCAGCTAGGCAGAGGGCGTCTATCATCCTTTCATATCAGAAGATATAAAAAAAACAAAACAACCCAGATTTTGTTGGCAAACTCTGTTGGTGATCCAGTTTAACCTTGTTAAACCTTGTTGTTTTCTGCTATTTTTTGTGGTGAAATTCTACCTTCCATGAACTCATATTTCCTCTCAGTGCTAAAAAACTAAAAAACATTAGATTTAAAATATAGAACTTTTAACACAGCATCTTTCTGATCTCATTATTGTTCATTGTGTAAAAAGACGTGAACTCTTCCTCCTCTCCGATGCATATTCCCTCCTTTTCGTGGGAAGAAAACCGCCATTTCTAAGATTAGTTTTCAACAAAACATGTTTTCGTAACTCAAACAACACAAGAGCTTGTTTACCAGAATGTGTGTTTCCGCACGATGAAACAATGTGAAAATATTCTGCATGTTTTAATGTTTGTGATCGCACTAGCTTAGTGGGTCTTTTACCCAGACCCTTTAATTTCCTGCTCGTCTCCTTGTTTGCTCCTCTCATAATCAGGAAAAGCTCCTCGACAGGAATTGTGAACTGCTCGCTATAAAAAGCATAACAGAAGGACAAACAGACAGATGTTCCAGTGCCTTCCTCATTCTTTTCATGCCACAGTCCTCCTTTTTATCCTGCCATCATCTTCCTCCCTGTCAGTGGAGAGAACACAGTCTGATCCAAACAATGACAGATAATTAAAACGAGTTTCTTGTTCTGTTCGTCTTACCTGCATCATCTGTCCTTCCCTCTGCCCTCCAGCTGTTCGCTTACATCTTGTTTGCATTATCTTCCATGTCCACCTGAGCTCTTGGCTCCCCTTTACGTTGAGGCTAAAGCCGCTGAGTAGACGGCAGCTTAGCCCAGCCCAAACACAAGCGTCCTACAGCAGTCTGAATGGACTTATCGCGCCTCGCTGCCAATCAGAGAGGATTACAGAGCACGACTGTATCTTCTGAAACAGTCCTCGGAAACTCTTGGAAAATATGATTTTCTTTTTTTAGCAAAGCAGTCTGACCTTCGCTGAGATTGTTTTAAACATAATGGAGCTTTAATGTAAATGTGCAGGGACACTTTCTGGTTTTGTTAAAATATCCTGGTTTAACAGTTTGGTCTTACACTTTGCATTGTCTTATTTCTTGATCTGTATCCTACAAATCAGTTGTATATATTTGAAACCTGATTGGATTTCTACACTAAAATGTGATGAAGAAAAACAAGCAGTCAGGCAGATCTATCCTAAACTGTTTATGCACTGATACAGTAAGTCATCATTGTATGTATAAACCTAATCAGAGAATGTTGGTCAATAAAAAAAAAAAACTGATGGAGCTCCTCACCCTAACTCTAAAGGCCTCCACATACTCAGGCGTACTTCACTCTGCGGAGGTCCGCACGGACTCGAGGCGGACTCGAAGCGGACGTATGCTGGTGCCTTTAGGCTGAGCCCAGCTGCCTTACAGACGAAGCATATCTGGGAACTAATTTTTTCAACCATGATCCATACCTCATGACTTTAGGTGAGAGTTGGAACATACACTCACCGCACACCTCACTAGTGCAGAGTTTGACTCCTGTTCCCTTCAGAACTGCCTTAATTCTTTGTAGCGTAGAGTCAAGAAGACATTAGAAGCATTTCAAAGAAATTTGGGTTCATATTGACATGGTAGCATCACACGGTTGGTGCAGATTTTTCACATCTCGTGATGTGAATCTCCTGTTCCACCACATCCCAAAGGAGCTCGATTGGATCAACATCTGGTTGAACAGTGACCGTAAGAAGAAGGAACCGAGGAATGTCTCATTGTCCAATTTTGGTGAGTCTGTGTGAATTGTAGCCTCAGTTTCATGTTCTTAGCTGACAAGAATGGCAGCTGGTGTGGTCTTCTGCTGCTGTAGCCCATCTGGTTCAAAATTAGATGTTGTACATTCAGAGATGGTTTTCTGCAGACCTCAGTTGTAACGAGTGGTTATTTGAGCTACTGTTGCCTTTCTGTTATCTCCAACCAGTCTGCCCATTCTCCTCTGACATCAACAAGGCATTTTTGTCCACACAGCCCTCGCTCACTGGATATTTTCTGTTTTTTGGACCATTCCCTGCAAACCTTAGAGATGATTGTGCATGAAAATCCCAGTAGATCAACAGTTTTTAAAGTACTCAGACCAGCCCGTCTGCCACCAACAACCGAGTCACTTAAATCCTCTTTCTTTCTTGTTCATTTTGAACTTTGGCAAGTCGACTTCACCTAGATACCTAAATGCATTGAGTTGCTGCTATGTTATTGGCTGATTAGCCATTTGTGTTAAGAATCAATTGAACAGTTGGACCCGATAAAGTAGCTTGTGAATGTAGCCCGACCAGTAAATCAAGCGCTTTGCCTTTCAGCTCAGCTCCATGACAGATCAGACCAACACGCTCATTATTGCAGATGAAACCCCGATCCGTCAATCCATCTCCTGCTCTGCTTTGCCATCACTCTTGAACGAGACTCCCAGACACTTGAACTCCTTGACTTGAGGCAAAGACTCACCCCTGACATAGAGGAAACATTCATTTGTCAGAAGTGCATCAGTAACTTTTTACAGCACAAGTACAAGGTTTTGTTTACCTATGCTCAGAAAAGCTTGAGTTGTTGTTGGAAATTAAAATGAACTTAAATCTTTGCTTCTTTTTTTTTTCAATCACAGTGACGATGAGAAACTTTCCAGTGTTGTCCCAATGTTGTTGTCATCGAATTCATAATGACCCAGAAACATATGACATGCTTTGTACCGTTCCTGTTTAAAAATAGTATATAAATGATGCTCAAATTCTTTGCATTCATATTTTGCTCACAAAGTATTTGAATGCTTGTGTTTTTTGTGGTACTTGTTTTCCTTCCCAAATACATCAAATGCGTCTCAGAGGATCAAACATTGTGAAATAGTTTTTCCCCTTACTAAGAACCGCTGAACTGATTTTCCACAGGCTCATACTGCTACCAGTTACTGAGCTTAAAACCACAGACATGGCATTCATCACACAAAGATCCTCCTGCATGTGTGTGTGTGTGCGCGCATAGCAATAAAACAAGCTTCCACTCCTAAAAAACATCCAATTATCGCTGCTAGGGTTCAAGAACGCCCCTCAGAGCGCTTTCAAGTTCAGAAAGTGTTGGACTTTTCTAAAATGATCTGAGAATAGTAAATTTTCCCTTTTGTTCTTTCTTATGTTTAGACATTTTGAGGGTCATCTTTGTTGCAGACGTTCTGCTGTGTTCACCAGCTGTATCCATGCTGCGTTCGCTGCCACACAAGCAGAGGAGAGAAGGCAGAATTTAATACTAGGAGGACTTTAATGGAGAGCAGCTCGTCTTTAAAATTCAGCACACATGTTTAGAGTTAGAGCATCATCCACTTGAGAATAAAAACTGAAAAGAACACCATTGTGGTAATTATCCTCATTTATCAAATCCAGGGGAGACAACAACACTACATGGCTGATCTATTGGTTTCCTGAGGTTTATTGATTCGTTGGGAGGTGTTATAGAATAAAGGGAGAAAGCAGGTGGGTTTTTTCTCCTGCAGTGCTTTTTTTTTTTTTTTTATGGCTTCTTTCAAGAGTAGAAGCTTCACAGCTCAGTCCAGGCAGGAGATAAGTGTTTTCAATACCAGCAGATACAGTCTTAATGAACTCTTGTTATCATTGCCCACTTGTGTCAGTGTGTGTCCTCATGTGTTCATTTGTCTGTCTGTTTGCAAAATATCTCATGAACCACTGGGCAGATTTTAATGATACTTTCAGAAGGTAATGACTGGACATACGTCTACAACTGACTACCGTTTGGAGTCAGTCGCATCCAAGATGGCTGCCACAGCAAATCAACCCTTGAGCAAACAGAAAAATAACAACAACTTAGTCAGTTTTACAGATTTTAACTTAAAATGGTAGCTGGGAGTCATCCCCATCACATACTCTGAGTACGAACAGATGTTTCAAACTTTAACACTTTGAAATGAACCCCCCTCTGTCTGTTAGCAAAATATGAACCAGTGAACGGACATTAACGACGCTCTCAGAAAGTAATCACTGGTGAACATCTACAACTGAATAACCTTTGGATTAAAGATGGCCGCCACAGCCAACTGACCTTGGCAAACACAAAAATAGCAACAACTCAGTCACTTTCACAGATATTGAGCTACAGTTTTGTGTGGTAGTAGCTGAAAATCAACACCATCACATACTTTGAGCACTAAAAGCTGGCGTGAGAATTTTGTTTAAAACTTTGACTGTTCCTAATACCTGCAGACACAGTCCTGATGAGCTTTAATTATATTTCTGTGGAGTTTGAGCTCCAGTGAAGCTCACAGCTTCTTGTTTCAGTTGTTTTTTCACCTCCGTTTGTCTCTTGGTCTCTACATGTGCTGATTTGTCCTTTTTCTCTTGTCCAATCACATTACACAGAAAATTAGACTGTTATACACCTTCCCTGCTGGGCTGGATCGTTATTATGTTGCTGATGAAATTAACCCTTTGACACGCCAGATTCATAAAACAATAAAACACCCACAATTCACTGCGCTTGATTGATGAGTGTTTGGAAAACTGGGCCCTCAGATTTGACTGCAGGCGGTGGAGAGAAATCAGGAAAGGGCTGAGCTAAAAGTTTGCTCGATGCCCGCTCTATTTCCCATCCTCTTTTACTTTCAATTGCGCACACACACTCCAACCAGTCCATGTGTCACCATGTTTTCATTGCTTTGTGTCAAACCACAGTGATCTCATCTCTCCATCAGGCAGTTTATGTGTGTCTGCTAATAGCTGCTTCCCTTCCTCTTTGGCTCTGTTTGCCTCTGGCTGTCACACAGAGGCAGGCATGCATGCACAAAAAGACTTCAACTCTACACCCACTCTTCAGCACTGACTCACCTCCAACAAGGCTTCCCAGTCTGCACGACTATCACCCAAATCTTTTATTTTATCCTCGGCAGCATCTCCTAAGTACACACCTTTAGTTTAAACTCATAGATGTGCGCACGCATATTCTCGTTGGCTTTGTGTGTTAATGCAGCGTCTGTGAGGATTAGAACTGAGTCAGGGAATGAGAAAACGCTCCTGGGAAATCCCCTCCAGGGGTCAGGAGCAGCAGCCCCTGCCCCAGCAGGGCCCAGGGGCTCGTCTGGTCCTTTCTGCTGTTCTGGCTGGCTCTCATTACTGCGGACCCCACAGACCCCCCGAGGTCTGTTCTTTTGTCCCGTCTGTGGCATTCATGCTACAAAAGTTTTTTTTTTTTTTTCTAGCTCACTATAATATCTACACTGTGCAAGTTTTCTAATGCTGATGTTGAGTGAGGATAATATGGCCTCAGCAAATCTTTGTAAGGTTACACGGGAAAGTTTCTTTTTCTGTGGTCTGGAATACCAAATAATTTTGTCCATACAACTGACATACTACAGTTATAATCTTTTTTTACGGGAGATAATACTATACAGTATATAATGAAGCTAGCATTTCTTAAAGGAATGCATATCGCCCGTCGGCTTTTAAACAAAGCTCTCATGTGCTCTGTTGTTGGGACGCCTCTCAGCTTCTAAAACACTAAATTTAAGGTCAGTATCTGTAAAACTGACAGATTTGTAGTCGTTTTTATGTTTGCTAAGGTTGATCAGCTGTTTTGAAACAGGCTGTCTCCAAAAAAGTTAATCAGTTGTAGATGTTTATCCAATTATTATTTCTGTGAGTTTCATTAAAATCTGTCGAGTATGTGTTGAAGATGACTCTCTTCTGTTAAATTGACTTGAGTTATAGCCATTTTTGTGTTTGACTAGCTGTGGCGGCCATCTCAAATCACGTTGACTCAGAAAGCTAATCATTTGTAGATGTTCGTACTTTGAGAGTTTCATTAAAATTTGCCCAGACAGACAAACAAACACAGTCAGACACAGGCGATCACCTGATTGAGCTTTTCATCCTGGTGGTAACATTTTTCCTGCCCTGTGTCCTGCTTCAGGTCAGCTGATCGAGCGAGTCCTCCTCTCCTCCATGTTGAACCCGGGTGAACAGTGGCAGACATTTCGTCACCACGGGCGCATTCTCAGCCTGGAGTATCGGCTTCGTTTCCGGTGCGACTCTAATTACTACGGTCCTTTCTGCAATAAGTTCTGCCGGGCCCGAGACGATTTCTTCGGCCACTTCAGCTGTGACCTGAGCGGCTCCAAGGTCTGCATGGAGGGCTGGACAGGTCCAGAGTGCAAACAAGGTAACAGGAATAAGAATCTTTGGGTTTACATCTATAGCTCAAGACAACTTCCACAGCTTAGAAAACACAAAAATAACTATAATTTAGCTATTTTTTGAGGATATTGTGCTAAAATCTGGTGTGGTAGTAGCTGAGATTGACTCACACACATAGTCCAAGTGCTACACATTTCAAGAGATCTTTGCTGAAAACTTTGGCATTACCTGTTTGAATAAACCCTGGTGGTCTGTTAGCAAAATGTCTCATGAACCACTGGACGGATTTTAGTGAAACTTTCAGAAAGTAATCATTGGATGTACGTCTACAACTGAATACATTTCGGAGTCAGTTCGACTCAAGATGACCGCCACGGCCAACCAACATTAGCCAACACAAAAATAGCTACAACTTAGTCAGTTTTACAGATACTGAGCTAAAATTTGGTGTGGTAGTAGCTGAGAGTCCTTTACAACATTTACTCTGAGTGGGCCAACTCGCATTGTTGCATGAGATAGGGCATCACTTTATTTTCAAGGTTTGACCAAAACAAATATAACTTTGTTAATTCTTATCATAAGATGATATTAATCTAAAACTCTGGTATGAAGGGAGGCGGATGATATGCATTCCTTTAAGGAATGCTAGGCATTTAATTTATGAATGTTACTGAGAGGACATTGATGGATATCCCCAAAAACAATAGAACTAAGTCCATCTGAATACAAGTCTTGACTATCTGTAAAAATACAAGCAGAAAGGCAAAGGTGTCTGATTAACAACAGATCTGGCATATTGGGACCTTAAACCAAAGGAAAAACTTGCCTGTTGAACACAGTTACTGGAGTTTTTTTAAAACTAAATTTGTCAAAGATTTAATTTTATTTTATGCCTGATAAGTTAATATTTTTTGCTTGATATTGTGAATTTAATCTTTCAAAAGTGCAAATAAACATGAATGTTTTTTTCCCTGAAAAGGCTGAAAAGGTTTTCCCCTGACTGACCTGAGTCTTGAGTCAACAGGTTAAACAATGCTTTGCTTTTCCATTTTCTTGTTTTCTTGCCCTTGAATGGAGTTTCCTTTTTTAATGATCTTTCCAAGGTTTACTTAAAGAGTTTTTCATGAGGATGTTAATGTTTTCCTGTTTTATTTTGACCTTGGAAGCCCTTTAATTGTGCATAAAAGGCTGTCAAAATAAACACATTTTCTGTCCTTTTTGCCTGCTTAAAATAGTTGGATGTGCCATCTAAATATGTAGAAAAATATAACTCTTAAAACTGAGTTAAAGCCCTCAAGTAATCATGTAACAAAGAGAGGCCCGGCCTTATGAATGAAGAAGAATGATGACTGTACTTATCTGCTCCAGAGACTTATTACGCTTCAGCAGAGAGGGTGTGGGACGTTATTTAGATTGACTCATCAGCTGGACGACCTCTCCCTGTGACCCGTCAGGGCTGTCTGGTATGGAAACGGTAAAAGTGAACGGAGGAAACCCAAATGAAAACCAGGGGAACCCTGAAGGACACGCAGATAGTTTGAGGACATCCTGCCGCTCTGCCCATCCCGCTTCTGCCCCACTTCCTCCTCAGCACGCCGCTGATTGGACCGCAGCGAAGCAGGAAGTTAGAAAGATTACTCATCGAGATGTGTGGGGAGTTTATAGTCATGGGTTCAGATATGTTGATGACTTGATTATCGCCTCCCTCCGAAGTCAGAAGGGTGGTATTGTTTTTGCCTGTGTGTATATGTGTTAGCAAAATATCTCATGAACCACAGGACAGGTTTTAATGAAACTCTCAGAAAGTACATCTACAACGGATTAATTTTTGGCATCAACTTAACTCAAGATGGTCGCCACGGCTCATTCACCTTAGCAAACACATGAATGGCTATAGCTCAGTCTGATCTGGTGTGGTAGTTGCTGAGAGTCGTCCTCAACACAAACTCTGAGAGCTGATTGTTCTCATTAAATCTTGGATAAGATAACACCTAAAATCATTTACAAGTAGCTGAGAAGTGTTTAACCAAAACAGCTATAACTTCTTTCTTTCTCATAATAAGATGATTGTAGTTTAAAACTCTGTAATGAAAGGCGGCGGGCGATATGCATTCCTTCAAAGAATGTTGGACCTTTAGTGATATAAGATTTTATTTAGGTTTTGTACCATGTAGCCGACTTGATATTCTTTATTACCATCAAGTGTAAATTGTTTTTTGTTCCCTATTTAACACGTGGTACAAACAAAGAGTCATAGAAGATGTTTTTAGTCACTAATTTCACTTTTTGTGTTTATTTTTTTTGTTTGTTTGTTTTGTTGTTTCTTTCCCAGCGGTGTGCAAGCAGGGGTGTCATCAGGCCCACGGTTCTTGTACAGTACCCGGAGAATGCAAGTAAGTCTCAATAAACAAGAAATGTAGGGTTTTTCACTGCAGGCACCATTGCTGATATAAACGTGATTTAAGGATTTATTTCTTCGGCTACGATGTTCAGATGTCATTCATCTTGTAACTCTAAGTTACCCGGCTCTCTGAAAGTGAAACTAGAACAATATTTCACTTGGATGATGTAGGAAAATATGGGAATGTATTGTACTTAAGATTCCAAGATTTGTTCCTTTTATTTATATCAAAAGATCATACAATTAAGGAAAAAATACACGGATTCAGAAAATATCAACACCCGACTGGGTGAGGGGTTTTATGTAAAAGAGTTTTAAATCTCATGATGATAGTTTGATCTCAAGGATCTTACTCTCTTTGGTTTAATAAATAACATTCACTTAAAGCATCTTTTCAAACCACCAGCTTTAAGATGTAAATAAAGTGACTTCCTGTCTGCTCATCCTTCAGGTGTCATTATGGCTGGACGGGTCCTTTCTGCGATCAGTGTGAGACGTTCCCCGGCTGTGTGTACGGCAGCTGCACCGAGCCCTGGCAGTGTGTGTGTGACGTCAACTGGGGAGGACTGCTGTGTAACAAAGGTCTGATAAGTGTACAGATAAAATTTACACTGTGGAAATGAACAAAAAAGAAAATGAGAGCGAGTCAACAATTGGCTGCAGTTATTATCGCCCGGCACTGAAAGGCGAAGGCAGATGATAATGTTTAAGTGTCTGTCTGAATGTACTTTTGCAGCTGATTAACATTTGGAGGCGATCAAGTTCAAGATGGCCGCCACAGACAGTCAACCTTAGCCGACATAAAAAGGACTGCAAGTTTGTCAGTTTTGCTTGTGGTTGTCATAGCTGAGAATCGATCACAACACGTAGTCCGAGCAGTTTCTGCTTGTCTTTAAGGAGTTGGGTGTGTTTTAACTACTGTATACAATTGTTCAGTTCAGTGCTAAACTGAACAATTGTAATTAATCCACATAAAGAAGAAAGCTTTTTGGTGTTTTGTGTGTTGGCCAAGAATAGCCTGGTCTGACAGAGAAACATTGTGTGAACACTGTTAGATTGTCAGGCATCATTATTCACACGTCTCTCTGGTGGAGAGACACTACCTGAGGGCTTCACCTTCTTCTCTCTGACTTTTCCCACCACACTGTGGCAAAGTTAGTCCAATGTGATCCTCTGTCCCGGTGCAGGAGCTGGAGAGCAGCATGTGCCCAGGGGACAGTGTATTGTAGAGAGGAAAGGCGATAGCCTTGGGTAAAGTGAATGTGAGCGGGGCTGGGCTTGGTGCTCTTAGCTAGGTGGGGTCCTGAGCTGTTTTTGTGCATTCAGAGAGGCTTTTTAAAGAGTGGCAGTGAGACAAAGACACTGTGGACACAGTGGAGATGATCAAAGAAGGCAAAGCTTTAATCTGCCTCAACACTGGGAACAATAGAGCCTGCAGCTACTGGGCTGCACAGTCGACCTGAATTCACTGTAGGTTTTATGTGTTTCAAATTGTTTCATCTCCCCTCCTGTGCCTTTAGCATCTCTGCTCTGCAACCTAGAATCTAGAACAATAATCTAAAAGTGCATTTTTGCGTTTTCAGATCTGAACTACTGTGGCACCCACCAGCCCTGTAAGAACGGAGGGACCTGCACCAACACAGAGCCAAACGAGTATCAGTGCGAGTGCCAGGAGGGCTTCCGAGGACGAAACTGTGACATCGGTGAGTGCTGCCCTCGCTTTCCTGGAAACTGTTTACAATAAACGTCAGTGTCAGTCCTGTTTGTTTACGAAGATTAAAAAGAAAGACTCACAGTGTGAGAATAATCTTTAATCTTTTGTTATAATTAGAGCCAAATGAAGAAATTCCATCTGTTTTCTCACAGTTTTTCTCTCTGGTCGTTCTGTCTCTCTCCCCCACCTCAGTGGAACATGCGTGTTTGTCGTCTCCATGTATGAACGGAGCCACCTGTGTGGAAAACCCAACAGGCTTCAGCTGCGCCTGCGCCGAAGGCTGGACTGGAAACACCTGCGCAGACGGTGACTGTCGATGCTGCACACATGTGAAGTCTGAGCTCAGGGGAAGGGCAGATTTGAGATTATCTGTGATTGGGTATAATTAGATGAAGGCCGCTCAGTGATCAGTCTGAGAGAGGAAGTTAAATTAGTCTGAACACAAACGGTATCAACAACAATCAGTGGTCTGCCTCTCCCTGTGTCTGGCTCTCTGTGTGTGAAAGTATTTGTGTAACCGGCTAATTTAAACAACTCTGAAGAAGAGCAGATTTAATCTACTGATTAAAAAAAACAGATTAGGGGGAGTCTTTAATTGCTCCAATTAAAGGGTTTACTGTCTAATCTTTTACTGTTACAGAGGGCCTTTGGGTATTCAGACTTGTAAAAGTGCAGAAGAATTTATCCCTCGTTTCTTTATATTTTGCCTCTAAGGAGCCAGACTTTCTTGTCATTTCTTAAAGTGATTTTGGTCAACAGTTCTTCAGGCTTTCTGATGTTCTTTTAAAGTTTTTCTTTCAATTTTGGCTGCTTTTTCCACCCTTTTTCTGTCCAGACCCTGTACCTGACCATTTCACAGAGAAATTGTTATTGTTTGTTTTTTACGCTACTTAACTCTGACCTTTGAATCATTCAGGCATAAAAAGGCTCCTAAACTCAAAGAATGAGTGTCGATAAATAACCAGCAACAATTTTAAATGGGATCTTTAGGCACTTTGTTGCTAACAGTCTGTCACAAAGGCACAATCTGTTCCTAGTTCTTTAGTTGAATCTATGAAAAATACCAAAGATAAATCAGTTTGACAAACAGAAAATAGTATTTTCTTATAGTATAATATAGTATTTTTGTTAAACAGTTGATGATCACCTGAAGGATGATGAATATCTCAGGTCTTTCATGATTTTTGTCCTTATTTCCTTAAAGACATGACTTTCAGACACTGTTTCTTGTGCTGTGCACTTATTCTTTTAGCACACGTTGCACAATATGTGGTCCGGGCAGAAAAGAAGTCCTTCAAAAGGCCCGAAGAACTATGGATCCAGACCACTTTAAAAATATTATCATAAAGTCTGACTGCTTGAAAGCAAAACAGGGGAGAAAAACAACATTTTAAAACATTTGTACACTTCTGTAGTTTAGACACACAAGATGGTTTTATCCTGTTTAAATACTGGAAGAAAAAAAAAAGGAAACCCCACCGAACTCAAAATTGCTCCCTGTGATGAAATGAAAAACAGCGAACAAAGCACTAATTAGATTTAAGAGTAATGAAACACAAAACAGGTGCTTGTTTTTTCTGGACTGCCTCTTACACAAGAACAAAAAGCGCACATCAGTCTTTCCTGTGGGGGTCGGATCACGCAGACAAGTGATCACTGAAGCACAAACTTCACTCGCAAACACCAGAATTTGTGTCCGAACATCCGGTTCTCCCGTCATGTGTGTCCGTGAGAAAAAAATGAAGGGACTCAAATGTCTGCCAAGTGGCTGTCATTTCATCCAAGTCTGTTTGCTCTGCGATCAAACAGAGACCACGGCTAAACATAACAACAACACACAAATACACACTTGTGTTTGGAAGAGGAATGACATGTTGTTGTTGGCATCTGTCTTCGTCAGTCTGCGGCGCAGCGGCCTGACGTTTTTCCTCAAAATATGCATGACCAGAAAACCCAACTTTTAACCGTTTATGAGGGTGAAAAACCAATAACACCATCCGATCGTAAAAGACTGAACTCACAGCAACAATCAGTCGGCTTCTTTCAGAGGGTTTTCTAGCTTCAGAGCTAAAGTAAAAAAGAATCTAATGATATATTAAGTGATTTATGTTGAACTTAGAGTCAGTATTAGACATCACATGGTTTCAATATTTTTGTACAATATTTTAAATCTGATCTACTTGGTGTAAGGATTTTTGGTGTTTTAATGATGTTATGGGGTGGCACAGTGGAGTAGTGGTTAGAGCTGTCACCTCCCAGCAAGAAGGTTGCAGGTTCGCATCTTTCTGGGTGGAGTTTACATGTTCTCCCTGTGCACACGTGGGTTTACTCCGGGTACTCCGGTTTCCTCCCACAGA
>JAOXNZ010000091.1:11571195-11584572 GCA_028566095.1 Kryptolebias brasiliensis
TGTGTGTGTGTGTGAATACATTGTGTTCATCTGACTGGATCTCTGCTCGCTGTCGATCTGTCCAACAACTTCCCACACACGCAACCTTTTCAGCCTAAGTGTGTGCGTTGACTCAACAAACAGCTCTTGTCATTAATTTATCCCTTGCCTTTTTTATCTCCACCAGCTACTGTACACAAAGGTGATAGTATCCTATTTGTTTTTCAGCACAGACACACACACACACACCCCTACACACTCAAAACACTTTTGTCTGGCTCTGGAAGCTCGTGCTAAAACATTTCTGTCCCTTGCAGCCGAAGCTGACGCCTCAGGAGCGGCTGAAGCTGCGAATGCAGAAGGCGCTCAACAAGCAGTGTGAGTTCTCCTGAACGCAGGAAACGGCACGTCCCTTAAAGAGAGAGTTCAGGTTTTTTTTTGTTTGTTTTTTTTTAAGTGGGGTTTTGTGGAAAAGTTTTGAACCTGTTGCAGATGGCTCAGGTTTGAATACTTTTATTTTCTGACCAGATCAAAATATTCACTGCTTCCTGTCTTAAAATGGCTCCGGTCTCGATAATTTTGTAACTGTTCGCGTGAAAGGTACTTTATAAACATAAAGTTTATAAACATAAAGTTTTGCGTTACACGATTCTTTACAGTCTGTGCTTGTTTGTAACCACAGATGGAGGCAGCAGCAGCTAGCTGTAACGCTTCCTGTGCAGCCTGAGCCACTTCCTCCAGGGATATCGTGATTGAGCTGTCAGAATAACCATCTGACGTCAGATTTACAGCAATCTCAAAGTTTAAAAACTGCTTTTGGTTGAACTGCTCTGAACCTTTTGAGACTGGAGTTTTAAGATCCTCTCAGACTAGTTGTTAGCTCGTCAGTCTGGTCAGAAATAATCCTAAACTCAAATATTTACGTATGGTATTAATTCTTTATAACTTTTCCACAAAATCCCACTTCGAAAGATCTGAACTTATCGCAATAAATGTGAACAGATCCAACTGGTGGATGCATTTTTTTTTTTGTCAAATTGTGTAAATTAAAAGCGCTGAACACGTTTTCCTCTGAACTCATCAGCCAAGGCGGATAAGAAAGCTGCTCAGGTGAAGATCCAGCAGCAGGAACACAAACGGCAGGTGTGTAAATTGTTGCTGAAGCGGAAGCGCTCCTTACCTTCATTTCCTCGTCACTCTGTTTTTGTTTGTTTTGTTTTGTTTTATGTCACAGGAGCGGGAAGGAGAACTACGAGCCATGGCACGCAAGATCCGTATGAAGTAAGGCCGCGGGTGTGTTATTTGAAGTGGACTCTCTGGTATTTTGTGATTTGCAGCTGTCTGACTTACAGGTTCTGTGTTTAGGGAACGAGAACGACGCGAGAAAGAAAGGGACGAATGGGAGAAGCAGTATGGCCGACAGAGCCACTCACCTTCTCCCTCCAAACACAGTAAGATAGATGGGTTTCCATCGCAACATTGTTTAGTTTAGTCCGCATACATTTATGTAAAGTCCTCTATCGTCACAGCAGTCATGATTTACCAGCTGAACCTCTGTTTGATTTGCTGCCATCAGTTTCAGTTGTCAGTTTAATTGGCGTTAAGATGTTAAGGCATGCGCTTGTTCTTATTGTGGCTCTGTTTCCTCTGTCCCTCAGGCCGAGAATCCAACTCATACAAAAGGTATGTGAGAAGCCACAGGAATCCTTACAGTTCCAATGAAGCCAAATGAATCATTAATGCCTTTTTTTTTTTTCTTTTCATAACACACAAACACAAAGCCTCAGACTGGACACTTGAACTCAGTGGCTTCCTCTAAAGGAGGCGCCGTTTAGCCTTGATGTTCAGAGGCCAAAAACTGAGAGGGAAAATTAGGTTATTTGTTCCTGAAACAAACCCAAACATTCTGTTTCGCCTCAAATCGGACTCCGCTCTTGGTGCGTGATTATTAGAGCAGTGGTTTCCAACCCTGGTCCTCTTGGTCTTTTCACTGTTATTCACTCATTTATTCAAATCAGGTTTGTCAAAGCAGGGAAACGACTAAAACATGCAGGATGGTGTTCCTCGAGGACCAGGATTGGGAGGACTGGGTTGTTGACTCAAGACAGAATTACTTAATAAATTCCAGTTTATAACCGAAGATGAGCTGCAGCGAAAGTTGATATTGAAGGCCAGGCTTTAAAGCGTGGACTGACGGAGCCTGACGTGATCTTCTGTTGTAGTTTATGCTCCACGATGATTTGGCGTGTCAGTCTGAGAGGATTTTTTTGCTTATTACATTTTTAAAAAGTACCTATGTTTTTATTATTTTTCTTCTAAACTTGGCTAAAGCCTCATTTTCGTCCGTAGATCTGCCGCTCGCTGAATGGGTTCTCTTTTGTTTAAAAAGGAAAAAAAAATCCCACATATAAAGTTACAGAAGTACTCAAACCAGCCTGTCTAGCACAGGCAAACCTTTCCATTGTCTTTAACCCTTTGTTGAAGCCGTATGTGAAGATTACCTGGATCTGCAGGGTTTAAACTGCTGACTGAACAGCTGTGATGTTGTAAACATCTGGGAAACTCAGTTATTTGTCTTATCCAAAAACAGAATAAAGATTGGCAATTAAATGTGAAGATTTCATAGTTACTAGTATGAATGAAAGGTGAGCTGTTTGGTCTCATTATGATCATACTTTTCATTTGTTGGCTTTTATACTGAAGGTTTTTTTTTTGGTTTGTTTTGTTTTTTTCCAGAAGGTCACGATCTCGGTCACGGAGTCCATATTACAGATACTGAAATAAGAAGCGTCCTACAGAACCTGTAGTACAAAAACTTTTCATCGTTGGCAGAGACTCACTGTCCAACAGGAGCCTCTTTAGTGGAAATACGAGATGGACTGAAGGTTGGTTAATAAACCAACACACAAACCTACAACTCAACACGTTCTCTTGAACTGCTCACATTATGAAACGTTGACTGTGATCCTGATGATTAGTTTGACCTGCTCTTTTCATTTCAGCTTTTTTTTAATTAAAACTTTAGTTTTCTTCACCTCTGCATGCTTCCACCTCCTTCCTTTTTCTGGTCATTTCCTTGAGAGACAGTTGCACATCTTCAAAGTGTTCAAAACTGAAGCAATACCTGAAGGTTTCACCTGTTTCTCCTTTTAGTGACGCATCGTTTCCCCGCTGTTTCCGTTTCTTTAACAGGAAATACAGAGAGCACGCACTGTTTAAGCAGGGCTCATGAACTGATTACATAAATGTATACAGAAATAAAACCACTGTACAAATGAGGATTTAGTCTGTGCATTTAATAAACTGTTAAAGGCTCTTTTTGTACTCTGTCCTCAGCTGGCCAATAGCAGAACTGTTGTTTCTGTAATGTGGAATGTGAAATACAGAACAAATAAAACTTGTTTTGGAATAAAAACCTGTTTTTAATTTTGTTACTTTAACAGAGCAATTATGGCAGTTGACATTATGACAAGCGTTGCTTGAAGGAACGCATCGTGACAGTTTTAAATTAAGATCATTAGAAGACGAGAGGACGGAGCTGTCGTCTTTTTAGTCAAACCTGAGAAATATTACGTAATGTGTTGGGGGATGACTCAGCTGCAGCCACGCCGCAAACCACGAATTTACTTCGATATTTGTGAAACTGACTGGCTTATAGCCATTTTTGTGTTTAAGGTTGATTAGCTGCGGCGACCATCTTGATCTGGGTTGACTCCAAAAGATAATCAGTTGTAGACTTCCAACAATTACTCTGAGAGTTTCACTACAATCCGTTGAGTGGTTCATGAAATATTTTAAGTGTTAATGCTAACGTTTGTTAGGGATGATGCTCAGCTACTACCACACCAAAATTTTAGCTTGAAATCTGTAAAATAGATTCAGTTTTCTAAAATAAGTTGGCTGTGGTGGCCATCTTGAATTGGGGAGTGACTCAAACAGCTGAGTAGTTGAAGATGTAAACCCAGTCCTGAGTTTCTGAAAGTTTCATTAAGACCCATCTGGTGGTTCGTGAGATATTTTGCACAGATCAATATCTGAGGGTTGTAGCCAGTTTTACAAATGCTGTGGCGGCCATCTTGAATGGGGTTGACTCCAAAAGATAATGAGTGGTAGAAGTACAGCCAGAGATCACTTTGTGAGCGTTTCATTAAAATCCACCCAGTTCTTCGTGTCGTGAGATATTTTGCTAACACTCAAACAGACAGGTAATGACATTATTGCCTTCGGAGGGCGATAAAAATGCTTTTTTTTCCAAAATGTTTGAATCATTTTGGGTGGTAAAGCTTCAGTGTTCGGGGGTGCAGTTCGCCGGTTTCACCAGTAGGTGGCGACAAAACTCAGTCCGGAGCAGCCGCCGGGTTTCGAACCTTTCCCTCGACTTTGAGTTATTTCCACCTGAGTCTTTCTGCGTTTTAATGAGTCCGCCGGAGCCGCAGCTGCTGGAGAGGAAGGAAAGCAGAAGTGAAGAGCGGCCTGGTTCCGGTTTGGTTCGGACACCTGTGGAGAACCTGTAGTTCCTCTGAGCTGCTGAGGAGGAACTACACGGTGGTTCTGACCAGCAGCTCTCTGGAAACACGAGTTACATAAAAAACTAAAAAATGTTCCGAAACTACTTTAAAGTGATATATGTGAGGAAAAGGAGGCGGGGGGCGGGCGGTGCTTATCGGTCGCCCATGCCCCCTTTTCTGCCCTCCTGCGCGCGGCGGGCGGGAGGAGGAGGTGGTGGGGAGGGTTGGGGTGAGGGGGGGGGAGGAAGAAACGTGAACTTGAACGCAGCCTCCTCCTCCTCCGCTGCTCAGTGCGAGTCCAGGCGGAGGCCAGGCAGTCTTATCAGTCCGTCCCCGAGCGTCGGTCAACTTATCGGAGAGAGAGAAGGAGCAGCTGGGCTGGGTTTGGTTCGGGACCCACAACGACGAGGGGGGGTCGAAGTACTCTCGACGAGATGTCCAGGCGCAAAGTTGGAAGCCGACCGCAGCACCTGAGCGCAATTCAAGGTAAACCGGAGGAGGAGGAGGAGGAGGAGGAGGAGGAGGAGGGCAGGAGGATGAATTCAGGGCAAACTGAGACAAATTCTGGCTCTAGTTTTGTTTTTCCATTTACGCGCATGTTCTGGGTGCATGTTGGCACCGGTCATCACAGGTCTTTAATTGACACCTGGTAGGCAGGTTGTTCTTTGTTAAGGACACTCTCCCAAAGTGTGTTTAATCTGACATGGGTCCAGTCGCGTGCGCAGGTTTCCAGTGAAGTGTTTGAAGAAGGGCTCATAATGTCCGTGTTGTTTGTCCTCATATTGTTGCCGCAGCAGTTCCCGTAGAGGAAGGACCGGTTTATTGGCACTCTTTGCTCAGAGGCTACAGGTCCGAACACGATTATTAATATTTCCAGGTTGGAGACGCTAAACTTCTTGTTTTCGGTCTTGTCTTTGGGTTAAAAAACAAAACGGCTTCAGCCTCTGGGACTCAACAGACCCGAACTCTGCTCTGCGTCATGTCATGTTTAGGCTGTTTTTTTTTTTGTTGTTTGTTTGTTTATTTTTATTGATCAGCCAATTAATTAATCTCAGGTAAAGATGGGCCCCCATTTGGCTCCCATTATTTGGTTGTTTTTTGGATTAGAGATGCGCGAAGGGGTTCGACTCAAATGAGGACAGACAGTTAAACAGAATCAGTTTTTTTAACAGTTCTCTACTGGAGACCAGTGGTGCGTGTCTGGTGTGACCACAGGCCCTGACTCAACCCTCTATGTGTGTGTGCGTGCGCGCGCAACCGCGCCTTGCAAGTCTGCACAAACAGCGCAGGCCTGAAACAGGAAAGGTGACATTTTTGAGTAACAACTGGTGAGATCCGACTTCAGACTGTACTGTCTGTACCTGTCCTGTCTGATAGCCCGGGCAGGTGGATCAAGGTGTGCCCATGGACCGTGTTGAGCAATACACTTTCTGACCTCCCCCCCCCCCTTCCTCGCTCCACTGTTCCTCCTCCTCCTCCTCCTCCTACCTGCTCTGGGTTCACACAGAAACATTCAGAGGTTTGTTTTGCATCCTCTCAAACCGTAGCTGCATTTAAATCAACAAACCACATGAGATCTGTCAGCTTGTAAATGTTCAATCAGAAAACACAAGGCCCTGCTCTTATCTCAAACACCTCCACTCACTTTTTTTTTTTTTTTCTTTCTGTCTTTCTCTCTTTTATTGCAATCTACTTCCTGTTGAGAAACTCCCTGCTGCTCATGGCTGGTAAGGCAACATTTTCTCTTCAAGTGAAAGGTGAACGCCTCGGTGGAGATCTGACACCTCTTTAATTCAGTCATTTCTCTACCTGGATGCTGTCACGCTGACGGGTCTGTGCCGAGCTGGACCGTTGGGCTCCCCTGAGTGCACCCAGCAGCCCCCGTCAACCAGAGCGAGCAGATCTGTAACTGGTTAAAGGAAGTGGTCAGTGTTGGCTGAGCAGATCGGCCTCGTTCAGCTCATAAGTGAAACTAGCACTTTCAATCAGCAGACCCCCCCCCGCCCATTTGTTTTTTTCCATTGAGGTCAACAACACTTTGTTCAGTTTGTAAAAGGCTGGGTAAGAAGGTTCACTGAGACCCAGGTGAGGGGGTTTCTTCCTCATGTTGGACAAACAACTGCAGGTTTGACACGCGGATGGCTGATCTGTATGTCTGCAAATAAGAACAAAAAACACCTCAGAGGAACATCCTAATAATAACTTCTCACTTATTGACGTTTGATGAAAGCAGAAGATGCCAACTGTCAAAACATCTGATTTAAACAGAAGTTTATGATTTTTTTTTTACCATTAAAACCATCCAGGATTGTGGCTAAAGATGATTTTTATAATTGTTTTTTGACATTTTATGAGCCAGAGAGGAAACCCATTCAAATATTTACTAGGGACGCACCGATGACATTTTTTTTGAAGACCAATTCCAATTTCCGATTTTTATTTTTTTTATGTTATTATTGTTGTGAAGCTCCGACCTGCTGTTTTCTCTGGAATGAGAATTAACATTTTTTTCCTCCTTACTTTTATAATTGTAAATGTGAAAAATAATTTACAAAAAAAAAGTAGTATTTTTACCCGAACAGTACCAAGTTACAGAACCTCCTCTGTCACCTCTTGGACGGAGGTATTTATATCAATAAAACCCCCAGTAAAAGAATTGCATTATTCTTTTATAAAGCAGACTGTTGCTCTAAAATGATCACTTTGAATACCTCAGAACCTCAGAATACGTCTCCAGTTGAAGTAGGAGTTTAACCTTTTAAACCCCTTACAGAAAACACAAAACTCTGAGTTTTCTCAGACCTGCTGCTGCAGCGGCTCACCTATGGTGTGTTCACAGACCAGACAAAAATTGGATAACTGAGTGTCAGACCAGCCGATCACCAGTCGAGCTGATGGAGCTTAAAATCAGCAGATTCTGCTCATTTGCCAAATTATTGCTGCATCACGATTATTTCCCTTGGTTTACTTTAAGAAAGCAAGATTAAACTTGTAATTTAGAAAATAAAATGTGCTAAACTTTGCTTTAACTGTTTCTTAAATTACTATTATTATTATTATTTGCTTTTTAACGCTTCAGGACACTTGAGGCGTTTTTCTTTTGGTATCGCTCCTCACTGTAAGGTGAAGGTGGTGCGAGTCACTCATCTGTTAGCCAAATATCTCGTGAACCACTGGACGGATTTTAATGAAACTTTCAGGAAGTAATCATTGGGTGTACGTCTACAGCTGATGATCTAAGTCAAGATGGCTGCCTCGTCTAATTGATATTAATTTGAACTGTTTTTTCCCCTTCTTTCTTGTCCTCCAGATGCTACTGAAATGGAGGATGGTACCGGCTCATCAGGTGACCACCCTCCTCCTCCTCCTCCTCCTCCTCCTCCTCAGGTTCGAGCCCCTGATGAAGGTCGGGACCTGCTGACCTGTGGCCAGTGCAGCCAGGCCTTCCCGCTCGCCCACATCCTGGCGTTCATCCAGCACAAACAGGGGGGCTGCAGCTCACGGAACAGAGCGGCCAATCCCAGCACCACTCCTCCCTCACCTGCCGGCCGAGACAGGCGCCAGCAGGTTGCCGGCACCGAACCGGGACCTGGGTTTATCGAGCTGCGGAGAGGCGGAGCCAGGGACCGGGTCTGGGGGGAGGAGCCCGGCGTGAGGGTGAAGGTAGAGCTCGGCAAATCAGGTGAGGGCACGACAAGGCGGCAGGTTGCTAATGAGTGACTCTGCTTTTTTTGTGCATTGTTTTGTTTAGTTTTGTTTTTTTTTTCATCCACCCTAATCTTAATTTACCAGCCGCTCCTCCTCCCTCTCGAGTCCAGCTCATTAACTAGCTGTTGCCATTAGCAGAGCCGCGTGAGTTAGTGACGCTCAGGCTAATTGCGTGGAAAGGATAGGTGTCAGGAACATTCGGAGGGCACCGAAGGTCCCCGAGGGCTCCGAGCAGAGCACCTGAGCTCCCTCTCATCTCCCTGGCTGTCAGTCTCTGAGGTGGAGTGGCCAGGTAAACATGTTTCTTCCTGCCTGTCATCCTCAGCGACCCGGACAGCAGAAACTCAAACTGCAGCCTCCAGACTCACCGAGCTTCCTGTTGGGTTGTGGTCTGCGGTGTGAAACGGTCAGAGATGTGGATTTGAGGCGGCTCTTTCAGCTCTCCTGGCCGTCGTGACACCATAACGCAGGACGTTGCATCATCTCTCTCTCCTCCGTTGTGTCCCTCAGTTCTGCCCCTAGCCGAGCCACCTGGACTCCCGGGAGTCTCCCCCCTGCTTCTCCTTCATCTTTCTCATCTTTGTTTTCATACGTTCTTGTTTGTCTGACTGAACATGTCAGACATTAAGCACTGATAGTCCTAAAGGTCTTTTTATTTTCTTCACGCTTTTCCAGTTTTGCTTTAGAGAAGACGAGCGAAAACTGAGACTCCGGGTGCCGTGATGCCAAATAAAATGTCACGGTGGCACACATCCGAAATCCCTGAGTTCTCATTAAAATTTAGTTTGAAGAATTTTGTGTCGCCGGATAAAACTGTGCATGAGATGGAGAGGTAATTTGTTTTTTCCCTGCAAAGATCAGACACGAATGGTTCTGGAGAGTGAAAGAGGGCTTAGAGTCCATTCTGCCAAGCGGCAGGTACGACCGGCCGCTTCACACATTTCTGTCAAGAAACACACGCCTGCAGTTCCTCCTTTTGTCGTAACGCTCGCGGGACGCATGTATGCACCGTTTGTCCACAACTTCACTTTTCTTTTTAACTTCTCTGCCTCTAACATGCAGTCAGGAAGGGCGAGCAGTTTAGTAATTTGCTGCCCACAGTGTTATACAGCACAAATAATGCAGAAGTAGATGAATTTGGATTCAATCTTTTATTCCAGAATAAGGGCGGCGTTTGTTTGTGTTAGCTTTTATGCGCTCAGTCGTGGCAGGAGTCTGTTGTCGGTTTAAAAAGGGCAGTCTCTCTGTTCTGACTCGAGAGGTGAGGTGTTTTAGATGTTGGAAAATGACTGAAAGTGAAAGAGCAGTTATACCACAGCACACCAGCCCTCTTGTCTATTTTCTGCATAAAATAAAAAGCGTGGAGGATGGAGGAGAAAAGGGGGGATGGATTACTGAAGATCTGCGTGCATCTGTCTCATTCCTCTTTATTTATTCTCCTTGTTTGTTTTTTTTTTTCTCTCCTCCTCAACTCCGACCGCCTTCCCATTTCTTCCCCCTCATTTTCAGCACACTTTGCCCCCTTTCAATCCCCCTCCCTCCTTCTTCTTCCTCCTCCTCCTCCTCGTCTTCCTCTCTTCTCTCCTCCCTCCGCCTCCCAGGGGAGAAGAGATTCTGCCTGCTGCTCGTTAGCGCTCCCAGCCAATCTGCATTTTTAATTAGTAGTTATTGCTTCTGCTTAATATTCAAGTGCTACCCTGGGCCAAATGGGAATCCTTACAAAAAAAAAAAAAGAAAGAGAGGAGTGAGTGGAGGAAAGAGAAACCGGCTGGGTATTGTGTTTCTCTCCAGGACCCCGAGACAAAAGCCCCTCTCCTCCTCCTCCTCATCGTCACCCTTAGGGAAAGATTTGGTGGGTTTTGGGGGGTGAGTAGAGTCGGGTTGGAGGATGGGTCTGGAGTACAATTCGAAGGGTGACATATTTCTGTGGCGTCTCGGCCCTCCCTCGCGCTGCATTACAATCTTTTTATCTCACTTTAGTTTTATCTCCCGAGCCCTGACCTACCTATCGCTCTTCATCTCTTCCCCCCCCCCCCTTCCTGCTCTTCACCCTGTGTATTTATTTATTTTTTACCAAAAGCATCTTAACTTCTCCTGGGTTTCTCCTCAGGCTAGGTTAAAGGACACGAACACCACAGCTCCTCTCATCTCCAGACGGAGGGAGGGCGAAGAGGGGAGGAAAGAGAGAGAGCGAGAGAGAGAAAGAAACAGTTGCTCTCTTTTTCATCTTCCCTCCCCTCCCTCCTTCACTCCCCCACTTATTCCAATAAAATACAGAAGGATTTGACTTGAGGAAACATGAAAGAGGCTTATACCAGAGTCGGCTTTGAACCTCTCCAAAAAAAAAAAAAGTGTATAAAACACTTTTCCCTTCATTTTGGGGATCTTCTCTCCAGTTTTGATTTATGCAGAAAGGCCTCATTTGTCAAGCAGGCTGAGTCAGAGTCTGATTTACATAAAGCGTTCGTTTTCTGCGTTCTGCTAATTAGCAATTTGCAGCTTAATTGGAGAGTGGCTCTCGGTTAGGAGACAAAGCTATCCACCTATAAAAATATCTCCAGATGTACTTTGCGACATGGCTGTTGGCCTTTTTATAGCTATTTTTTTTTCTTTTTCTTGTTTTGTTGTTGTTGTTGTTGTTCATGCTTTTCTTCACACCTTTTGTCTTGTTTCTGTCCTCGTTCGGGCCAAGTCCTTCATCACCCGGCCCTCCATCGTACGCTCATTCAGAAACGTTTCTGCTCCATCTACAGTATCACAGTCGGCTCTGTCATTGTGCAAAAATGCCAAAATAAATGAGTTTTATATAAACTGAGGGCCACATTCTGCTGGTTTTTGAACTGTTTGATTTTAGTGACAAAACGGCAGATAATTATTTGTCTGTTCTTTAGTTTGACTTTCCCTCCTGAGTCATGGAATAGTTGTTTTTTAAGTCTTCACTTTGTTGGAGACAAACTATTTGCAGGCATCAAAATCTTTTTTTTTTTTCATCCTGTCAATATTAGATCAGCATTTAAAGAAACAGCTGAATGAGGCATGCATTCTTCACACTAACCTCTATGACTTAAACTGTAAATAAAACCTTTATCCTCCTGGTCTGAAATGTAAAGCCAATATGAACGTTTTCAAAAACTATTTCTTTCTGAAGAACATATGAGGGCGACTCCTCTGATTGCTCAAAAAGTCTGTGAAAAGTAACGAGAAAATTGCTTTCAAGTTTGTCTTAGTGTATGAAAATATTTACTCTCCAGGTCTTTAAAACAATATTATATTTTAGGTAAATATTCAGTGAGGTATGATCGAATTGTCGTCTGAATACAAACACAACAGTGCAGATGAGCCTCTTTAGAGAAACGATGTGATGCTGAGTGTTAAATATTAAAACATCAAAGTTGTAGCAGAAGAAACTGAAAAGTAAAAATGGGAAAATAGTGTTAAAGTTAAACTGTGAACTTTTTCCATTTCACTGTTGGGTTTTCAGCTTCATAAAGTTGACATTATTTTATGATTTAGTCCCAGATGGAGCTCAAGATGTTTCACGTTGTTTTACTGTTTTACCATCATCCATTGAATCAATATCTTCATCTTGTCCGTTTTTTTTGTCTGCAGCTCCAGAGGAGCCCGCGTTTTTCACCTGCCTGCAGTGCGAAGGTGTGTTTTCATCTGCATGGACGCTCCTGCAACATGCGCAGCACACACACTCCTTCAACATCTATCAAGAGGACGAGGAGGAAGACTCAGACACGGGAGGAAGAGGAGCGGGGAGAGGGGGTCTTGCAGAGAACAAACCTGCAGCAGCCGTTCTGGACCCACGCCACCTGAGCCAAGCTCTTGCCTCTGCCTTTCAGCGGCGCTCCCGTCAGACGCACTCCACCTCCACCTCCTCCTCCACCGGTAACCAGCAGGGAATGAACTTCTCGGTGCGGCTCAGAGAGCTCGCTGAGGGGAATAGCACCAATGGCAGCTCCCTCATGGGTCTCATGTTGTCGCCGTCCTCGTCTCCGCCGGCAGCTTCTACCTTTCCTCAAACCGGTTCCTTCCAGGCGGACTTCCACTGCGAGATTTGTGACCAGACCTTCCCCTCCCTGCGTGCCCTCTCCGCCCACCGCCGGACTCACTCCTGTGAGAGGCCCTACCACTGCGGAGTGTGCGGGCAGGCCTTCGCTCAGAGCGGTCAGCTGGCCCGTCACATAAGGAGCCACCACCGGGACGCTGCAAGTGGAGGGAGTGGCTGTGAGTCGATGGAGACGGTCACGATGGAGGAGGATGCTGGGAGGCAGAGGGTGAAAAGGAGGTTTCAGTCAGCAGCAATGATGGGAAAGGGAATTCAAGGATCCTCTGAGCTGGACCTGACCCTCCCCAAGCACCCCTCCTTAGCTTCAGGGCTAATGCTGCTGAGCTCCCAGCTCAGACCATCAGACAGGGAGCTTCTCAGGCTCTACCAGAACCACAGAGCTGGGGCAGAGGGAGGTGAGGAGGAAGTAGAGGTTCAAGGGGAGCCTCAGCCCTCCTCGCCTTGCGCCAGTCCTTCTGGAGGCTCGTTGGAGAGTGGAGAGACGGGAGGGAGTGGCGAAAGTGGCATCGCTAGTGGCAACTGCACTCCCAAACGTCCAGAGATGGCTGATCGTGTGAGAGGAGTTGGAGAGTGGGAGAATGAAAGAGGAGAGCTCATCGAGAGGGAGAAGGAGTGGACTTCATCTAAAGTCAGCGAGGCTGTGCAGGAGTGGCAGAGGGACTACGAGCAGAGGAGTGCAGCAGGAGGAGCTGCTAATTCTGGAGCTAATAGTAATGCAGCTCCTGGTTCGACTGGGAAGAAGAAGAAGGACGAGGCCTGCGAGTTCTGTGGCAAACAGTTCAGGAACAGCAGCAACCTGACCGTGCACCGCCGCAGCCACACTGGCGAGCGGCCGTACCGCTGTGGGCTCTGCAACTACGCCTGCGCTCAGAGCTCAAAGCTAACGCGCCACATGAAGACCCATGGCACCCAGGGAGCAAAGACTTCCTTCCTGTGCCAGCTGTGCGCCGTCCCCTTCACGGTCTACGCCACCCTAGAGAAACATCTGAAGAAAGTTCACGGCCTGAGCCACGCCAGCGTGGGTGCGTCTGCACAAGCCAGCGCCGCGGACACTTTAGCTGCTTTGAGGGCCGAAGAAGAAACAGTGGTGGTGAAAATGGAGGAGGA
>JAOXNZ010000091.1:11643408-11655132 GCA_028566095.1 Kryptolebias brasiliensis
AAAATGTGAATTTTTTATTTTATTTCTTAGATTAGACAAGTGAAAAGCCCAAAGAAACTTGAATGAATCATATAATATACTGTAAGGTGCATGGATTGAAAACATAACTTTGTTCTTTGTTTTTTTCTGAGCACATGAATTGCAAAAACTCAAAAAAAAAAAGAGTACTGTTGTCCTGTTTTTGCCTTATCCTCATTTATTCTCTTGAAGAAGACCAAAATGTTTGATATTTTCTGTGTCGCTTCTACTCGCTGCTGAGTCCATATTTCTTGGCCCTGGCCCTTTTTTTTCTGTTCTAAAAAGTTTACATTTTAAAGTTTGTCTTCTCGGTTTCCTGGCTTCAAAAGCTGGCGTCTCTTTTATTGATGATTTTGACTAAATGCCATTCATTTTTACTTTCTGAAAAATTACACGAATAAAGAAATTATTATATGATAAATGTGCTCCGATTTGCTTCACTGTGTTTATTTTTTTGGCTGGTACATAATTGTTATTTTGTAAAGGAAAGTCATTTGACAATTTTTGTTGCTTGAGTTGAGTCTGCTGGTCATGCAAGGTCTTGAAAACTGAACATAAAATGTTCAGTATATGGGTTTTAAGTATTCAAGCATTAAAAGACTTTACAATATGCCTAGGTGTAGCAAACGAAACACATGTACACTTATAAATTAATAATGATGCTGTTGCTGCCTGATTTCTTTTTTCCCCTCTTTTACCTGGTATTAGTTTGAGTTCTGTTTATTTTATGACTAAATTGATTAAAACACAAGTACTTTAGGAATTTTCCCCAAAAAGATATTATGCCCCTGAAACTTTCTGTGTTTTTAAGAAGTCCAGCTGACCGACCTTATATTAACTGAGCATGAATAATATACTTACTCGACTCCTTTCAGGCTTAAACCTTTTTGTATTTTTAGTAATATTTATAATTGAGTTTTCGAAGTTGGTTTTAAGCGAGTTACCAGACGTTGTCGCCTCCTAGCGACCGTAAAAAAACAAGAAAATACATTTTACACGACGTTCTTTTACGTAAAGAACGTCGTTTACGTTCTGAGGGGTCGCGCTGCTGCCGGTGTTGTAACGAAAAGTGCACCCCTGCCGTCAAAGGACACGAGACGCGCAACCGAAGCACCTTTTTAAAACTAATAAATCAAGTAAAAGTAAAAAAGAGAAGGTGGCTAGTTTTTTACCTTTTAATTGTTTGATTAGGATATATAGGCTATGTAAATGGGGTGTTTCAATTGCAAGCTAAGTTTTCAAGATACGAGGGGCACTTTTTCCGGCGGGCGTACATTGTCAAGTACAACACCGGATGTTGCGTCACAGGAGCGCTGAGACGCCTTCATTGTAAACATGGCGTCCGTGACAACAGGTGAGAGCGAGCACTAAGGCCCGGCGACACACACTTAGCAGGGAAATATAAACTATTTAAGTAATAATTTGTGAGGTATGGCCTCCGCATGCATTCTTAACTTTTGTCGTAAAACTCTAACTCGTTGAGGGTGCGGGAAACGGGTCGCTTTTAGCTTGTTTTAATTCAAAACCGAAGAGTGCTAGCATAGATGCTAACATACATCCGTAGAGAGTTTTACGTTATTTTAAATGAATAATTCAAACGATAGATTTGGGCTAGCCTAACCTTTGAGTAGGTCAAGAATGCGAGCTGTTTTAGCAAACATACTTTTAGATTTATAAAAATAATAGTAATTATACGCTAACGTATTAGCTCGGCGGTTTCTTCACCTTTAATTGTTTGTGGTTATGACTTGTTAAGACGCCTGGGTGTCAAATGAGAAATTAGCCCCGAGTTTCGTGTCGGTGCGGCAGATCTCGTTCAGTAACAGTCATGGTTATTGTTGAGGCAGCTGGTGTGCTTCCTTCATCCTGGATCTGTAACTTTAACCACAAGATGTTTCATCACTGGTGATATAAATAACCTCCAGCTGCTCATGGTCCGCCTGTATTAAACCTCGACACACTGCTGTCTCCTCAGGTTTAGGTTTGGTTTGAGGCTGCTCCCCTGCTGTAGTCTACAGTGTTATGACAACTGTCACCAGTCGTGTAACTGCGCGTGGCTTATTTCAGTCAAATAAAATAGACTTTATTGTTGCCTTTGGGAATTTTTCTTTATTGTACAAGGTACTACCCTGCAAAGACAGTACATTTGAGTTAAAAGATGTAATATTACAAGTCTAAAATAAAAAAACACAAGACAGGTTCATATTTCACATTTTGTACAGCTTTATTGGTTAACTGGATGAACTCTTATTTAAGTAGGAATACATGAAAGCTTTAGCTTATTGATGTATTATTATTGATGCTCTGTAATAATTTCTCTCCTGCCGGTCAGTTTGCATCATTTGTGTTGAATATTTCAGGCGGCTAATACTACTTTATTTCCTTTTGTATAGTGTTTGATTTTTCTGTGACATAAGCAGTGGACTATCATCAGATAAAATCAGGACGTTTTTGGTAGCAATCTCTGTTTATGTGAATTGCTTTTTAATTTCTTATTTTATTTTTTTCAGCCACCTCAGAGTGGATCCAGTTTTTTAAGGATGCAGGTATTCCAGCTGGTCTCGCTGTCACTTATGCTGTTTCCTTTGTGGACAACAGGTAACCTAAAGCTTACATCAAGCTGATATTAAACATCTTAGGCACTCATTCTCTTAATTTTTTTTTTCTGCTTCTTAATACAACCACAGAATTCAGAAGAACATGCTGATGGACCTCAGTAAAGACATCATGATGGACCTTGGTATAACAGTCATAGGTGACATTATCACCATTCTTAAACATGCCAAGCAGGTATACAGGCAGGTGAGGTCAACAATTATATTTTGAAATGTTGAAAATGGCTCACTGTTACCACATTTATATTAGAAGACAAGTACTAAAAATATTTATTACAGGCGGTTGGGGGATATAGCTGTTAAATTGTGGCTCTAAAGGTGAACAATTTTCCTTCTACATAGTTAAAAGAAAAGTGTTTCAAATGTTCATTTGAATTTAAAAAAAAAACCATCATTGCATTATTAGACAAAAAATCATGGTACACTCCATTTGTCATTTTAAGGAACCAAATTTTTCACAATTCTTTAATTTTTGCATGTTTTTCTTCAGGATATGTGCAAAATGGCAACTGAGGCCATCTCCTCTGGACAGACAAGTGTCCAAGCTGAGCTCAGAAGAACTGCCAACACTCGTAAGTAACAAAATGTAATTCTTTATTTAAGACGAGGTTTGTTAGTTAAACAAAATCTGTCTACCACAAACTAAAAGTCCAGGACTCCTGTCAGTCTAGAGCTCTGGTTCCCAACGTTGTGGCCGGGCTCCCACTGTGGGTCGTGGAACACCAAGAGGGGGGTTTTGAGAAGCGTTAAAGCTAGTTATTTTAAGAATGATCCAATAGCAGCACATTTATCCTGAAGTCCTGAACTATAATGTAATGGTTATCAAAGCTCTTTGTTAAATCAACAGTTAACAGGAACCTCTCAGCCTGTCGTGTGTGAGCAACAGATTATTTTGGTCTTCTTGGGTCTTTGGTTGAGCTTCATAGACTTGGGTGTTTCTCCAGCGCACGAGACACGTTCCAGGGAGTTGTTCTTTTGTAGTTTTTCTTGAGTCGTTCTTGAAATATGTGTGCAATGTTGAAGTGTTCATTGTTCTGCTGTGAGACGCTGCTGTCATTAGCGTGTGCAGCAGCGATGTTCAGGTTTGTCAGAGTCACATGAATGTCATCAGTCGAGACTTCCAAGCTGAACAGTGCATTATAATAAGATGATTATTGTTATTTGCTCCACCTCTGTTGGGTTACACCTTCTGCTCGGTCCTCAGAGAGAGGAACAAGAACCAAAAATTCTGTTGGGTTGTTTAGGAAACAACCCAAATCTCAGTCTATCAAGAGTCTCTTTGTTATTTTTTTTTTCCCAGCTGCTACACGTATGATTGCCAACGCTCTGAGCCATGACTCCCCTCCAGCCACTCCGGCCCGCCGACCCGACAACCGGCTCTCCGTCACAGTGTCCAACTCTCAGGCAAACAAAAACAACAAAGCAGGTAGGTGATTTGGAAACGTTTCTTTCTCCTCGTCAGCCGTTTGTTTGCTGTTCCTCTCAACTGTCTAATTCTCACGTGTGGATCCCTTTGTCAGTGGTTAGTCAGCCAGCTGATGAGGGGAACGGTTTGCCAGCAGTGAAGCGCCGGCGTGTGACAGCTGAGATGGAAGGCAAGTACATCGTCAACATGCCCAAAGGCACCACGCCTCGTACACGCCGTATCCTGGCCCAGCAGGCCAAGAAAGGTAGGCCTGACCCAGTGGTCTCGCCAGCAGCGGGAGTGACTAATGACACTGATTAACATAATTATTTAATCATAAAATGTCCTCTGTGATTAACTGAAGCCTCTGATTTGGGGCTAAAAATCAGAGCCTATTTGATTTTTATCTTTTACTAACACTTCTCTTTCCAAAACTAATCATTTACCCTTCTTACAACATCCCTTTGTGTTACTAATTTGTCTGATTTTTGCATAAATTACAATTGTTTTATCAGCTCTTAGAGTTACAAAATTGTTCTCATTATTTAGTTGCTTAATATCTGAAAAATTGACTGAGTTGTAACCATTTTTGATCAGCTGTCAATCAGCTGTGGCAGCCATCTGAAATCAGGTTGACTCCTAAAGTTAATCTGTTGACAATGAGCATTCAGTGATTACTTTTTGAGAGTTTCGTTTAGAAACATGAGATGTTTTGCTAACATGGCAAACAAACACACAGTTAAAAAAACATCACCAGGAGGATACTGAATTTTGCGTGGATGTTCAATATTTTAAAAATAAATAAGTAAAAGAATCAGAGTCAGTGTTTGTGTGAAACTGCATGTCTTGCTTTTCTCTTTTAAAGGTTTAAAGCGTACCTCTGTGTTTGAACGACTCGGAGCTGAATCGATGGCAGACACAACAACTAGTAATAACAAGGTGAGATGGTCAGAATGTCCTCAGCTGCGAACTGTAAAGTCCAGGTAAAGGTAAAAAGTCTAAGATCATGTGCTCGTGTTTTTGACAGCCGACTGGTGTGTTCAGTCGCCTTGACAGAGGGGATGAAAGCGAAGAAACGGAGAAGCCAGGAATCTTAGCAGCTGCTAACATGGACGAAGACGACGAGGACAGCGATGGAGAGGGCTCTGTCCTGCAGTATGCCGGCGTTCTCAAGAGGGCCCCTCCGTCCCAGAAGAAAGAGCTGGCCACGAGAGCAGCCCCCACTAGCCTGCGACGCCTTGGAGGGAAGTTCAAACTCCCTCCCTCCGATTCCCCCACTTCCTCCTCCACCTCTTCTCCAATAAGCCTCCCTCCCGCCAAAGTTAGCGTTCTTCAGAGACTGGGCAAACTCCCCGCTGCGAACGCCATCGTGTCCCCAGCACCTGCTGACACACAGGACAACAAAGTGACGAGCACCAAGCCCAGAGCACCGGAGAAATCCACGATAGCGAGCTGCAAAGTCAGCAGCAGCACCGGGGCTGGGGGCGCGGGAGGGGGGGAACCCGGGGGGGCCAAGATGGACATCAAGGCTGTCAGCGTTTTTAAGAGACTCGGCAGTAAGCAACCCTAACACACTCTCCGGAAAAGAAGCTGTTTTTTTGTAAGCATCCTTTCTAGAGTTTGTGTTTTGCTTCATGCTGGACTACAGATTATTATTAACTGGAACTGTTTTCTATTATCATCTTGCCAGGGCATATGCAACAGTTACTTTATTTTATTTATTATAACACTGTAATCCATGATGCCAGGAAAAAGTCACCTTTTTAGTGTCATAGCTTTTAATTACCAGCACGCTACTCTTTGTGTTTTATGTTGCTCGGCCTGCAGGCTACTCAGAGCATCATTTTCATATCTATTTAATGGATTTTAGAGGTATGTATTTGACAACTTTTATGAGCTTAAGGCATGAGCATGTCAGCCAAGTTTTTATGATGGTGCTTAAACAATTTCCCACAAACTCCACAGATGAGGATCCTGCTGCCTTTACTTCCTTTATATTTTTCAAAGATTCCTCTCAGATGAATGCAGTTTGTTGACCTTTGCCTGAATTTTAAATCTTACTTAAAAAGAAATTAAGTGAAATGTGCTAATTAAAAACCTAAATAGACAACTGTAGTAGTTAGTGGTGATAGTTAAGTATTTCTCTTTATTTTGACTTTAAAATACCTCTTCTGTCATGGTTTGAAAGTAGGAAAAGATGACCCCTTGTTTTGTGAGCAAAGCCAAATATTGAAGCAGAAGAACCTCGATGAACACTTGAATCTAGGAGGGGAAACACGCCTCTGCATCTGTGTTTTTTAGAGTAGACGTCGCCACCTCTAAACCTGCTGTTTGACAACTTTTCTACCACAGAACGGATCATTTTTCTGCCACCACAATTGAAATCCAGATCATTTACATGTTGTTATTTAAAAACGCCATGTATAGATTTGTTAGACATGATTTCGCACAGGATAGAACCAGGTGTGCCGTTTATTTTTCTACGAGGACGTTCTTGCAAAGAACCTCAGAGGAGCCATCAGGACTGTAGATACACCTTAAGTTGTTGCACTGTAAATATTTTAAATGTTTTTATTGTTTTAGCAAGCCGCAAAACAAAACAAAAAAAACACACACCATAAACTGTGATGTTGTTTTTAAAGACATTGAGGAAAAGATGTTCTGGATTTGAACAAAGTGTGCTTGAAAATATTAATGATAATATCAGTAATGGACCCTTTAGGATCCACGTGTGACACGTTCTGCAGCGTTTGTAAGTATCAGCAGCTAAGTTTCCCCTGAGAACATTAAGCAGATCATTTATCAATAAATCTTTCCAACATCTCTGCTCATGTTGCAGTTAAATAATGTTATTTGAACAGTGGGAATGTAACTCTAGTACAGAATGATGCCATTCCCTTTAGGTGGAGATACATTTATATAAGACAGTATCTGTTATTATTCAGACAGAAGGGGTTGTCAGAATCAGTCGAGCTCTGAGTATGTGTTGGCAACGACTCTCAGCTACTACCAAAACAAGATTTACCTCAATATCTGTAAAACTGATTGAGTGAGAGTCATATTTGTGGTAGCTAAGGACACTTAGCTGTGGGCCTTTTGAATTGGGTTGACTCCAGAAGTTCATCAATTGTAGACGAACATCCAGTGGTTACTTTCTGAGAATTTCATTAAAATGTCTTCTGTGGTTCTTGAGATATTTTGCTAACAGACAGGATTGATGCCAAAAATATTGTACAATGAGTAGCGCTCTGAGTATGTGTTGGGGATAATGCTCAGTTACTACCACACCAACTTCTAGCTTGATATCTGTGAAACTGCCTGAGTTGTAGCCATGTTTGTGTTGGCCAAAGTTGATTAGCTGTGGAGGCCATCTTGAATTGGGTTGACTCCAAAGGTTAATGAGTTATAGATGCACATTCAGTAATTACTCTAAAAGTTTCAATAAAATCCAAAATATTTTGCTAACGGTACAGAAAAACCGAGATGGGTAAAAACATAATCACCTTTGCCAGCGGCAGGTGATGATAAAAGCCGTGAAGTTACAGAAATGAGTAAATATGTTTAATTTAAATAGCCAATCCACCACACAAGCTAACTTTTCCTAAATGCAGCAGTTATGTTGGCTTTTGCTTCATCTTTTAACCATGAAAAAGGTCATAAAAAACCTTACGTTATTGTAAATGATGGGTGAGGTAAGAAAATGTCCACATGTTTACCCTTTTTCCAGAACATTTCTGTGGGTGATATACAAAGTTGAGCGTCCTACATTCTTTACATTTGTTCAAATGGCAGCCGAGCTTCTTAGCTGCACTTAAAATGTGTTTATGTACCGGAAATGAAGTGCCATCAGTTTAAATTTCACACCATTTTCTGTGCTCTCCATGATCAGCTGCTTAGTTCATTTAATGTGTAATTAACAAAATGTCCCCTCGAGGTCGCTGTCTTGCTCTTCTCTACGTCCCCTGCTGTCTGAATGGCAAGCTCATTTATCATATAATAGACTCTTCAAAGCAGACCAACTTTGAGGTTTTTGCCAAATTTTATATTAAACTCTTTCAGTAAGCAGAATACATAGTGACTTACTTTTTCACCATTATTCTTTTTTTAATGCTCATTTCTTTACATTTAACTAATGTGAAAAGCTAAATTAAAGTATGTATCAGCCTTATTTTATTTTGTAAAGTTTTATGAGGTTAGATTAAGCTATGCTGAGATAAATTAAGCTAAAGGAAGTTGCTAATTCATGTTATAATTCTAAAGAAACTGAAACAGAACTCATCAAATTAAGGTAGTTCCTCACTGTGGTGCGACTGCTGGCAACTAGTTGGTAAACTGCATTTGGTTGGAAGTCTCCAGAATGTTTCGCAACATTTACGGGGGGGATTCTCAATTTGAGTTGCACAGAGTTGCTGTCTTGTCTTAACAAGCTCAAGCTTGTCTGGAATCCTTCTCAAATTTGTCATAGGTGTCTCAAACCCCTCTCAAGAGCACAAGAACTATATGACAAAACTTAATTTCAAAAGTGTACTCAAGTACATTTTTCATAAACATGGGAGCGGTTGCCAAGGTGAATACAAAGCAACAAAATGAAATCGGCTGTGCAAAACACAGCCACACGTCTCGCTGGTCACTTGGCATCGAACACTGAAAATTCAGTGAGACCGCAATGAAAAATTTTCATTTTTTTTTAATTTAGTCAAGTTTGAGTTGCCAACTAGTCTCCAAAAGTCATAGCAAAGAGAGATACTACCTTTAGGCTGGAAAAATGCGTTGTGTGTTTGTGGAGGCATGTGCTCGAACTCTTAATATTTTTAGGTCAACTGAACCACAGCATTCCGCTCAGGAGTCTACTGGTTTTTCAACAGCCTACTAGATAGAGATAATGCACTGATCTATTAACTTAACTAAGACAACAAGAAGAAAATATGTTTGAGTGATTAGTCTGTCAGAAATATCTTCTGGTCAGCTGCTGTAGGGAATGATGATGTTTTTAGAAAAGCAGTAAATATTTGGACTCTTGTGTATTTCTTAGTTATTATTTGTCACCTGATTATGACTATAGCTGATAGTGAAAATATTCAAGACTCATCAGACCACAGTGATGAGTAACATTCCCTAAAATATGTTGGAAATATTGTGAACTCTGATTCTGACAGCCTGGAACGGTAATTTCTTCTTTCTCCTCTTTGCCTGGATAGTCTTTGCACTGTTGGAGCATATTTCTTGTTAATTTGTACTTTTTTGGTGTCTTAATAAATATTCAAACATTGGTATTGGTGCTCCCTTGATCAGTGTTCTCTTTAAGTTTTTTCCAAACCTGCAGCTAGTAAAATTAAACTTGGATACGGTTCACTGTGGAGCATTTATGTGGCAAACCAGAAGGTTCTTTGCACAAAAAAGCATTTTAGAGTGTTTGTTTTAAATTGTACAAATGCACTTCAACACCGAACAAAGATATGCCACTGTGTTTGCTGATATTTTTGAACAGCTTCAGCATGTTTACCTGCTGACATTTGTACAAGTTGGGATTGCACACAAAAATATAAACTACCAACACAAGAACCAGGCCGTCTGATGACTCTTGATGATGACTCTACCAGTTTTGCTCAGAACTGGCATGAAATAATAACTAAAAAATAAATACCAGTGCTAACATTTACTGCTTTCTCTGGGTACTCGAGAATCTATCTGTGATCAGCAATGAATTCCAACAAAAACCCCTGCCCATTTTGCATAAGGGAAGTAAAAAGTTAGTGTATTTACTCAAAAGCTGTTCTTTATGATCTTTTCTACATTTACTGTAACTTCCAAGTGATTTTATAGGAGGAGCTAAATGTGCTCATTTTGAATTCTTAAAAATCCAATAACTTATAACTCCAGTAGTTTTCGTCCTATCAGGATGATCTTGGTGTCAAATTAAAGGTATTTTCAAGCTTGATCAAAGTTTTTTTGACATTTGCATTTTCAAACTTTATTTTTTGGTCACATTGCTACTTTCTCAAAACATCATCATGCTCAATGGCAGCCATCTTGAACATACCTTCAATGGACCGCTGACCCAGTTTCGTTGGTGCATGAGCAAGATTGATGTATTTTACACATTTTTTGTGTCAAAATGCTGATAGTAGCATATCTCTTTACACAGTAATTCCTCAAAACAACCATATGTGTTGTTCCACTTTTTGCTTGGGCTTTGACTCCCAGTCTTTTTGTCTGTTGTACCACTGGTGCCATCATTTTAGACGGAGGAGGCTGGTATTCCAGTGTGCACAGTCAGCATGGTGACAAAATCTGGGCGGCATGTGCTCGTCCACTGATGAACCTGATGAACCCTAGAGGTGACAAAATGTGTGTCACACAAGCCCTGTGGTCAGAACAGATGAGGAAACATGAACAGCTATAATTCTGGCTTCAATGACATTGTCCATCACCTTCATAATCGTGAATCGTGTGAAGTTTTTCTGAAGAAAGATGAAGTGAATGTTGCTGTTTAGGGATAATACTATTATAAAGCTAGATAAATTAACTCTGACATGTTGTTTACACTGTCGGCCCACACCATGTCCTACAACATTAAGAGGAAGGCCACAGCTAATTTGGTGGAAACAAACAATCAGCTGACATGCCTCACGAAGCTGCAATAGTCTTTTAAATGGGAATCATGTCAACTTACAATAAACTGTAATGAACTTTTAAATTGCGGGCTTTGTAGTTGAGTCTTGACTAACTACAGCTCCAGTTTAAACCAAATCTTCTGAAAGCCTTATACTATTATTCTTTTTTTAGAGGTTTTTAGCCACCATGAGGTCAATTGGTAGTTTTTAAACTACTGTTTCAACTCCTTTTGTAAAATTTCAGTTGAAGTTACAAGATAACAATGGATTTGTGTAAGAATCAGGGATATTCTGAATGTTGAATTAGATGAATGTGTCAATTTCAAGGCAGCCCCATCCAAAATCCTTTAACCCAACCTCATGCTACATTGCTTACTTTTTGTGTCCTGAGTCAAAACAGAATCGTATTCACACTTCCACTTTAGTGCATGTTTGTAAAGACACATTGCAAAGAAGAAAATGAATAAAAGTTGGAAATATTAAGTTACAGTACTGCAGCAATGAGAGGGTTTTAAACTACATCACTTGTTTATCCGTGACTGGTGGGATCACATATAAAAGTGCCCTAAGATCATCATTTTTTGTAAATGGCTCATCAATAAAAAAACACTATTCAAACATGAGCATTCGTATATAAAGTCTTTGTTTACTTCTTTAAAATATTACCGTAGTTGGAAATATCTGCTCACATCAGACCACTTTGTTTTCCGAGAAGATGGTGCTTGTGTCTAGATACTTATATGTTCATGCAGTAAAACAACAAAACTACTGCGATACTGTATATGAGTAACTGGCAAAGGTTTTTCATCATGAATCTGCTTGATCCATATGTTTAGCGAGTGTTGGGTGACATAGATAACAATGTGAAGCAAAACAAACATATCCCCTCATAATGGAAGTATAGCTACAGTTTTAACAATATGGAAGGCCAATGGCTTAAGCAAAGAATAAGGTCTTTATTATCTATATTACTTCAAAAACAGGTGGCACAGCGTCGTAGTGGTTAGAGCTGTCGCCTCCCAGCAAGAAAGTTGCAGGTTCGAATCCCGGCCTGGGGCCTTTCTGGGTGGAG
>JAOXNZ010000091.1:11731163-11749873 GCA_028566095.1 Kryptolebias brasiliensis
CAGGACTGGGTGAACTCCTAAACATGTGTGGACATGCAGAGTCCGTTCACCTGTCAGGAGACGTTTGTGTGTGTGTGAGAAGGATTTACAGGCATTTATCCAGTCGAGTGTGTACGCTGGATGGGAAGAGATGATGCCTCGGCGTGTGTTTTCTCTCGTTTCATTGATTGAAACCCCTCGTGTTGCTGCTGTATTCCCCATCCTTCAGGATGTGACACCTTGAGCATTAAGATGATGGATTCACAAGAGCAGCAGAGCGAGGATGCACTTGCACACAGCCTTTGCACCATTTACCCCGCTTGCTTGGCATCTGGAACTAATGGAATAATGATTATCAGGGAAATACGTTGGGTATTTTAGTACTCATCCGTGTGTAGCAGCGCAGTCCGGTGTTTGTGTACAGTGGGGATAACCCAGCACTTCATGTTCCCTTTAAGGAAATCAGATTTGAATACATCCATCATGCAGTGTTCTCATCTGAACACTTTATGCTGATTATAATGATATGGTTCTGCTTATTCAGTTGAATCCCTTGTGCAGCATTAATGCACTATATGTTTACGCTCCATTACACAAGTTTCATTACTCTCATAAATATTTGAGAAGAATAACTCCAGAATTAGGTAGGGTTGTTATTCACAAACAGGAAAGCCATCAGCCTGTTTATTCAAATGTTTTGACTAAAACTTCCAAAGGTGTTTGGTCCTCATTCATGCACTTTGGCTTAGGGCATGAAAGAGCTTCACTGTTGTACGTTACGGCCTTTGTTTCTGTACTTGTTGATATTACTCACTGGAGCCCCGTGTCTCTGCAAGCGTTTTGATTTGTGGAAAACATTGAAAATGTCTTATGAAGTGGACATAGAGAAGATTACAGACATTTCTGATGCAAAACTGCTGCTGTTCCAATATTCCATGATGTTTATATGGAAGCATTGTGCATTTCAGGTGCCTCAGTTGACCTTAAACTAACTTTATCATTGAGCTTTCATCATAGCATGTCCTTCATGTTGTAGGCTACACTTCACCATAACCTTTATTTAGTCTTAAGGTAGTGTTTGTGACTATGACGAACAGGATTTGCAAAGAAGTCTCCAAAATGTCTCAGGACATTTGCGGGGGGTGGATTCTCAATTTCCTTGACTTGTTGCTTGAATTTTGAACACGTTCAAGCATTTGTGTGGCAAATTTTCTCTCCAAATAGTCAGTTGATGCGGGCGTCTCAAACCCGTCTCTAACTCTTCTTAATTTAGTTTCTATAATTTTAGAGCACTAAAGTTGTATTTCAACAGTGGATCGGAGCTGTCTTATGACAGAAAACATCTGAGGCCACAGCCCCGAAAATCCAGGTCTTAAAACCATGCCAATGATAAATAATGATTATTAAAAAGCTGGTACAAATTGGCCTATTTTTGTTTCAAACGTGTACACCAGTAGATTTAATCATAAATGTGTAGGGATCCTGGATTGCAGTCTTGATAGCCGTTCACAGAAAAATAGTCCATTATTTTCTAAAATTGGCTGCTCAAAACATGACCACATGGCTCGCTGGTCGCTTGGTTGTAAACATTCAGTATTCAGTGAGACTGCCCTGGAAAATTAGCTTATTTTCTCACAATTTTGAGTTGCCAACTAATCTACAGCAGTCTCACCCCAGTGAGTCCTTTATTTGGACCTGTTCAGATGTGTATATACCTTGTATATTGTGTATTTATGGCTCTTTGCTTTGCTAAAAAATAATTCCAATGCCAAACACAAATACTAGAGAATTGTGATTGTATCAGGTTTGCTCACAGTGCAAATACAATGATCAGTATTCTGCCTTAGGAGCTCAAAACTATTTTCTCATTTTAAAAGCTCTGCCAGTTTGTGTAAAGACTCAAGCATTTCAGCATAACACACCGTGTTCTATATGTCCTTCCACTTATATTTATTGCAGTAATTTCAGTAGAAGTGACTTCCGTGTACAGAACCAAGATTACAGCCAGTAACTTTTGTTTTTTCTGCTTTCAGTCACGATTGTTTGAAGCAGGTATGTTGTTCCACAGATACAAATCTTTACATACTGTAACTGTGGGCCACCTGGATGCACTTTGTGCTGGATCTGTGTCAGACCTGTTGCATGAGCTCATGTCTGTCACTGGGAAATACCTGATGGGTTCAGGTGTAGAAGCATTTTTTTAACAGTAATTTCACATTATCCTTGCTAATCTGCACTCATTTCATAACTTTGGAGTAAAGTCCGAGTATGATAAAGCACCTCCAGCAGTCAGCCTGTTGCTGTCTCCACTGGGTGCCAAATAACAATTGCTTACAGTTGTGATCAGTCTGAACATCTCATATTTTCTGCTACTTAGTTCGGTGTTTCATTACGAGCAGCTGCAGGAACAAAGGATACTGTCTTCAAAGGGAGCTGAATGTGGGCCACCTGAGTGAGTTTTGCCTGCAAACTTCCCTTTGAATCAACACGTCATATCTTGGCAAAAATGACTCATGAGTAAATATAGTTTTTCTTCCTTCTTTGTTCTTGAGAATAATTTTTCAGAACTTACTCACAGGCTTGCAGTGATGGTTTTTTATCCAGGTAAAATGATATAATCTTCCCAAGAATGTCTTGTGTGGGGTTTTTGTTTTTTTGGGGGGGAAAACTGTTTTTTGGCACCTTTGACTTCCCAACTGTAACACCTTGGAAGCCCCTGGGCTGTTTGTAATTTGAGAACACAAAACCTATTGCCAGGTTTCTATTTCATCCTTTAAGACATCCTAGTTAAATAAAGGGTAAGACAGAAAGCCACTGTGTGTTTTTAGAGAGAGGAGCACACATACTGCACACACACAACGTCCATCCGTCACAATCATTGGATGTTTCCTGATAGGTCACAGAGTGGGAGGACAAACCGTTAGACCATGGATACCATCTGGTGTGTGTCAGGGTCCACGCCGACGTCTCTGTGTGTGCATAGAGGTACATTTAATCGAGATGAGCACAGCTTTCTAATAGAACTGCACTTACTGACTTGTGCCATCATTATTAGTTGATATGCAAATACAAATTACAAGCTGCTGGGGCCTGTGGTAGCTCGGTGGTCAGTGCCACGGTCTCGTAATCCTGAGGCTGCAGGTTCGAGCTCAGGTTGCGTCAGGAAGGGCATCTGGCGTAAAACAATCGCCAAATGTTTCATGCACGTTTGCTCACTGTGGTGACCCCTGCAGAAGGCAGCAGCCAAAAGAAAACAACAACATGCAAATTACAAGCTGCTGACATCCTTTCTTTTTCAGGTGTGTTTTAAACTGGTTTCTTTGTTTATTACTTGTTTAAAACCTTCCTTGTAGTCCATATAAACCAATAAAGCGAAGCAGCTTAACCCCTCGTTGACAGTTACTCGATAAGCTATCACACCTGCCAGGACAGCCTCCTCCCAGCTGCAGTGAATCATGGTTTGGACATTAACTTACTAACTGTGCTGAGCAGGTGTTCCTCTTGAATTGCCACTTTGATTCTCTTGCTTTTCTGCGATATATTTCCAGACATTACAGACCTGAAATCCTAAAATTGCTTCAGATTGGACTAATCTTATTAAGCATAGTTAAAATATAGTGACAGTGCAGTGATGCATATGCGCTCCAGACACCAAATGCAAATAAGCATAAAAAACAAATGTTTAAACAAAATTTCTCTTGTCTCTTAAGGCAGTAAGAGGGAACAGAGTACTTGAACGCATCATGTAGGCGAGAGCGAATGTCCACGCAGAGAGCAGAAAACTACATTTTATGTGGTAATTATGTAAGACAGAGCATGTTTATATAACACTTTGATTTAGTTGTGATATGCATAAAAAAAGTGATAGATTAAAGTCTGTTACGTTACCCGAAATATCTGAGTACCTGACTGCTGTGCACTTCTCGGATAATTTTCCCAGATTTCTGTTCTATAAAGAACTCTGGTTCTGCTTTTTTTTCTAATGTTGTGTAGAACTAAATACTGCAAAAATAAGTATACAAGCTTTTTATGAGCATAATTAATCCAAACTGTCAATCTGTGTCATGGCCATGTGTTAGTCAGAGTGCAGATCTCCAAGATGGAACGGCATCATTTAACCAGTATTGTTGTCAATTCCTCCACTCTCTTTGATGAATTTTCCTCCCTTGAGGGTCTTGCCAATGAGTCAGTATGCTTGACAGTGTCAAGAGGTCAGAGATTTACAGAAAGAAGGGACGTGCCATGTTTTCTGAAACAAGTCTTTGTTTTATGGCCTCCTGTGCTTCTTTAAAACATTTGCTTGGGAGGCAGTTGCTCTATCAAGCCTCATCTTCTTTTCTTACTTCTTTAGAGGTCAGAGTCCTTGAAGTTGTTGTTTACCAATCTATGTTTTCCTCTCAGGGAAATGGTTCAAAGAATCACAGTCATGCATGTAAATGCCTTTAATAAGATTTGATTCAGCTGGCGCTGTTTGGCTATCGAGATAGAATAGCCTCTCAGGCGCAGCACACGCTAGGGCCCAGGCTACAGCTTTCTTCTCTTGAATCCTCTGTGCAGGATATGTTTGACCAGAGTAAATATAGCCTGTTGGTTTTAGCTCCAGGATAAACACAGATGTTGAGGTTGCCTTTCTTGCCACAGGTTGGCCAGCATCCTACCAGCGGTCAGTGTTGGTAGCAGAGTGAGGGAGTGAGAGAAGAAGCCTCATCGTCCGTCCACAAGAAAACTGTTATAGTGTTACTGGACTTAACACTAAGCTTTTGACAAGATTAAAGCAGATACGCCAGCTCAACATGCTGTATATAAAGGCCCGTACATTGCTTTACATTTAGTAACTTCACAGTGTAGGTTGTTCTGAAAGTATTGCAATAAATATATCATGAAGAATACTTAAATCTGTCAGGACGTAAGTTGAAACCTGAATGTATTTGAACTTAATAAAATAGCAAAAATCCTAAATATTTTTGAGGTCAGGCTGTAATAGAGCCAGATCTGACTGCACAAGTTATTTTTGAGGTCTCACACCAAATCCAGTAACTGGCTGTTGGCCTCCTTTGTCCCTGAGCAGTACTAAATGTGCATATCTCCATAACATTTAGACCTTTCAGCTATAACTTTCCCCCTCTTTTAATGTTCCTGTCTACTATGCATCTGTTTTAAAAATTCTGTGTTTAATTTTTGTGATGATTGTACTAGAGACACAAATCAAGCATTCAATCTCCAGGCAGCTGCCTTTGTTTTAACACCACAAAAATATTTCAGATGTTCATCCCTTCGTATGAACTGTCAGTGGAGTTTGAAAGGACAGCTGGCACCTTTTTGTTTAATGACACTATTTTACCAAGTTCTTGTTTTGTGTCTTGGAAGACGGATTCATCTGCTGTTTAAATTGGAAGTGCACATTGTTACAACTGCTTCATATTTATTCCCAATAGAGGTTTCACGCATGGAGATAACAGGTGGTGTGTGAGTGTTTCCACATAGAGCTCTGTCAGACACTAGTATGGCAGAAATGTTACACAAACAGGAAATCCTGCATGACAGGATTAAAAAACAGCTGATTTTGTTTCCATCTGTTTTTGTGAAGAGGAGTAAATAAATCTCTTGTACCCCTAGTACAGATAAGCTTGACCGCCACAAAACTCTCACTTATGTTTTTCTGTATCACAGTAAATTATAAAGCTGCACAGTCGCAAAACTGCTAACCGCCGTTCTAAAATCATTTCATGCTGAGAAGGGACAGAGTTGTAGCCATTTTGGTTAAACCTTGGAAATAAGATTAGGTGTGAGTTCATGCGATTTCAGGGGATCCTGTGTTGGGTATGACTTGAGTCGTAGCCTCTTTTTGTTTGTTTGTTAAGGTTGATTAGCTGGGGCATCCATCTTGAATTAGGTTGGCTCCAAATGGTAATGAGTTGGAGATGTACATCCAATAAATACCATGAGAGTTTCATTAAAATCCATCTAGTGGTTCATGACATTTTGTTAACGCTACAGACAAATGGACAAAAGCATCACCACCCTTTCGCAGCGGCAGGCGATAATGAAAATGGTTCTGTCGGGACTTTTTCTGCACGTGCAGTGTAGATTTGCACTCGATGTCAGAGATTTTCTGCTGGAGATGTCTTGGAATGAGCAGTCAGAAACATTAATGTGAATATTTTCATCTGTATGTGTGTTAAGGGTATTTGCTAGCGTTTCTTACTCTTGTGCTGCCTATTTGGAAGTCAAACTGTTGGACAGGAAATGACTTTGTACTGTATGCATGTGTGGCCGAGACTGGGTGTTGCTGTGAATCAGACATTAGGCATCAGGGAGTGAAGTGGCCTTACACTGTGGAGAAGCTCTGTCACTAAGACAAACGACCAGCTCACAGGAGAGGAGTAAAATCTTTTCTTTAAAGCTCAGGAAACGCGTCATAGGATTCATCTCCAGCTGATATCCTGGACGTCTTCCCCCCTTTTACTCCTGGATTGTTGAAATAGTTTATGAGCTCATTTGCATTTTGAAGAAAGGGAATGACTCCTTTGAGGGTTTTTCTTTGAGGGTTATGTTTTCTTTGAGGGTTATGTTTTCTTTGAGGGTTATGGCATCTCTTTAAAATAAACATATGTAGTTATTTTGTTTTTTCAGTGAATCAATGTAAATGTTAAATTTCACCCATTTTCTGAAATGTTGACAGCAAGTGGTTTATACACTCATACTGGATACCCATGAGTATTTCTACAATCACATGCTGCTTACTGTGGGGCCATTGTTTTAATGCTAATTAAATACAGCTTGTGGTCATTCCACAGATACCTCTTCTCCAAGTTTCTTATGGTACCGTATCAAAATGTGCTTTTTTCCCCCTCCCCTGCTCATTTCCATATCAGATTTGATACCAGGGTGGAGGTTATTTCCACAGAAGTTAGTTAATTTGGTCTGCTCTGCTCAGTGAGGGTCTGGAATTTGTTTATGATGGTGAGACTGAGCGCTGTATTTATAGGTTGAGTTTTTTATGAGACAGACATGAGGATTTCTGATAAAGATGCCGTTTAGAGCTGACTTGATTTTTGTATTTATATATCATAGCTTTATTACTCAGCTCATTATTATATTTGTGACAATTCATTTTTTTATGCAGTGAATTTGGTTTTAGAAGAATGAAAAAAGTCAATGTCTTTGAATGCTTTTGAAACACAAGTGCACTGAACAGCAGCTTATAGTGAAGAATTGTTATATATGATATTTTACAAAGTTTTACCAGGGCAGACTTTGCATCTCCCTTCCAAATTTTCCCCAATGAAAAGTTTGAAACAAAGGTGACCAGCAAACGGTTCTGATGTGAAAATCCTCGGCGGGGTACACAGTTAAGAAATATAAATGGACTTATATGAACCAGCACTCACAGTGAGAAGGATTTTCTTATTTAATATGGACACTGTAGTTGAATGTCTCATCAGGAAGCTGTCAATTCAATTCAGTTCAATTCAATTCAGAAATACTTTATTAATCCCAAAGGGAAATTAAATGTCGTCAGCAACAATCATTAAAAACAGCAAGCGCTTATCCAAACAGGTAAGAACCTGTGACCAATCAGGACAAGGACACCTGGCTGGATAAACAGAAACATCTGCAAACAGGATAATCTAAGAAAACAGAACAAATCATTCAAAAACTTTCATACATACAGTAACAGTCATGGCTGGAGATAAACCGGTTAGATTACATAAATATATAAATCAAGATACAAAAACAGTAAACAAAAACATATGCACATAAATATATTAAAAAACATAGCAAAATATCAGATAACCATGTTAAATTTTCCAAAGACATGAAATGTTTGCCATTCAATTTACAAAACTGTCCAGCAGAACCTGACCTGTTTTTTGTTATTATGAGGATTATTTTAATTCTTTTAAGTTTGAATTGCTGCTTTGACAAACTAATTTTACTCAGGGGATCAGTAAATCTTTCTGTCTGTCTAATATCTCTGCAAAAGTTTAGGTAATTTCTTCTTTGTTGTACAACTCCGTCACCTCAGTGTGCTCAAAGTAAGTAAATTAAATTATTTTTAAGAGTGTTCTTTAAACTGTAGTTAATATTTTGTTTTACCCATCCTTTTAAAACTAATAACAGTGTGGGAACTCTCCTATGAAATGACACCGGAATGGTTGGTACCAAAAACCAACTCTCAAAAGAAACTCTCAACAACTTGCGATACTCTTTCTTTTTGGCACAATGAATCCAAGAATATCGATCCAAGAAGTTCAGTTTGGACTTTCTGCCAATACCAATTAGTCTCACTAACAACGAACATTTGTTGTGAGGCTTAATGGGGTAACATCTCTCAGAAATGCCCTATATAAACACGTTACAGTTAAACAGAGATGTTTGAAAATTAATGTTCATCCAGCTGCATGCAACTTATTTTTATTTATTCATTTATTTTCCTTTTTATATACCTTTCTTAAGCTTTTTTGCTGAGCCCAAGCACAGATGCTTCCCAGGTTACAGCATGTGAAAAATTGTTTACCTTCAAATGAAGTTTATTTTTGCACCTGATTTTGTTAGGAGTGCTGTAATTAGTTGTGCTGATGCCATCCCCTGAAACACTTGGGCTGTAGTGCTTCACCATCTGTTTATTTGTTCCACACTTCAAATTTGGCTTTTATGCTTTTAAATTATGCACTGCTGTAAGTGTGAGACAACACTTTTTTTATTGCAGTGAAAGCTCTTTTGTCTCAGGGGCAAATGTGAAAACCATCAGTTCTTAAGGCAATTGTTAATTGTAGCCAAATAAATGAAGCAGCTGCTTTTTCAATAAACTTTTTAGTCTATTTCTGCATATGTCCAGTGTCCAAAGTTTATGTTCGTAAGAGTTGGCCAGAGAGCCATGGAGGGGAGAAGGAAATGACACAAGTTTGCTTGTTACTTCACAGACCTTAGAGGCCGTTATCATCGTGGGAGAGGAGGAGACGGATGAGCTGATAACTCGCAGGAGAAAAATGGCTTAACATGGGAGGAGTAGAGGGAGCGGAGAAACGCTGAAAGAGAGGTCTGTTACAAGAAGAAAGCCTGCCCACGTTCTGTCCTCTCCTCTTTCGCCTCCTTGAATTCACCCTGCCTTTTCTTTTTCTTTCTTCCTCCCCTTGACCTCTGCAGCTGAGCTCTGATTAAATAAGTCTAGTTTGGTTTTTCATGCAAGGTTTTATCTGTGAAAAATAATGATGACCAAAAGGAGGCGAATAAAACAAATTCGAAGTGAGTAGGGATCAAAACAAACAAACAAACGTGTGAATGTGATAAAACACCCCCTAGAAAGGGGCGAGAGCCTTGGAGATAGAGAGAGGGTGGTCTCTGTGTGAATCTGTGAAGGAAATGCACCGTCTCTTGTGTGGTTGTCTCTGGAGAGGGTGTGTTTGTAGAGCGGCTCTCCTCTTGAAGTAATGACTTTGTTTAAGAGAAGAAACGCAAAAGGCTTCAAAACGCAAGAGAGGCAGGAGATAGCAGATATTTTGCCTGTGTGCATCAGCTACCTGGTGACTGAAAGTGCCCGCAAGGTCACATCTAACCCCTGTCCCTGAACCCGGCTTGACCCACTTTGTTGCTTTGAGGCAAACACCTTTATCGCCTCTCTCCTCCTCTGTCCCAGACTTGCACTTAGCCAACCTCCCAGCCCCGTCCCTTCTCCCAGACATGAACTCTGCTGCTCTCAGCTCCAAACACCTTAATACACACATGGCTGCATCCATTAAGCATATTTCTGTAACTACTCCAGATGCTTTTTTTTTTTATATATCTTTGATGTACGTATACAAACTCAAAAGCACCAAGGGCTGTGGTTTGCTAGTGGTTTCCATGTCTGACTTTGTCTGGAATATTGGCATCCCCAAGTAGAGCCCCACAGCACAGTATTTTATCCCATTTATAAAGCAACAATTCAAAATTTTGTGATTAAAATTGTATGAGAATACAGTTCTTTCCACTATGATAAAGATAAAGCTGGATTTAGGCAGGAAAGTATGAATATTTCCCATATTGGCTAAAATGCTTTAAACCCTCTAATTTCCTCCCTTTACCTTTTGTCCTACTTTTCTGCTCTACATTTTTTGCCATTAGTCAAATCTTTTCACTCCATGCCGTAGCTGCATGTGACTTGAAAACAAATGTGCTTCTGTGAACACATGTGCAGCTCAGTGTGAGTGCATGTGTGGCTGCAGAACCACACCCTGGACTCACATTGTGGTTCAAGCCAAACAGAGAGAAAGGAAAAAAATGAATAGTGAATGGATGTCGCTTGTTGTGTTTGCACTTTGCACTAGTATGATTATTTGTGATCGTAAGATAAATAATGAGGGACTTGGCTGTCCCACAGGTCATCGTGCCATATCTACTCCTTTACCTGAAGCCAGGTTTTAAACACAAAATTATAATGATCCCCTGGTTTAGCTCTTTCTCCTGGAGTTTCACTTGAGACTGCTTGGAACAGCTTCCTCTCAGCTGTTATTACTGGCCACGTTCCACTTCAGAGATGCCGCTGTCAGTCCAGATACCTCAGATAGTTTCGAGGGGCCGAGACCTCTGTCGGCTTGTGCGACTGTTAGTTTCACATTGCAGCACTCATCATTCGTAACTTGTCACCTCTACTTCAGCAGCAGCATCAGATGTGGGTTTAGTTAGGAAGGAATTTGTAAGTGATGCAGAGACTGATGCTTTTATGTTGAAGGCGAGGAGATAAAGTCTTCATGATTGTATTTACACCCAGCTGTAGTGTGTTTTTGAAATTTATGTTCACATATTATAGCATGTTGCTGCCACTTTGGTCTCAGAAATATATGAGACAATTTTAGCTACTTTTTTTAGTTTTGGGTGCTGTTTTTTGTTTAGCTCTGTGCTGCTGTGGTGAAGTGAAACTTAAAAATAACTATAATTGTTCAGTTTAACTATTTTTGCGTTTTGCTCCTCTGGATTTGTTCTGTTTACTGTTATTGACCCTTCGTCCTCTCTTTTTGTGTTAAAAATGTTTGTTGTTGCCCCTCTTGGATCAAGCTAAGTTTTAACCAATCAGCAGTTATCTTACTGTGTGTATTTTGTCTTGACTGTTTCACAGTCTCTGAAAACTAATTGGTGTTCGCATTTTGAAGTGCTGTACACAAGTTTGTTTATTGATGAATACCCAGAATCCCTCATTTTGCATGCTCTGAGATCAGCGCAGATGGGTACATCTGCAGAATCATGTCACAAGCCTGACAGCCCTCCAGACAGATCCTGCCTTCATTTAAATTCACAGGGTGTTCAAGAACACACAACTGCCACTGTGAGTTACAAGGAACCACACCTTGCTCCTGTAATCCTATTTCAGTAAGAACAAACCCCTTTTTATAATACCCTTTGAATAGACTGCTCACCTGTACCCACCACCTGCCTCTTCTTTGCTGAAAGTGTGTGTCGATGTGTGTGCAACAGCTTTTAAGGTTCTTTTTTTTAAATGCATGGGCACTTCCTGCTAGTCTAAATGCTACAGCAAAAAAACATGCCAAGAATAATAACAAAACTACAAATGAAACAAATGAAATGAAAACATTAAAAATAAACAATAATGATGACTGACGTGTTATGTTGTGACACATGGCACTTCTTATTATGAGTATTGAATGCCAGTTTCCTGTATGCTTCAGCAATGCTTACATCCAAACAAAGACTAATTTTAGTGCGGCTTTGGATCATTAATTAGGTTAAATCTAATCATAGTACATAAAGGTGCTCAAACAGTGTTTGGAACTGTCGCCTCTGAGTGAGAAGGTTGCCAGTTTGCCTCCTGGCCTTTCACGTGCGTTTTCTCCAGATATTCTGATTTCCTCCCACACACCGAAAACATGCATGTTAGGGTAACTCTAAATTGCCACTAGGTGTGAGTGACAGCATGAATGGTTGTCTGTCTTGTTTGTTTCTATGTGACCTTGTGACGAATTTGCGACCTGTCCAGGGTGTCCATTAACTGCTGGAGATAGGCACCAGCTCCCCCTTGACCCTGCATGGAAAAGTGGGTAAAGAAAATGGATGGATGCATGAAAACTGAATCCAGTACCCGTCAACATATAGTGGGTGAGTGTTGATCTTATACTCCTCTCTTTTAAAGGATCAGCCTTCTGGCAAGAGAGAGTAGGCTTAAAGCAGAACTTCAGCAGCTGTACCACAAAGACTGTAATAAGTGAGCTGAGGAAAGGAAAGGGAGAGAAAAGTGGACCTTTTAAAAGAATTAAAAAGAGTAGCCAGGATAAAAATGAAAAAAGCATTGAGCCAACTTTTTTATATATATACCTCTAAGTTACCTCTGCTGCTGCTGTTGGTTGTTTTTTTTTTTTTGTAGTTTCTGCTTGCTTGTATTCTTTGTTTCTCTTCTCTCACAGAGTAAGTTTATACAGTGCTTTCTGCCGCTTTGTGTTTCAAATCAGTATCAGTGGACCTGCTATATTCTGTTTGCAAAGTCCTCCAGGCAAACAGTGTCTGGTCTCTGTAGCTTAGGACCGTGTTATGTCCACTGAGCTACATTACTACAGTTTCACCAAAGACTCATGTTACCACTGTGTCTGGCTGGTGACGTTGTGTGAGAACTGGGGCTGTATGCGTTCCTGCGAGCTCAATACAAGATAACTGTGGACAGTTTTCTTTTATTTTCTTGCAGGTAAGGAATCAATGAAGTAAATGAAGGTGAAATGTATGACTGGAAGGACAGCAGACCTTTCTGAAAAAAAAAGAAACAAAGGCTACGCCATTGTCTTCCACATTACTAATCCACGTTTCAACCCAAATTAAGATGCATGTTCAAATCTCTGTACTCGTCTTTTCTGTTTAATCTACAACTCTCTCTACCTCAGCATCTCCAAGTATTTTGTGGAACTTGAAATTACTCCCCTCGGCTAGTTTTGGCAGACAGAGGGAAACGGAGTAAGGAGGAGGGGGAGGCCGAAGCGATTATGAGGCTTGGGGTGTTCTTTAACCCACTTAGCACACCATCTCAGGGTCTCCTGCCAAAACGGTGAGCTTAGTGCTTTAAATCCTCTTCCCAGAGAGAGCTGATAGTTTGCTTGCAGCTGCTCTTTGTCTTGATGCCTGGAAATGTTTTTTTGCACAGTATTTTTTATTCTGCTTTAACAGTTTACAATTGTTTCAGTGGGATGTTTTTTGACTTTGTGTATGTTGGAGTGAGATTTTGAGAGATGCGTATGTGAGCTGTGAGGCAGTTTCCTGCTCATAAACACAGTGATGAAGTAGCCCTGCTGTGGTTTGAAGTGAGCCGGCAGGGGGGCATGTTTATTTGCCCCCCTCCAGACTGGGTTTAGTTGGCCGGCCTCTGCCCCGGGGGCCTGACTACAGTCTAGTTTGAGCCTCAGATAGTTCATCCTCTCCCAGCTTACCATCAGCATAACATGTCCACACACACACACACACCCCACCCCCCCACACACACACTATGCTGGGCTCCCTTTAATAAAACAGCCTCATAAGACCACGTTCCTTAAATTCTTCGTGTGCAGGCGTCTGTTTTTTTCACAGGCGTGGTTGGATTGCATTGAGAAATGTAGAGCAGAGCATTAATGAAGCCAAATCATAGCACTGCTTTTAGTGTGTCTAAATGCTTTTAAGTTTGTGTTAATTTTTTAATGCATTTGCAACACAGCAGACTTTCAGACAATATTTAGAGAAGTTTTTCTCACACATGCAACTGAAGGTGAGAGGTGAATTTGTGCGCAGGGCAGTAAAAAGTGAAGCCTGGTTCAGTGATATGGGGTGTTGTTGGAGCAGTAGCCCTGTCATTGTAGGTTTATGTCTGGATTTCTCCCCTCAACCCCCCTATATGTCTTTAAGCATAGAAGATTTAGAGGCACAATTGGGGTCAGTCATGCTTCCCCTTTTGCAACCCAGGTCCTCCTTTCTCCCCCTTTCCCCAATAAAACAGTCCCATCTGTGTCCATCTCATGTCTGCCCTCTCTTTATCTGACGTTTTCATTCAGATCATACAGATCGTCCACTTCTCTTAATGTCTCTCCTCATCTCACGCTTCAGCTCTGGCCAATTCCCATGTGTGTTTGTTGGAGATTTATAATTAACAAAGGGTGATTCTAATGCTGAAAGGGAGCGCTGTATGGGAGAGTCTGTAGAAGGAAGTGGAGGGGCAACAAAGTTGTTTTTTTTGTACCAATATCAGATAAGGTAGATGTTGAAGAAGGCAAGAAATAATTCTCTTAAGAGTAAATGAAGAGTAAATGATTTATATCTGGAAGTTTTGGGTTGTGCTGTTTGTTTGTATTTTTTTGTGCAGGTCTTTGCCAAGTCTAATCTTCCTAGCCATGGCAGATCTCCACTTTGAAAATAGCCCAATGTGGAATGGTGGTACGCTGCAGATAGTCTGAGTTTTGGCAGTCATGCAGATAAGTGCCAGAATGACAGTTTGCATATGTCCAAATCTGCCACTTTATATTTATCCTTTGGAAGTGACCACCATCTTTGGTGTCACAGGACAATAGGTCTTTATCCAGTTCACAGATGTCAGGTCACTGGTTTGCTTGAAGAAAAACATTTAATGCAACTGTTTTCCAAAACTAAATCTCCATCTCTGAAGAAGCAGCCCTGCTCCAAGACCATAAGGCAGAGCTTAAGAAGGGTTTGGCTAGGCCTTGCACAATTTGGCTGGTTAAACAGATGGCCCAGCGCAGGTCAGTGTGGTCAGGAGAGGGACCATGCAGACAGGCTTTTAACCATCTGGGTTCCAAATAATGCTGTGGTTGCTTCTCTGTCCATACCTCAATTTACTGGTACCCTAATTGATCTCTGCTGGTGAATTATGTTTGTTGCCTTGACAGTTCTCGCTGTGAAGATGAATGGATGATCTAACTGCTCACAAAAGCAGACAATCAATCCCTAAACTAATTGCTTGACACCAAAAGAAAATTAGTTTTATTGAATTGAGAATGAATAGGGAACTTGTTCCTAAAGAGTGATTAATATCACTGTCACTGTGACAGTTTAATAGAATGAGTGAGCTGGTAGTTTAATGTGTACTAAAAGATGCAGCAAAATGACAAGAGTCTAAGAAGTCACCACACCTGATTAAGAAATACTCAAGCACAAAATCACCTATCAGACTGTAAATTGATTGTTTTTCAATGCAAGTTAAAAAGAAATCTAGCTTTATATACTGTTATTCAGATTTTGCTTCATTTAAGCAAAACCAAGCCTACTTTTTAACTTTGATTCTGCATACATAAGTAAACTGATCGATGGTTGTAGCTTTTTTGTGTTGGATACGTAAGTATCTGCTTGTGAGTTTAGGCAAGAAGTACATTTTCCTTAGCTTCTAACCATTCATTTAAAGGTGTGTTTTCTACTTTATTTGTCCATCTGTGAGCTTTCGTGTGGCATCATTTGTTCAGTAAAATGTACAGTGCACCTACAAACGGAGATATCCCAGATGAGTCAGCTTACAGACAGGAACGGTTGACGCTTATCAGAAACTACGATCTAGTTCCTATTAGTCACCGTCTGAATCATTGCTTTGACCTTCTCACAACTGACAACCAAATTCCCTTTTCAAAGAAATGTGGAACCAACAATTTTCACACATAACAATTGGTTTCTCTTTAGTTTTTTTCTTCAGTAATGTTAGTAACAGGCTGAAATGGCTAGTGTGGTTTTGGTTCACATGCTGCAGCAATTTGAGTTGAACTCCATAAAGTATGCTGTTGGGGATAAAACCAGCCCTCAGTCAATATTTGACTGTTGGTGCTTAGTCACTGGCAAGGAAAACAATTCTCAAAGAGATTGTTTTTAATGTTTTGGCTTGAAGACTAAATGGAGGTGAAGCATTTCCATACTTTGTCAGCTCCACAGTGAAATCTTCTACAGCTGCCCACCGCTGAGAATGATCAGCACCTGTTTCCCATGTTCTCCAGGTCTGTGTTTATAAAAAGCATCAGAGGAAAACCGCAGGAGTGAGTGGTTAGTGGGTGGCTGCAGCAGGAGCTTCATTAGATGCTCGTATGTGCAGCCTTTGTGTGTTGCTTTAGCTTAGCGTTTGCCCTGTGAACTGCTGCTGTGGCACACTGTATGTAACAGCTTGGACTGAAGCCACCCAGCATGAACTGGACACTCTGTGGCATTTGTCACCTCCTTCTCAGCTCTGTCCATCAGACAGCAAAAAAAAAGAGAAACTAAACAGTACTGTACAGGTGGGAAGAGGCACCATAATTATACGGGGAAAAAAAGAGAAATGACAACAGAAGAAATGACAGGAAATGAGAAAAAGAAAAGCTAATAATAATCAGTCTAAATCTGTGTGGAATGAAGGTTAAAGTGTATCTGTGTGTGACTCAGTAACACATGTGGCACACAGAAACCAGCTTTTCTCCTTCACCACAACCTACAAGCTCCACAGTCAAGGTTGATTAACATTTCTCACTCTGCACACGGTCATTTCAGTAGAGTTTAGTATATTCTTCTACATGAAAAAATCTTTATAGTAACATAGAATAATAATAATAAACATATTTGTTTTTTGACAATAAAGGCTGCAGTCCAGTACGTGTTTGATGAACAGACCCGGACATCAAAACAGAAAAACATGTGAAACAGATTTATTCAAAATTTTCATTAAATGTACAGAAATAATTATATGACTGTGCAATGTTTTGTTTTAGATTGTCTCCTATTGTCAATAAAAATGATAAATAAATTGATGAGCACTCACATTGTTTTGATTTTCTATTTAAGCCAACATATGCAAAGTACTTCTTTGAAACATATTCATTTTACTCTGAAAAACTTGAAAATAATCCAACTATTACTAAAACGCAAAGATTTGTTGGCTGAGTTAAGTCTCCGGTGTTTCAAGACCCTAACAAGATCTTTAGTGGGTATATTGAGTATATTTCTGGTATTTATTTATTACCAAATGTATTCAGGGGGTTCAAAAGTTTCAGGAGTAGGAGGCTATTTACAAAATGTAGGGGACTGACCATCCTCAGGGTGTTGAACCAGCTGGAAGTGTGTTTGAAGAGTCCAAAATCAGCAGTTTTACAAGACACTTTAAGAGAATTTTTGGCTTTTTTGAAGGACTGGGAGAGTTTTCAGAAAATCTGATGAAGAATTCATTCAGCCAAGACAAGGAACTGTCTTGTAAACCTGAAGTAAGTCATCTTGTAAAATGATTTGAATAAAAACATATTAACTGGAGATTTGAAATAGATTGTTTTGGCTTTCTTTTTGGTTGGTAAAATCCAACTGTTCTTTTCTTGGACATTAATCTGTCATCTACTACCTGGAAAACGACGCAGTGTCACACCCCCACAGTTTTATTTTACCATGACAAATCATACTGGCAAATCTCTGACAGTTTCTGTTTGTAAAGTCAGAAAGTCATGTGTAAGCAGGCTAGCATATTTACACTGGTGTTGAACCAGTATAATTATGCTCTGCCAGAATCTGTATCCTCCTCCACCAAAATGAACAGAATACATAACATATAGGTGTTGCAGGTTAGAAAGACTACTTATCATAGTTGATCATTACTGTGACTTTCAAGATGTTTGCTCTTTTTATTATAAAGTTAAAGGGGTGCACAGATTGTGGCAGAGCAGGTGACTCCGTCTGCCAGAATCCGTGTCCCTTTTTAACTTTATAGGATGTTAAGAACAATAAAAGCATTTATTCTTGCTGTGTCCCACAAGCTCAACAATAATAACAATCACAATACAATAAACTAACAGTCACTCAAAAAATTAAAACGTGTAACCATTTTGAGGTTTACGTGGTTGACTCTGATCTAACTGAGTCATTTTGATCCACTTTTCCTGCTTTGTGTGCACTCCGGAGACAGGGGCCACAAATTCTGTTGGGGATAATTACCTTGGCGCAACACCAGTATGAGTGATAAAAACAAGATGTTACTCCTTGTTCGTGCAGGTGTTCAGTGGCTCATGCTTTAGTGAAACTCGATTGCCTGGTTTTCTCAAAGTCAACCTTGTGCTGTTTATGCTTCTGCAATGAAGTTGTATTTCCTGTTTTGCCAGGAGATCCACCTAATAGGTGCTTTGTTTTGGTTGGGGGTGGGGGGTATTTTGAATATTTGGTTGTTTTTAAATTTTGCTGTATCACAAGAGTGGCTAACAGGTACATACATAAAAAGAATATTTTTCTTGAAGTGCAGAATACAATACTGTCATTGTTCTGAGGTTAATAACACTGTAACTTGGTATGCTCTCATTATTACTGCCTGTGGGGGAAATCACTGATCAATATTGTAGATCAATACTCATCATTATAAAGCAAATTGGAATGAGGACCTTTCACAGTTCTTTCAGTGTCTATGGGATGTGTAGACAGCCATATTAATGCTTTAATTTAAAAGTATATTTTAGAGTGGTGTTCTTAAACTTTTTCCACCACAAAATTACTAAGCTCTCTAAGTACCTTGACTGCGTTGACCAACAATAGTACAAGCTTATGAGCTTATTTATATCCGAGATAAACAAACAAACTGGCCTAACCTTCCAGGTAGTAGGACATTGTGCTGTGAATGTTGGAGACTAGTTGGAGACTCAAAATTGTGAGAAGATTGTCAAATAATAGTGAATTTTCAGGTCATCAGAGGTACAGCACAGGTTGAACGAGTGAGACATAAAGTTAGAGAGGCCAGACTGAGATGGTTTGGACATGTCCAGAGGAGGGACAGTGGGTATATTGGT
>JAOXNZ010000091.1:11749973-11787379 GCA_028566095.1 Kryptolebias brasiliensis
TGTCCAGAGGAGGGACAGTGGGTATATTGGTAGAAGGATGTTAGAGATGCAGCTGCCAGGAAAAAGACAAAGAGGAGCTATATGGATGCAGTTAAAGAGGACATGGAGGTAGTTGGAGTGAAGACACAGGACACAGAAGACAGAGTTAGATGGAGGAGGATGACCCCTGAAAAGGGAACAGTCAAAAAAAATATATATATCCACCCTGCACATTTTTGTTCATGGTACTGAACAGCTTTTTATTTATTGCTACTATTTCTCAGCCTGTCAGTAAATTGTGTTTTAAAGCATTTAATGACAACTTTCCAGGGGTGTTGAAAACAGAGCATCATATTCAGGGGTTCCCCTATGCATCCCTCCTCCTTGTATTTTCCGTGTTCCCTGTTTGTTTAAACATTTCCAAGTCTGCCTCTCTTTTTCAGTCCAAGCTGTCTTTCTAGGGCTGAAATCTCCGAAATCTCTATCATACGCAGCAAAAAGAGTCTCCAGTGAGAAAAGTAACTCAAGATATATATTTAGTGACATGTAGGGTTTAAACTATGATTCTTTAGAGATCTGATGACTTTTTAAAATCATCTTGTACTTTCAAGAAAGGGTTTAGAGTTACACAGCTCATCAGTGTATTCCCTTTCTGCTAAAACATATGAAGGAACAGCCTGTCTCATAACCAAGGTCTCTCTTGCTTCTATATATATATTAGAATTGTGGGGAACCTAATGTGCAGACTTGACCTGGAGGTAACTGTATTCAGCCTTGTTCAAGAGGAGGTGGAGGAAAAGGGAGGAGCAGGGGAGTGGTAGATGTTTTTTAATGTTCTCTGCCAGCCTTTGGCCTGCTGCTGCTGTTCTGCTACCTCTGTCTGCCATCACTGTGGTGGATTGAATGGGTTTGAGTGAAGGTGGCACGGATCCAAATGCTGAATAAGGACAGAGGAGTGACATCTAAATGTCAGGATTTTTCAAGTGCAGCCCAGTTTTTGCAACCAATGTTTACTAATGCTGCCATTTGTGTCATTTCTGCTGTAACAGCTTTACAGCAAGACCTGACTGTGACTGATTAAGTCTATTAAGCCTCATGTCTGCCATTTATAATCATTATTTCCTTTATATGCCAGACTCTTGTTTCAGCTAAGTAGTTTTCTTTTCTTACTCTAAACATTTTAACTTTAAATCGGTCTGCATTCTGGTCATTTGTTTGTGGTTGTCTTGCATTTACTTGATATATCATGTGCCATCATAATAATGCAGTATGTATTTCAAATGAATGTGCTGTGAAAATGGTTAATCAACGTTCACTTTGGTGGACGCTGATTTTAATGCGTGATTCTGTTTTTTTTTTTAACTAAATATGCCTGCTGCAGCTGCAGTAACTTAGAGGAAATTTTTCAATAGTTACTTTCTAATTAGTTTTCTAATAGTTTTCTGATTTCTTACTTGGACGATTATGAATCTGGTAAAAAATTAAGTCCACATGTGTTCCTTGTCTGCAAAACCGTATTTTTACATGTAGATATTAGTAAACCGCTCAAGTCACAATAAATAAGTCAGTGTCTAAATATATCCACTACCAGGTGTTATGTACTTGAAAAGATGTATGGTAGGGGATAGTGCTGCTTGCATTATTATAATTGTTTTTTGTCAAGTCAAGGTGAACTTGGGCTGACAAGACCTTGCAGCTGCACTTTAAACTAAATGTGCTGGAACTGTTTTTTGAACCTCTGTCATTATTGTGGTTAAACTAGATGGATACTTCAAACAAATTTAAATTAAAGTGATTTTGCTAGACTTTCTCTTTCATTCTCTTTTCATTTCAAATACGTTTTTATTGATTATCGTTTTCAGCAGCTTATAAACCTTTTTTTTATTCTTAAATTAATTGAACCTTTCTGTATTACACCCACAATGGGGCAACCTTTTCCCACACTTATTATTGGCCTAACCATTCACTGTGGTACAAATCTAGTTACAGTACAAATTGTTTGCTTAGAAACCCCCAAAGGAGGCTATCATTTCACAAGCATCAGAGGAACCGGCAGGCACTATTATCTCTATCTGACCGCTATCTTTCAGGCCTGCTGCGTTCTCTCTCCACCAGCTGAGCAGATCTAGGCCATATAGCTACACAAATGTTGGGTGGAGGCAGCTGCAGTTTGTTTTCAAAGCACAATATCAGACCAGAGATATGACTCCACTCCATTGTGCATCATGTGGCTGTCACTGTCTTAATTTGCATCGATGGTTTCTCAGCCACATACAAACTCTGGCCCCCAGTGTGAGAGAGTCTTTAATTCTGAAGAGACAAGGACCGAATGAAAAACGATCCGCAGCGGTCAGGCTCGTCTGTAAGAGCTCATGTGTTCCTTTGGGAGCTCACAAAGTCTTTATAGAAGAAGGATCTAACTGCCTCTTCTTTCAATGGCACCATTCAAGGGGAAAGAACCAAACAACGAGAGGCCTTGTGAAAAAAACAGCCAGAAAGGAAAAGACTGGTTGGATTTGTGTCAGAGACCTTCTTTGTTTCACTACACTGTAACCTCGCCACACACACATATACACACACAAACACATACAAACACACCCCTTGACCCTGTACTCTTTTCCTATTGTTGATGTGTCACACAGAAAAGAGGACACCACTGTCACTTCTCATTAACGTTGTAAACTACACTGATGGGCATGGCCCTCAAGATGCTCCTTAATCTTGACAATAGGATGTGTTTAACCTCAGGGAACTTGCTGTCTAAGGTCTTCACAGTTTAAGTTCAAAATCAATGAATTTGTTAAACCAGGGCACAATAATAATAATAAAAAATAATGGTATGGGTTTTCAGCTGTATGGCTTCATGTTTAAAATCAAAAAATTGTTGGCTACATGTAAAAACTTGAGTGTTTGTTGATTAGAAGCCAAATTGTTTTAGCTTCAAATGTCATTGAACAGAGACTTGTGCTAATTCTGTTCTGTGATATCTCTGCAAGGCAGTAGAGCATGTCAAATGAACACAGGGCCATTATTTATCACAGTCAAGTGAGGAAATATCTGTTTGTAGTCGGATTTTTCTTAAATAAACACAGTGTTGCCAGAGCTCCTCCTTATCCTCAAATTTTTTGGCTTATTTCTGTCCCTGCGCTGATGAAATAATCTGTTCTCAGTGAAGTGCACGAAGGAATGCGCTTTAGGAATATTTTTGATTGAAGCTTACCCCTTGTTTGACCCTTGCTTATCCGGTCATTGGAAATGGTGAGATGATCTTTTAATTCTGTTGCTTGGCTGGGAGTCTGGACATTGGCTTGTTGAATGAGAGCTTACATCTGTGTATGTCAAAAGCACAGTACACACCCTCGGAGGTTGAGCTGGTGCGGGGTTGTGAGGGATCACTTTAAAGACTTGAGAGGAAGCAGTTAACCCTGACCTGTCAGCCTGACCCTTAATAGGGGCAGTCAGAGGGTCTCCTTTGGGAAATCAATAAACCAACACAAGATAAACATTACACAACTTTTAGTCATTACCTGTTCGACACCAGCTTTAACTCCCGTTGTAGCATCTGAAGACACCAGCTCTTTGCTGCCAGATATAGGGTTTCTATAAATGCATAACTTCCGGAGAAAAGCCACAACTCGTCCCCCAGATGTCTGACACATCTCTTCTCCCTGTTGGAGCTGTTTTTTTCCTGAGGCCTCATCATCATTTAACTTCATTAGTCTGTCACTGCTCTGGTTTGGTTACAGGAAGAACCTTGAAACAACCAGCAGTCCTCCTTCACACAGACACTAGCACACTCCTGCCCCTTCTTTTCAACAGTATAACTGGATATTAATACCAAGAAAAGAAAGCTATGCAGACAGTTGAAGTGTTTTGGCTACACCATTAGAAACTAAAACATTTTTTACAACTTTGTTGTGAATTTAGTGGAGAAGTGCCTCAGTATAACACCCAAGTTTTTATTGTTTTTACACTAATAATCTACATAAGAAGTCAATCTAAAACAGAATGTTGCATTAATTTGGTTTTAACATTGCAAAAATGTAGTATTTTATTCTCTTGGAGTATCGCCACAGCGAGCAAACTCTCACGAAAGATTTGGCAATTGTTTTAGACTGAATGGCCTTCCTGCTGCAACCTTGGCTCGAACCTGCAGCCTCGGGATTATAGGAGTTAGGTTTATAGGAATTGTCTGGCTGTGTGTTCAATAGGACTGAAGCTTATGCCTAATAACATTTCAAACACTTGGAACAGAAAAAAAACTAAGCTGACTTTGTTTCAGTGTCAAATAATCATGACTTCTGCTAATCATGCCATTGCATATTAATACAGTTTTATTGTTGGTGTACTAAAGACACATTTGGATTTGCACATTTACTTCAAAACCACAATAAACCTCAAGCTGAAATCTAAACTTAGCAAATTGTTAGACATGCGAAACACGCGTCAGAAACCAGTCTGTGTACCACTGTGTCAGCTCAGCTACAGGAGACCATGGCTTGTTACCTGCAGGAAGTAAAAGTACTGTTTCCTGAGCACATTGTCCTTTTATTTCATTCAATATGCCTTAAAGAAATTTGAAGTAACTTAACTTATAGTATAATGGTTATCACTTTTCAATTGTAGCTTTTTTGTTGCTTTGGTTTTTGCTGACATCATGGTGTATTAAATTTACATTATGGAGCTTAATAAAGACTTTGGATATTTTCCTTTTAGCCTTTGAAGACAATCTATTTTCACTGTTGAGCTTTTTTACTTTGTGGTTATGAGCTTTAGAAACTGGATCACAAATCATTAATATGATTTTGCTGCCACCTCAAACAGTTTCTGTCTGCCCTTGCTCTGCTTTGCTCTTAAAGAAGAAATGCTGGCTAATTGGTTTTACAGGGAACAAACTGCATAGGACAGATGTATTTATGATAGCTGAATCATTCTCACAGTCTGTCATCTGCTTGACAGATAAACACACGCTCATCTGAATGGTAAATTTATGTAGTCCTGACAGTGTAGTGACAGGCATGCAGCTCCATCTTCATATAACACATGATAATTTTGTACACACTGCTTGTTGTAGTTTTTTATTATAACAATGAAGTCTTAATTTCTAACAGCAGTATATTCATAGTAAGGTCATATCTTTTGATGGATGCTCTTTGATGTATGTTTTCAGTCAGCCAGATTTATATAAAAAAAAAAGATTCAGTAGGTTTTATATTATGTTTGAGTTATATTGTTTATTATTTTCTATAGATTGCTACGACTGACCTCATCAGTATGTAGGATGTGTTGTCACCATCCTGGAAGACAAACAAAGCACATTAACTGAGGAGGTGCTTGAAACTAGATAACTTTTGTCTGTACTATTTATTTGCTGAGTTTGAATGGCCTGGAAACCAGAAAAAAAGCAATGCAACACAAAAGTCAAAACATGTGTAGATGCTTGAGCCAGCTCACAAGCAAAGATATTGGCAGAAATTGAGATTACTGAACCACTTACTCTTAGTAAGGACTGGTCACCCTGTAATAACAGCCAGGGTAAGTGTTGCATAAACAGGTAAATGACTGATAAAATCTTGCCTCAGATTCTAACATCAAGATAAATTCAAAGCTGAGAGAAACAGTCCTTGGTGTTGATCTGGTGATGTTGAAAACTGGTATTGTGACGCAGAGAACGAGTCTTGTTTGAAGTATTTTCTGTTGTCAGAAGAATCCAAATAGCTGAAGCTGTTACATATTTCATAAAGAAAGTACACAGGTGAACATGCCACCAACAAAATGATCCGAGCAAATTCTGTACTGACAGAGGCTGGTTTTTAATGCGTCTGCTCAACCAGGATTTGTCAGCCACTGCTGCCTTCTCTGCTGGTACAATTCCTGTGTTCGTTCGTTTTGGTTGGTCACGATTTCAGGAATTCTCAAGTATGACTTTTGAAAAAAAGTACAACGACTGTATAATAGTTGACCATTATGGTTGAATTAACATTAATCACTCTGTTATCTTCCAACATGGCAATTTGACCACACAGGATGTGATGTCATCACACAGTGGTCTTGTTTGTCTGACATTTAGCTTGGTTTATTTAGCACACAGCCTAGGTCAAATTACACCAGTGACTACTTAAATAGTTCGAGCACGTTATTACACTGCAGCAGTGATAGTTCTACTAGTATTCATACATTTGCATAAAGAAAACACCAAATGTGTTTGCAGCTTTATGGTTGCGGTTTTAATTTTCAGTAGTGAGATAAAATGTTCTTTTTACACAAGCTTTAACCAGCTGAAATGATTTTCAGTATAGGTCTCGAAAATTTTCACCACACTTTTTTACTTCAATCTGTTTGTTCTATTATGAAAACAATATTTATAAAGAAATACAATCAAAATATAAATAAACTAAATTCAGATAGTAATTCCCAGACTTGAGCTACACCTTAATGCATAAAGTGCTGCATTGAACATGCGGTCTCCCCTTAATGGTCCATTCACATGCATTGGGTTAATCAATGTGAAGCTGCAGTAGCCCACTGTTTTCACCTAAGACGTCTCTGTGAGAGCTGTAACAGCTGTGACAGTGTTAGTCGCCCCCCCCTCCCAGGCCTCATCACTACTCCTGTAAGCTCACACATCCATAGAAACACACTCAATCTCCCTGCCCCCCCAGGGGGATCGAGACTGAGGCGCTAAGGTTGTAATTTAGCACCCGTATTGTCTGTCTTCCCATGGGTTTTTTGCGTTATGAGCTGCCGTGGTTCAGCGAAATCAGTGGAATCAGCAGCAGAGAAATGCATTTCAGTCTTGCAAGGAATTTGCCCTCTGGCATAAGTTTGGATAAAAGACTTAGAAACCGAGGCTTTTTTCTAAATGTGGTCGACTGATCTTCTGTCTGATCTGCACGCTCCTGAGCTGAAATGCATCTGGGAGTTTGACAGTCAGACAAACTAAGAGCTTGGTCTCCTTCATCTATAACAGGTAGTTGACAAAAAATAGATATAATCATTGCTCTGAGCCAACAGTCACCTGACGCCAAGGGAAATATCTTGATGAGGTGAGAGACTAGCTCTGGGGTGAGAAAATGCCTGTGTAATGATAATCTTTTTTCCTTAGTGATATGCACTAAAGATGCAGACATGATCTTTCTAAGAAGATGTTCTGATTTACAGCAACTGCTTTAAAATATTGTTTAGTTGAATATTTTAATGTATCGTATGCAGTAGTCTGAACAACATTCAGGCAACAGGTATTTTTAGACAGTAGTGTATAAATAATAGTAATGGGTTAAAGGGATGCTTTTGTTTGATTCATTTATAAACCTTCAATCCTACATTATTTGGCAGTTAAATGTATCGTTTCCTTATTTAGTCTTTCCCTGGGGTTGAAAAGAGTGCAGTTGTAATGGAACAGCTTCCATACGTCTTTAACATAAAGACTGATTGATTTTACATCCATTGTTAGCAGTAACCCTTTAAAGAAGATCTAAGACATTTTGCAGACCAGATTATGTTACGAAAACAAAAACTCTAACAGATGCTGGAAATTTGCTGATGAGTGCGCTTTTACTACCCTAAGCTTTTTCATGTCTTTATATAGTTTAAAGCCTATTCAGACATGCTTTGATGCTCACATGGCTCATAGATGTGAGTGGCTTGCTGCTGGAGAGCGAGGGAAAATGGACAGACTGATTAAACCGCAGAGGAAGAAGGAACACATCTGAGAACGGGCATAAAAATAAAATTAAAGGTCCAGTATGGAACGTTTTGTAGAGCTGAAGTTTGAAAAGAGCTGTGTGTGTGAGCTTTGCTGCAGCGACGGTACGCACCAGGCTACAAAGTGACCAACTGATGGCTGCGCTCTGTGCATTACTGCTTTGTTTGTTATTTTTTTACAGCTCCGCTCTCAGGTTGTGTGTCCTCACTGCCTGCGGGCAGCCGCCTACATCATATGTCTTTTCGCTGGTGCACCTTCACGTTCCTATGGTAACCAGCACCGGCATACCAATCAAACGGCTACAGCAGCATTTTCAATTAGGTCTGCTAAAAGCAGCTCTATTTATTGCATATTATTACATAACTGTACTTAATGTCCATAGTTGAAGAGTAATTCCCTTAAAATAAAATTAAATAATCTATACTTTTTTATTTTTATAACCTCAGACATTTTAATGTAAAGCTTCATTATTGTAGTGGCATAATTAGATTGAATGAAGTAGTCATAAAATGTATGATTGCAGTTAGTGTCCACATTGTCTTGACTTGTTCATTGAAAGTAATGTAAAGTGTTCACACTTTGCTGGGGAAAAAATACAGTTTAACTCAAAAGAGACTAAATCCTCATTGATCTGTTTCTGAATAATGAAAATGTCAGCTTATGTTATCTTTTAGTCTGCATGGTTTCATTCATAGCTTCCACTTTACCCTCATGTGACTCTGCTGCTCTGTCCTGGTTTCACTGTAATGAAGATGTTGAAAGTGGCCATCTTTACTTCGAGCTACACTCATTTGCGAAACTTAGAGGAAGGATGCACTTTATGCTTGCACATTTATTGCTCAATTTTCATATGAATAAGGTTTAGCAGCCAGGATCACAGGGGAGAGCAGCAGAACATGTGGATGTCTCCACCTCCCAGTGTTGGTGTTTAAATACTGCTGCCCATCCTCCCTCTGCAAGAGGCTTCCTTCATCTACTGATACATCTGTACTGTAGTTTATTATAGAATATCAATTGTTAACCTGTTATTTAGAGAAATTATTTGCGGTCCAGTGTGTTTTTGATCGTTTAAAAATGGAGTGACAAGAACATGTCTATATTATTCAATGTTCAGGTTTAAAAAACATCTAGCAGTATTCCAAAACCTCAGAGGTATTGTTGTGGTTTGTGAATGTGAGTACAAGCTTTAGTAGGCTGACATCTTGAAGACTGACAAAGCAAAAAAATTCATCAAAGTGACAATAATCCATCCTAACCACAACAAAATGCCAGTGATGTTAAAGGCGCAGGCATGCCTGCAGACGTATATACACACAACCCTTATTTTATCCTGTCAGTGGTAGCTGCAGCTCTACTGTAATGAGATAAGATTTGCATTTCTTCTATGTAATGCCTCTGGCAGGCGGATTTATTTATTTATAAAATCATTTACTCTGAACTCATCTTAATATCCTAAAAAAAAAAAAAACATACTCCTGCTTAGACATGCAGAGAGGGGTTAAGCCAGCTCTGTTCTGGCTGTGTGACAGTTATTCTGTCTGGCAGAACTCAGAGCCACACAGAATGACTCCTCTGCTAAATATACAGCAGATGCTCAAGACGTAAGCTGAGTTGTAGTGACTTGAGCTGAATCTCGACTGCTACTCATAGAGGTTTATTTATGATGTTTAGAGGACACGGAGGTCATTTGCCTTTATTGTGGTCATCAGGAATCTTCTGCTAAACTTCTGCGTCTGTGTTTTTTATAGTGATGATCATTTAGAAGACCCATACAAGCTGTGTATTATGTTACAGGGATCATTTTTCAGATACATGTTTTGTTGATACAAAAAAAGCAGGTGGAAAGCAGTGGATATTTTGCAGTTTGTTCTTTAAGAATAATAGCAGCAGTGCTGAAGATAACCAGCTTTCTGATTTTCACATCTATTGTCTTTGTGAAAAGGTGACAACTCAACTTAAAGTTGTGAGGATGTATGCTGGTTACCTTTCTTGTTGATTTTCTGTAAATATTCCTTCATGCATAGACTGTGGAAACCTGTTATCAAAAGCATCTGTTGTTTTCAGTTTTTCTCTTCACAAAAGTTGTGATTTTTATCACAAATTCCCCCTGTTTCAACACTTTAACTGCAGCAGGTCAATCATGCATTGCTCATTCCTGAGTCTTAGGAGTTAAATGTTGCAGTCAGTAAGTGTTGTACCGTAGTTTCTTATTTTCACTTTGTTACATGTCTGATCAAACCTGCAGAAGAACTTGCTGGGAAAGCATAGTCTCTTTAAAATATTGTCAGCTGAAATTTGAGCCATTTTCTTTGTGATGGTTCTAGCTGTTTGTAATATTTTAGTGTAAATGCTTTGAGTTTTAGTTATACGAGTGTGTCTTTTTGTGTATGGGTTTGTTTTTGTGTGTGACAGTGGTTACAGTGAAACATAAGCCTTACATCCATGCTGACACTGCTGGTTTTCAGACCAATACTTTGCTGTGATAAAACAGGCTCTCCCCCAGTCACTGACCCCCATCCAACCCCTCCTCTCGCCCCCTCAGTGTTATTATCATTTGTGTGGCAGGATAAGTGGAGCCTGATTGATCAGTATTGATTAAAACTGTATTTGCCAGACAGTAATGGTTCTTTCCCTTAGGACAGTATGTTTGCCAGTTTCCTTCCTCCCCCTCCTTTGGCTTCATATCACCCTCTTTTTTTATTTTTTATTTTCTGGAGAAACCCTCCTTTCTACTGTTCATTGTGCTGAACCTCCTCTACTTTACCTTCTCTTCTCCATAAATCTGACTCTGCATTAACCAAAACAGGAAAATGGCTGAATTAGGGATGAGACAGGAAACAACACATAATTTAATTGAGGTTAAGGCACATGCATGTGTTTCTTTTTACCTTTATGTGCAGATAAAATGAATTTGTCCACTGGTATTTTATTGTTACTTCCTGTAAGGTGTTTGATCTAGGAAACCTAAGTGACATGCTTCTAACAAAGTTTGTTTTTAAGCCTCATGAATAGCATATGTAGACTTGTTTACAGTGCAGATGCAGCTCAGATGGATTGCTTCAGGCAGTTTTGTTCAGAATCCTCGCAAACAATTGATATGTCCATATCAAAAGCCTTTTCAGCACAAAACTGATTACAGCTTCTCTGTAGAAACACAGCTTATCTGTAGATGGTTATATAAAATACTGGAAATATTTTTTTCTTAGTTTAGAAAATAAGGGCAGATTGTTATATAACAATGGACATTTGTGCTGAAACTATGCTGGCTTTTCAAACATTATGCCAATCAAACTTTACCGAAGCCTGAAATCATTTTAACACCTGCACCAAAACCTAGAAATTGACTTTGTTCTTCCACAAGGAAGCAAAGCTCTCAGCAATAAAAAGAAGTCAACTTCAGTTTTCCAAAACATCAGTTTCTCTTTTTTTTTCTTCCCCTAAAGATTAAAATACTGAGCTTCCTCTGCCCACACAGTCACACCAAAGCTCACCTCGTCTGCTTCACCGGCTGAGATTACTGCACATCATGATGTGTGTCATTCTTTAAGCCAGCAAATATATTTATTGTCAGTTCTGTTCGCCTTTTTTATAAACTTAGGAGTAACATTTATCAAACCGGTTATTTGCTTTGAGGCCATATCTGAACTGCAGCATGTAACCTCCATGTGTAATTAGGTTTTCTGTCTAGCATTTGTTCAATAACCATCATTCTTTTGGGTTTGTTCATAACTCTTTTGATTTCCACAATGTTTGATTACAATAAAAGTGGGATTAAAAGACTTGATTAAAGACTAATATGCTCGATGACCTGGATAACATTTTTTCTGCTGCGTAAGGGTGACCAGTCTGCTTTCCTAGTTTGTAGGTAAAGCACTTTCTCATTTGCATTTTGTACAGATAATAAAAATCAGGTGGCCTGACACTTGCTCTGCTCTCATAAAGAAAATCTTTACAGCCAACCACATTCAAAAAAAGATTATTACTTTTCAACATATTAGAGCTTCATTGTCATCATAGTTCCAAGATTCAATCAATGGCTCACAGAACATTTTTGTTTCATTCTATTTGTTGGCATAAATGTTCAAATCTACAGCACCTTTGTTTTGTTGGCTTCAGGAAGCATTTTGACCTATTGCTGCAAGTGTAGTCTGAATATGGTTTTGAACTTTTTAACTTTTTGTTTTCCAAGTTGGGGGCAATTATTGTTTCTTATGCAGCCCATAATTAAATATTTAGAAAGTTTAACTGAATTTAAGGGAGAAAGTAATTGTTTTGTGGTAACGTTCTAGGTAATTTATTCTCCCCTTTGTTTCTTTTCTACTGTTAATCTCTACAGCTTTCTATTTATTCACTCTTTCTTTCTCTTAACCATAAATCTTGTGCTTCTTCCACAAAGAAACTAGTAAAGGATGACTGCTGGGCTACAGTTCGCAATCCATCTGCTAACTCCAGATCATTTGACTTGTTACATCAATGTCTGACTGTGCGTGCGTGCTAAATCAGTCTTTCCGCTCCATCCTTTAGTTTCCTTTTCATGAACTGTCTTAGTATCATGGGACAACAGCCTGACAAGCCGGCAGTCGAAATGAAGTGACACTTGCAACTTCAGCGAGATTCAGCCAAACAGTGTTGACAGAAATCAATTGAAACAATAGGAACGGGACAGGAGGAAAAGATCTGTGAGGAAAAGAAGGGGAAAACTGCAGCTTTGCAAAGCTCCAGTCTGAGAGAGAGAGAGAGAGAAAGAGAGAGATGTCTCCCCCAGATAACCTAAACAGACTTAACAAGCCCAATATAGAACAGAGTCCGAGGCTTCAACTGTGCTTTTCCTTCCAGCCTGATATTTTGGTCTGTCAGTGTTGTTTTCAGTGTTTCCTGTAGAGTTTTTCTCAGGACTCAAGTTTTTCAGCACCCCTTTTCAGTTAGTTCTGTCAAAATTAGACACATATACTACAACTAGAGCAACATGGACAAATAATGTTTTTTTTATTATTTGCATTTTTCCATGTATTGTAGAAGGTAAATTGATGTACAGAAGAAGAAAGTTGTTCTCTGCCACATAAACAAGAGCCTCTATTTAACATGCAAGCCAGCAGCACACAAGATCAAATTTGTCTGTCAAATCTTGTATTGTGGAGGGAAATCAGGTTGCTTCCTCAGTCATGTCAGGAAAATGCAGGCACGCTGTCTTTTTTGAGCTTCACTATTAAAAACAAAATACGTACCTACTCCATTTTTAAAAGAACAAACTTTTTAGCACCTTTTCAAACTTCTCTTCTTTTAAAACTTCTGTACTTTTTTTGTATCCTAAAGTCCCACACTTTTGGCCTTTTTCTCTGATTTTCTGCTCATTTTTCTCCCTTTTCCTTTATTGCACCTTACATAATGTCATCGTGTTCTCCGACAGTAAAACCCTCGTGACACACGGTGGTCACCAAGCAGTACGCAGTCACATGGATTTAACAAAACAATAAATCAAAGAGTTTTTGTAATCGAGTTGTTCAAGCTGCTTGACAAGGGATTTTTAACTCCAGTCTCAGCATACCAGAAAGTCTAAAAATTACAAATATTTCAGCATTTAGTTAAAACAGTGCCTCTTATTTGTTAAAGGCAATATATGCAGTTATTTCTCTTTTCCATGATAGATGCAGAGAAAATTAATTACATTGAGAATGTAGATGAAGACAGAGTGGTAGTTACAGCTTCCTAATACTACTTGACTTATTGTTAGTTTTGTCAGAATTCTGCTTTTGTGATTTTTGACCCGGTTCTGGTTTTTGGTTCCCTGGTTCAGGGTTTTACTCGTCTATATCTACTGTATCATCAACATATTGTGGAAAAAGAACGTTCTGCATTTTCTTGTTTATTTAAAAGTCAAGAAGAGAGAAGCACAATCACTGGGTGGTGACTTTAATTCTCTTATAATGCTGAACAATTTATTAATTGTTAATGAACTCGTTCTTTTTTTAAATTTGGTGAATAAGTTCTGTCAGAGTCTGTCCAGACTGGTCTAAACTGAATTATAAGGGTTCAGACTTAAAGGATGTTTTCAGGAATTTAAAGATCTTTCAGCTCTTTTTGTTGAATTTACAGTTAGATGTTTATTTATGTACATTACAAATGAAGATGCAAGAAAGGTTTTTACTTCTTTTATCAGTTGAATTTCTTTTCTTGAACTGATGAAACTGGTTTGATGCTACTGAACTAAGAGAAGATAATAATGTTTCCATGTTGTTGTTTTTTAATGGATTGTGTACATGAGAATGAGTCTATAATCTGGCTGTAAATATCCAAGGTTTTATGTTAAAGATAATGTCACAAACTGTCCACACGTTCACACAATAAACAGAGGTAACCTATATGCTAAATTTTCATCTGCTCTATAATCTGAAGTCCTCCAATAAACCTCCAGTCTAATCCTCAAACTTGTTTCTTTCTTTCTTTATTTTGATTCTCTCTTTATTTTTTTAGTTGTTTCAACAGAAACAAGCAGCTGCATTTCCCGTAGCTCCTGTAACTTTTGCTTCTTATTGAAATGAGGTTGATGCGAGCAACTCCTCCTGATCTGTTCTCTGCTATCTCGGTCCTGATAACTTTAATGCTGGATGGTGCTGTTCTCAGACAGCTTGTAAGTGTTGCATCGTGTCGTATTATGGTGTCATGCTCTCGTCTGCTTCTATCTGCCGTCTGCCAGTCATATGCACCACCATCTGCTCTTCAAACCAGACCTTAATCTAACTCTCTGACTTCAATTTTCTTCATTTAAACCAATGCTGGAACTTGTGCTGACGTGTTTTTTACTGAACAGTTAGAATTGTATTAATTGTTTGGATGCTTCTTGTAGATTCTCAAAAGTCTTTCAGTCTTTGTGCATACCTGTGAGTCATTTGACTTTTGCTTGTTGACATACATCCCTGCTGCAACATATGGCAGGTCGATCCCTTCTCAGCTCTGATTTAAAGGCTCTGCCTCGGTCCCAACTGATCGCAGATCTGCTGCATTGCTGTGACATGCCATTGAGCAGCAGAAGCAGCACCTCCTCCACAATGATTACGCTCATTCCTTTGGAAGCTGCCCTCCTCTGCTCGCTCTGTCATTACTACCATCTAACCAGCGTAATTACCAACCTCGGTGTGTGTTTGCGGTGCATGCGCCAAGCTCTGCATCATGCTGGGCAAGTCAGAGCCAGTGTGCCGAGAAGGGAAGGAACATAAATGGTAGTGCCAGAGCGGGGGAGGTACATCCATGTGCTAACTAATCACTAATATGTGAGTAATTAAAAGGCATTAAATGTCTGCTCTTTATCTTCCGAACTCTGTGCCAATCCTGGTTACATTTGCCCGATTTTTACTGTAGAGGAAGAAAATTATTTCTTTCTTCTTTGTCTTTGGGTTGCATTTAATTTAGTCAAAATAGTTCAATTTGAAACATGTTCTTATCTAATGTTACCATCACCCTTGCGTGAGCCCAAGACCATAGTTTTAGTGTCTGTTGGTGTTAAACGTAGGTGTGTTTCTCACTGATAAAACAGACCACACTCTCTCCGTTGCCTCTTTCATCAGGCACATAATGAAGTCATTCTCCAGCTCCTGCAGCTGGGGCGGATAATCTGGGATTGGGTCTCGTAGGGGATCACAGGACAGCCTTTTGAATAAGGACAGACTCTGTCAGAAAGCATGACCAGAGCCGGAGCGTTTGGCCCGGAAATGCTTGCGCTCCTCCAGAAACAAAGACATGACACATTTGTGTGGTTTATTGGATATTTGCTCTGAATGAGATTTGTTGGCGGTTCCCATGTGTCTCTCTCTCTGTGTGTATGAGAAAATGAGGAATGTAGAGCAGGGGCCAAAAGCAAATTCAGCAAAGACTTGTAAAAATGTTGTATATCATAAAACGCACTCACAAAACCCACTCTGAGCAGCCTTTGTTACGCAGACTGTGCTTTATAATGGGAGTTGTAGAATTCACAACTAATTCTGCTTAAAATGCAAACTCTGGTAAATACTTTTTCTTTTTTACGCTCTCCTATTCTTTTATTGAATCTAAATAAGCAAACCATAGTTTCACAAAAAAGGTAGACAAAACAATTGAATTGTATCATAAACTAAATAGGGAAGGAAATACATCTTAAACCCTGAAAACTAACTGGAGCATATTATGAACAGCACTTTATTTTCAGATTATGTGTGTGTTCTCAAAGGGCTTACTCAGTCTAGATATTTCAGTGACTTCAGCAGTTTGAAGAGAGACTTATGGAGATAAGTGCTTTAATCTGAAAGCGCAGCAGAGATGGATGAATTAAGTAACTTTTACATTTTAAACATTATTCTGAAACTCTCAAATAATTAAACTTCTCAGACTATTAGAACCACATTTTTTATATTTCATCTTTGGGTTCGGCCCAAGGTCTTGAAAAGTTTGCTTTTGCCTTCTTTTTAAAATGTAACTTTATGTGTTTTTAGTAGACATGTCTATAAACAAAATGTAGGATTGTACAAGTAGAAGGTTGTTGTCCTTTTTTGTGTACTTTCACTCAGAATACACTTAAAATACACTCTGATATGCTTTCTAAAACATGGAGGAGGTGCTGGGCCAAATATGTAAAACAGTAGAAGGAATAACAAATGGGTCACACTAAATTATCTTTATTTAATCTATCAAATATTTAACATTTAAACTATTGACATTACTGTTTGAAAGTAGCATAACAACACAAACATTTGTACAAGTTTGTTGATTAAAAATTTAAATTAACTTGGTCCATTTATACTCAGTTAGTTTATTTATCCATTTTCTTCCACTTGATTTGTAGTGCAATATTTGTTATTGCCAATAATGCATCCTATGTAACAGTAAAAAGTCTTGAAATATAAAAATTTTGATGCAATAATCTAACAAGACCTTTTTAGCAAGACTTAAGGTACAGAAAACAATTATGTATTTGTTCCACAAAGTTGACAAGATTCTCCATGGGATATTTTTTTAAGAAACCAATGGCTTTATAAGAACTTTACCTTATTTAGAAACAATTTTGGTTCAGTCTTTGGTTCATTTGTGTATGAAACCAGTTTCCCTGTTGGCTGGCTCCTCCATAAATTTTAAGTCCCGCCCCTCTATGTTAATGAACCTTAGATCATTTTTTTCAGGTGCTGACTCTTGATTCTCGTAGTTCTTACCTTCCTGCTATATTCATATTCGTTTTTCTAACACATTTAGCTGTAACTAGGTATTTTATGCTTTAAAGAAAATTCATGTAACACCATAATTGTGTGAGGGGGGAGTGGGTGGGACCTAAAGACCCACATCACTAGTGAGCAGACGCTGGTTCCAAAACCACAACATAAAAGCTCCCATAAAACGGGTCCCTTTGGCTTCAACTCCCAACAACGAGAGAAGGTGGGGGCTCCTGGTCTGTTGGTATAATAGGTCAGCGGTATGAATCATCTCATCATCACTCTCACCCAGCAGAGTCATCACCACATCATAAAATATGTCCCCACTGATCAGCACCAACACAATTCAAGACCAAAGGATCTGGTTTAAATCTTTTCTCTTGGTTAATGATGACTAAAAAGATAAATATCTTAATTTAGTTTCTCAGGTCACCAACCACCAAATCATATTTGTGCTTTGATGATTTAAGACCCACTTGTTTATAAAAACACAAAACATTACATTAGGCATCAACAGAAACAAAACATTGCTTCTAAATGAGCTAAAGTTCTTACAAGGCCACTGGTTTCTTAAGATTTGATGCTGTGTGACTGTCATGTTGAAGCACATTGATGTGGTTCACTGAGCAATGCATCGCTCTTTCCGTGCTCTTCTTGACTCTTTCCTATTTCTGGCTTTACCCAGCTTCACCCCTCAGGCTGATGCTGGGTTTGTGTATGCTCTTGTCCTCCAGTATTTAAACCTTTCACTTTTTAAAGATTTTTTATTGCATAAATCTGATTGTTTGTTGTTCGCATCACTCTTTGAAAAGAGTAGAAAGAGTGTTGCTTCTTTGTCTATACAAATGAGTCAAACCCTTGGTTTTAAAAGATGCATAGAATAAAATCTTTATGTATAAAAGCTCCAGGGTGTTTAAAATGTCTGTACTCTTTGTTTATATTCATGGTTTAATATAAACTGAAGTGTTTTAGAGGTTTTATTTGCATCAGAGCAGCCACAACCTTCATGTCCTGTGGGTGGAGTGTGTGTGTGTGTGTGTGTGTGTGTGTGTGTGCGTGCACAAGAACACGAATGAGTGATAATAATATCCCTTGTCAGCCTCCTGAAGATTACCCCAAATGGGAGAAATCCGCTGTCATATCTCCTCACCTTATTTTCTCAGTGTTTTACAGTTGAATGACTCACATTTCTCAAGCCAGAGCTCAAGTTCTCTTTGGTTCTGTTTGGAAAATTTGGGCAATCTATTTGAGTTAAACAAATTCAAAATCTCATTTTAGTTAAAGATTTTTTTTTTCTCAACCTGTTACTCTGAATCTGTTGTATTGGAATAATTAGTTTCCCCCTTTTTCTTCTCTTCACAGAATACTGTAAATAACCCAAACAGAGGAGGAAGAGGAGCAGCCTTCATTCAGACCAATCCCACTTTGCACTGTTTAAATTTTTTCCACCTTCCAGTAAAAAGCAATGTGTTTGGGTGCTGGAAGCCACAACACCATTAGCAGAGTGTGTGTGGGGCCCCTCCACTCCCTTTTCCTTAGCGCCCCTCCTGAGATGAGATGCCTGCAGACTGCCCCCCTGCCCTGAGCTCTCCTGGGGTGTCATGAACAGCTACAGAGACAGAGGGGTAACTTGCACCTCCTCAGACCTTCTGAATGGAGGTGGAGGTTTGCCCCAACACATGCCGTTTTGTCACACCCTTAATGGCCTCCCAGCTCCCGGCCAAGCAGACCCATTAATCCAGCCGCGTATCTCTGTACCCAAAATGGGTGTTCGTGCACGAATTTCTGAATGGCCCCCACGTCGTGCACAGTCCCGGGAGTCACTGCTTGAAAATGGGCAAAATGGTAGCAATCACTATGACGACTGCTCCATTTCTTCTTCGGTTCTGTCATCTGACGTCAAGTTGGTGCGGGGAGGGGTCGCCAGGTTGCCCCGAAGATGGTCGAAGGATGTGGAGTTCAGAGGAGGAGGGGTTATTGGTGAGAGAGGTTCACCTGTCAGCCTCAGAGTGTTCCCACCTTTGAGACAGCGCTCCAACAGTGAAGTGACGCTGAGCGAACAAGACGAAAATGAGGTGAGTCTTCAATTATTTTTTTTTATAGTTTTTATTTTTGCATAAATATGGAGCATGTTTCTTTACAGTAAAAGTCAGAATTTGTGCGGGAAAATGAATACAAGTAATTCTTCTATCTAACCATGTGGTCTATATTAATATTTGATTGGTAGCTTGATTGATAATCATGGGTAAAACACATCTTTTCCCAGGTTGAGGCTCGTGGAGGTGGCGGGATGGGGAACCGGTTCAGAGAGTATGGCAGCACCTCTTCAATCGACATCCAGGGCATTTCTGAGCAGAGTTTCTTTGACATGCTCAACCAGTTCAACCAGGAAAGGCCTGACCAGCGCAGCTCAGCACCCGTACAGATCGGAGAGCTGCTGCGCCCCCAAGACTTGTTGCTGAGGGCACCTCTACCCTCTGCTCCTTCACCTGGTCCTGCAGGTGGAGATGACCGAGGAGCAGGAAGGAGGGATGGTACTGAGAGGGTCAGAAAGAAAAGCGGAGGGACGGAGTCATCACTGGGCGGCACCTCTTTGTTCAGAAAACTTCGGAGCTCTAGTAGAGGAGAGCTAGATGGAGGAAAGGGAGAGACTAATGAAGATCGGGGAGGGAAAGGCTCCACAGATGCCTCCTACAAACCGTGGGTTTGTCCCAAAAGTTTTGTCCACTTCGATGCTCAGAGCATCCTGTTTGACCTCCACGAAGCTGCAGCTCAGCGTGGCTTTGTTGCCCAGAGGAGGAATACAGCCACAGGTGCATCAGCTGCTTCAGTGTCCCTCTCCAGCAGATCTTCAGCTCCAAACTTGAATGATCCCATTTACTCCAGCATTGAGGATCTGACCCTGAACCTTGATCAGGGCACCACAACACCCTCACTGGCTATGGACCCTCTGGATGGGCCATCGGCCAACAGCTCAAGCCCACTTCTCCTCTCCTGTCCTCACTTTGTAAATGAAATAGGGCGCCATTCAGAGCGAAACATCAGCTTTCTCAGTTCATCTGTGGAGCGGGGAGGAGATGGAGAAGTAGGAAGGGGTTGGCTGAGGAAAAGTAACGCTAGCATGTCAGTGCTGGAGATACCAATTGAACAGCAAGTGACAAGACTGGAAAGACTGAAACTGTACAGTATAGAGCATGTTGACCTGGGGGCCCGCTACTACAGAGACTACTTCCATGGGAAAGGTAATACAGATATTTCTTTTAAATAATTGCCATAGTTTCATAGTTAACTCACTTGTGCAAACTAATCTAATAGTTAGCTGTTTACTGATATAATTTTATACTCTGAATTAAACCCTTACAGACATTTATCTTGGAGTTACTGTGAATGTTGTTTGAGCAGCCAAAGCCAGAGTTTTTGCGTACTTTAACTTTTAACATCCAGCTGTGCATGAACAGAGCAGAGCCAGACAAACTAGCAACCCTTTCAGAAGTTTTGAATACCGATGTCGCTGCCATTGGACAGCTGACACATTCAAAGCTGATGATACACCACCTGCCTCAGGATCACACCCAGTACCCAACACACCAGCCAACTCAGCTTTGTTTTACACCTGGCTTTTAGTGTCAGAAGACTTAACTTCAAAGAGGAGGAGCATGTTTGTTGTGTGTACATGTGGGCATTTGTTGTCAGCACCACCTCTTCAGACACTTTTGATGACACTTACCCCTTGGCAAGCATCATCTGGCTCCAGACTAATTAGTGACAGATGCTATTAGGAGCGTGTGTGCAGACAGGCGAGCTTGTGTATGTCTCTGTGAGAGAGACACAGGCCTGCAGCGACACAAAAAAAGGTTACCGTTCCAAAAATATGTGCATTTGCTGACTCCATTCCAGCTTGGTTGTCCCCCTAAACACTGCTGTGATGTGTGTTTGCTGTGCCGTGCCCGTGCCCTGTGTTCATGTCTGAAATCCTCTTCAAAAAGTTGACATTTCTGCCTCAGGTCAGGGTACAGACGATAAATAGGCATGAGGCTCCTAACTTCTGACTTCCCAATTGACTTGAGTCAAATAAGGAATAGAGAATAATTCATGGAAGGTAGAGTCATCCTGAAGAGTCTGGATAATGATGGATAATTTGTGTTTTGAGTCCCATTTTTGCCTGTGGTGATGGCGTTAAGAGAGCTTCTTAGTGGAGCTTTGGAAGAGGACTTACTAGATTCTTGCGAAGTGTGCTGATAGATTTGTCAATAGTTAGTCATAGAAAAATAAAAGAGGATTTAGGACACTGCATTTTGTAGATTATTATTTTTTTTTTTTAATATGCAATCGGCAGTATAAACACTCATCCTTGCGTTTGTATTCCGGTCAGATTGTTTAACATTATGGCCCCTTGTGTGGTGATGCTCCTTCATTAACATAAACAAGTTCAGCATCCATCAACTTTGTAGTCCTTTTATTCTCACCTCTTCTTTTGGGTTGTCTCTTATCTTAACTAAATTGATTTTTAATCACTTTGAGTATTGATTACCAGATAATTTGCCATTGTCTTAGCCCTGTCCTTGACCATCACTGCCCCTTCTTTTAATTAATAAGTACCTGAAATCCAATCCAGTCTAAGTAAATATTATGCAAATTATATAAAAATAACTACAAATGGTTGTTTGAACAATGTTCCAAAACAAGAATATAGCCAATTTACTATTATTAAGCTATAAAAAAAACAGTAGTTATTCTCATTTGAGCATTTTTAACAAAGTTTTTTTAAATTTTGGAGGAACCAAACGTTGTCGATCAAATAATGAGCACAGCATTTAAGAGCTGAGAAGCATGGCTTCTCATTGATAAGAAATCATGTCAGAGCTCGTTTCTTTTTGTTTCTTTTTTTTTTTTTTTTTAGCAAGACCACCCTTTACTGATCTCATTTGTTGATGTACCTAGCTGAAGACATAACACAAGCTCATGTTCAGACATAAACAAATGAATATTTCTCCACGGTACAAATTGTAGCCTTGGCTAACTCTGTCCTTCACCAGAGCACTCAAACTACTTTGGCACCGACGATAAGCTGGGCCCTGTTGCCGTGAGCATCCGCAGGGAGAGATTGGAAGATACCAAAGTTCTAAAAGACCAGTACCAGTACCGCATCATCGTCAGAACGAGTGAGGTAAGCACTTGTCTGCGTGTGTGTGGGTGTTTGTCCTGAAGATTTCTGAGTGACAGGGCGACGATGAGTAAGCCACTGGCTGAAAGCTCAAGTTAATTCCTCACCTACTTTCAGTTTATCCTTCCTTACCTGTGTCAACTTGTGTCCTCTCTGCCCTGATTATTACCTCCGCTGCTTCCCACCTCACCCTCCGCTCACCCCCTCTCCGTCCTGCCAGTGGGAAAATTCCAGCTGTCCAAGTCTCAACACATTAAAGACAAACCAAACACTGGCAGCTCTGGCTGAAACAAATGGCCCCTCACTCATGCTTTTGTCTACTTAGATGGATCAAATCTTTGCAGTGCTTAAAATGGCGTGCTGGTAATTAGGCAGAAATAACTTGCAAATTCTTTGCAGTTTTCCTTAGATGTTGAAAACTTTTGTGGAAATTTGGGTGCAGAAATTTTGTTTCTAGGGCATCAAAATTATGATTTATGCAACATATTTATGATTAAATAGATTGAATGTTTTAGTAAGCCAATTTTTGTTGCCCCAAAATATTGTCTATAAATAATCATTAAACAGAAAGTAACCACATCAAAGACATTGATTTTGACTTGATTCACTAATTCTCCCACAATTTTGTGGCATTAGGGTATGTGCATTTTTCTTAAGAAAAAAATTAAATGATTAACGTATTTATCAATTAAATTTATTTTATTAATTCTAATTATTTCTAAGTTGTAATTGTTACTCATACTGTTTTCCTTTCCGGTTAACATTCATAAATTAACACAAATCTGATTTTCTTTGTTTTGTTTTAAGGTTTGTTGACTTAATCTTAAAAAGTATTGTCCAAATGACAAGAGCACTCAAAGCTAAAACAAAGTGGGCTCCTGTTCATTGATTTATGGGGTCTTAGTCTGAGTGTATCCCTCTGTGTGGTTGGTGTGGTGTTGTTTTTAGCTGGATTACATGGCTGCCTGGCCTCATCACTTTAACTCTGTTACAACAATGGAGCCTGTCTGCTCAAGAACACAGAGCTAAGCTAACAGAGGCAGCCAGCGCACCCAGGCCTGCTGTTCCCACACACACACACAAAAAAAAAGACATTGATTGCTAAATTTATTCTCTCCCACTCAAGCCGCAGCACATCTCAAATATCCTTCCTCTGTAAGTCTGTCATTTAACTCCGCAGCAGTGCTGACACAGCAAGGTGACGAGACTTCCTCTTTTTCTCGTCCTTCTCTCACTCTCCATCGCACTTTTCAACACTCACAGTCCCCCTCCTCTGATATTCCAGCTCAGCACGTCACTTTCCCCACTGTCGCACAGCAGCTGACGAGTTGAAACAAAAGCTTCATAACTTCAGCTGCTTGTCAATCAGGTTTGTGTTTCTCTGCGGCAGATCTGAGTCTCTGAGGTTGAGCTGTCTCTCCGGCCCCCACCAGCACCGGAGCCCGTCATACATTTTTAATGAACCCACATGTGAGAGCGCGTGGTGAGGAGAGAGCAGCCCACTCCTCCCAACTGTACCGATCCAATGTGATTGTAGTCTCACTGTCTTCAAGTGGGTTAATTTGCCCTCAGCAGGAGTCGGTGCACTGTGACTGCACAACACTGAGCGGAATATTAATTCATAATACTATTGAATTCACAACCCTCCACTCAAAGCACTGTCTGTGAGCCTGTTTGACTGAAAGAAAAAGCAGCAGAGCACTATTTAAGGAATGAGACAATCCTTCTTTTGATGGACCCATTTTAGACTTCCATTCTGCTAATCATCTTCATAATTATTTCCACAGGCAGTCAATTCAACTAGATATTAAGAAGATGATTATAATGTTTTGTTTTAGGGATGTTTTTACTAGTTTTAACAAGGTTTATATAACCTGAACTGGTGTTAAATAAGCTGGTTTACCAAACTATTGTAAAAGAAAAAAATGTATATATTTTTGAATTATGGTGTCTTGTATTTAACTGGATATTCTGCTGCCAGTTTGTCTAACCCTGCTCTTTCTTCCACATGCAGCTCGTGACCCTGCGAGGCTCCATTTTGGAAGATACAGTGGCGTCCACGGGGAAACACGGCACGGTTCGAGGTCTTCCTCTCAAGGAGGTCCTGGAGCAGGTCGTCCCTGAGTTAAATGTCTCTTGTTTGAGACTGGCGCTCAGCACTGCCAAAGTCACAGAGCAGCTCCTTAAACTGGATGAGCAAGGGGTGAGTTTAATGTGTCTGTATTTGCAATAGATTTTGGGGTTTACCCAGTAAAATTAGATATAGGATATAGGCTTGCTGATTCATTCAAAGTTTCCCTCAGGCTCATTACAGTCAGCATAAATACAAAATACAGTCTGGTATACAGTATGTTGAGATTGTATGAATGTGTGTCTGAAACTTGTATAACTGATTAATTGTTGGTCCAAAGTACAAAATTTGAGTTGTGAAAGCTGTGTGAAGCAAAGGGCGTCATGTTTCAGTATGAGTGTGTAACCATAGAAATCTGAATGTTTGGGAATGTTATCTCACCTTTTATTTAATGGTGAGCGAAGTGCAGGATGAAGGTATTTTGCCAGCAGTAGGTGGCTTGTTTGTGTAGGTGGCTTATACAACAGTGAAACTGCTCTGTTTGTATGAGTAAGCAAGTCCTGAAACATACATTATAGCTGAGTTAGATGCTCATCTGATAACTGTATAGAAGCAGGAGGTTTTAAACTGTACTGTTTTAACTGTGATTGTTCTGTGTGTGTAGCTGAGTCAAAAGCACAAAGTGGGTGTTCTTCTGTGCCGAGCGGGTCAGAGCACGGAGGAGGAGATGTACAACAACGAGGAGGCATCACCTGCCTTCTCTGCCTTCCTGGAGTTGCTGGGGGAGCAGGTGCTTCTCAAAGGATTCAACAAATACGCTGCGCAGCTCGACACAAAGAGTGAGCCCTTTCAGCTTACTGTAACACCAGTACCATTTCTTGTATGCAAAGAAAAATATGGGTGTGGGGGACAAAATAAACTTTTAAAACAGTGTTTATTTACATTAAGAAGGATTTTGCCATGCTCCCTATAAAGGTCTTTTCATGTCCAATCAAAGGTGAAAATAGTTTCATTACTGAAGCTACCTGCAGTATTTTTGATTGACATAGAAATCATCACTTTTACAGATGAAAGAAGGATTTCTTGAAGGAATGCATATCGCTCGTTGCCTTGCGTACCAAGATTTTAAACAAAGCTCTTGCACAATCAGTTAGTGTTCAGAGAATGTGTCGGGGATGACTCTCGGCTACTACCATACCAAATTTTAGCTCGATATATATAAAACTGTCTTGAGTTATAACCTTTTTTGTGTTTGGTAAGGTTGATTAGCTATAGGAGCCATTTTGAATCAGGTTCTCCAAAAGTTACAGTTGTAGATGTACGTCCAATGATTACTTTCTCAGAGTTGAATTAAACTCTGAGAATGGCATAAAGGTGAAAATGAAGTTGTGAGTTATTCTAGAGCTGAAAAGCATAATAATTAAACTATGTGTCATAACCCCCAGAATGGCTGAATGACTGAGTCGTCGTCTTTGGAAACACGTCTGTTTGAACCAGAAACACCAGTTCAGCAACAACATGTCATCTATAATTAACTTACGATAATAAAATGATAATTTCTTCTTCCTCTGCAGCTGACTCAACGGGTACCCACTCCCTTTACACGACCTACCAGGGCTACGAGGTCATGTTCCACGTCTCCACCATGCTGCCATACATGCCCAGCAACCCACAGCAGGTAAAAGCTTGCAAACCCAAATTCGACTGAGCTCAGTTACCTGAGGCTGTGTGCTTTGAAAGAAAAAACACACGCACAGCCACCTTTTGTAGTCACCCAAAGCCTTTCATGCATGTCTGTGGTTGTTATTTGGAACTTCTGCCTTTTCCTTTGAATCATAAAACAGCAATGATCCAAGAAGTTGAAACTTGTTCCTTGCATCGCCTTAAACATTTAGGTTCTTTCCTTTTTTAATTTAGCCTCTTGTGTTTTTATGGTCTTTGTTCTTTGTGGGTTTTTTCTGTCCGCTCTGGCTTTTCCCCTTTTCCTCTCTGTCTTTCCGCCTTTAACTGGATCACAATTGGGTGGGGTGAGTAGTTATTAGTATATTTTCTCCCTTTATTGGGGCTTTTTTTTAATTCAAACATAGCTGCCGTGCCTCTCTTTCTCATGTGTTTACCACAGGGGTTGTGTGTAGAACTGGATGTAAAAACACAATTTGGGTAGTTAGCTGAAGTGTTTGCATGAGAGGCTCACACGCGCTCTGAAAAGCCCTGTAGGTGTTCAGGATTAGTTTTGCACAAATATTGCAGAACAGAGTAGGCCACGCAGAAGTCACGTCATGTAAAGCTATTTTATTTTATAATTTAGAGCACTTATTATTATTTACATCCACAGCTGTCTTGTCAAAACAAATCTCGTAACAGGTGAATGAAACAAAAATATTACTTTCCAATTGTTGAATGTTGGTGTAAAACATTTAATCAGAAGATGTAGTTCCATAAACGGCACAATAACTCCATCCAGAGGTTTAGGCATTGCAGCAGAAACGTCATTCACTTACTCTGATAAACCTCTAGGTGGCAGCATCTGACATAAAAAAAATAACCCATAGAAGAATTAGGCCAGCAATATGAGAGCTGCTTTAAAGCTTTCACATTCAGAAAAGAGAAAAGGCTGAACACAAGCTAGGGCTGCACAACAATCTTACAGTAAGTAATTGTTGAGTCTTGCACATCAACAGCATGTTGCTATATATTAGAATAAATATTGTAACAGAAAATGCTCAAGATGGTGATAAAAGCACATTTAACACAAATAAGATTAAACTTATTTCTTGTTGCTGTACAGTACATGAAGCTCAATGCAAATGTTTTTGACCGCAGTCTTTGAGTACAAGTGAGTGATGCCCCTGTGGCCAAACAGTGGGCTGCATTACATAATCGGTACTTTCACACTTCTGAGTACAGATGAAGAGAGGATTGGCATGCACTGCGCCACAGAAACAGCCTGGTCCGTGTGCCATGTTTTCTACATGAACACAGAGAGACAGACACAAATAATCCATGCAGAAGGCAAAAACAAATTACATAAAGAGCTGTTGCTTTGTGTCTGACAGCGAATGTCAGACTTTCTGTGAGTTACAGAGCCAGTTATTTTATTGAATTGTCATTTTATCTTTTGTCCTCTTCCCCAGCTCCTGAGAAAGAGACACATAGGGAACGACATTGTCACCATAATCTTTCAAGAGCCAGGAGCGCTGCCTTTCACCCCTCAAAATATTCGCTCCCATTTCCAGCATGTCTTTGTTATTGTTCGTGTACATAACCCCTGCTCTGACAACACCTGCTACAGGTAAATATTTACAGCAGAACAAATATTATTCTTACACATTTCATGATTATTTCACCTACTTCCAATCTGCCTTCACCTTCAGTGTTGCTGTGACACGGATGAAGGACGTGCCCCCTTTTGGACCCCCCATCCCCAACGGAGTCACCTTCCGTGACCCGGAGACTTTTCGTAACTTTCTCTTAGCCAAAGTCATCAATGCAGAAAACGCCGCGCACAAGTCCGAGAAATTCCACACCATGGCGACACGGACGCGGCAGGAGTATCTGCGAGACCTGGCTGAGAACTACGTCAGCAGCACGCCGCTCGACTCAGCCGGAAAACTTAATAATCTCATCTCCCTTGCGTCTAAGAAACGTGAGCGCTCGAAAGCAAGAGAGGGTGCCGAGCTGGAGGCTGCAGGGTCCATTGCCTGGAGAGTCCTCGCCCAGGACTTCAGTGGAGGAGGTATGGAGCTCCCCTGCGCTTTGGGTATCTCAGACGAATACGTGCTCCTCGTAGACTGCTCCACCAAAGATGTGGTGTTTAACTGTTTTTGCGGGGACGTTATTGGCTGGACACCGGAGCGACTGGCGTTAAAGATCTTCTATGGAAGAGGGGACCATATTGCAGTGAGAGTACCAGATGGCTGTGCGCAGGACATCAGGGAGATGGTGCAGAGATTGAAGGTGAGTTTAGAGTTTGACTGTGGGAATGTGAATCTCTGTGACGTTTGTGGCCTGCAGTTTGTCTTGTGTTTGGAACATTAATAGGTTTAGAGGTTTTGTAAACGAATACAGGAGTTTGCATTTGGTGTTTTTAATTCATAGTGTGTCGAGATGTAAAAGTTGTGTACTTTTACATCCTGACAGAATGCAGAGAAAGTTATTTAAAATATATTTTAAAACTTCAACTCCTGCTTCATTAGTAAAACAGTTTTTCAGTTTGCTTATATGCTCTTAAGTATGTGGTACAAGAAAGGTCTTTAAATCTAAAAATTCCAAATTAAGCTTTTAAAGTAGCAAACGGTGACTTAGAATGGGATGTTTTTGTTATCAGCCTGTTTCAAAACTAATTATTCTTTTTCATGTGTGTGGGATTTCTGGGAATTGGGTTATTATGATTTCACTTTGGGAACTGGTTGTTCTGCTTGATCAGCAACATTTCATCTCTTTTTATCTGGTTTGTATTGTGATTTTCCCTGGAAAAAATATGCATTAAACTCTTGAATAACATAGACTGTCTGGACTGTGACAAGCACTGTATTCTCTAAAGTAAGAAAATATTGAGAAATATTTTAATTACTCATTTTAAAAGCCCTAAATACAATATATTCATACTGTTGGTTCAAAGGTTCCTGGTTATGTCGCCTGGTTATTTGAAATTGGTTGAGGTTCATGTGTAGGAGCAGTGAATTCCTCTTTCAAGTAAGTTTGTACTCTTGGTATTTTTTAAAAGATACTCAAGACAATGAGAATAGACATTAAACACCAAAACACAAAAATTCCATTTATGCAGAAAAGACCCTGCATAACCACTACTATAAAAACACTGAACAGTTTATGCAAAAAAAAAACAAGGTATGAAATATGGTGATTAAAAAAAGAGCCTGAAGGAAAAGTCTAATATCAAACTCTTCATTTAAATGTTTTGGAACCAAAGTGAGTATTTATATCCAATAAAATTCATGTTTAAGCTGTAAAGAGTTTACATTCCCTGTATGAGGATGTTTCAAGGTCTCAGTCTGATATATCCTAATAAGTAGATGTGAAATGATTTCTGATATCACTGCAGTGTCAGTTATTTATAACTTGATCTTTTGATAGGTTTCTGTTTATTGGATACCTTTTAATATGTACTGCATTAATGTATGTACAGGTGTTTGTCATGTGAACTGAGTATTTAAAGATGGCAGTGACCTAAAACGTCACTAGGAAAGTTGGGCAATGGGGGCTCAGTTTGGTGTGCGGATCAACTTATTGTTTTTTAAATATTTTTTGATTTGGCTGTAAGTTTACCCATCATGCTTTTTCCCTGTCCAGTCGCTGACGGTGGGATGTGAGACGGTGGACATGACACTGAGAAGAAACGGACTGGGACAGCTGGGCTTCCACGTTCGACTAGATGGCACTGTAGCTGAGGTAATATCATCTGAGCAGATCTCCCTCTGTATTACCGATATGTGTTTTGTTTTCTAAACATCCAAAGTCTTATTATTCTTTTATTTTTCAGGTGGAGGAGTATGGCTTCGCCTGGCAGGCGGGACTGAGGCAAGGCAGTCGATTGGTTGAGATCTGTAAGGTGGCCGCTGTGACGCTGACTCACGAGCAGATGATTGACCTGCTCAGAACGTCAGTAACGGTTAAAGTGGTCATCATTCCTCCGTTTGAAGAGGGCGGACCGCGCCGGTGTGTACACAGGGCATTTTATTTCCTTAAAAAGCTAAACTAACGAGCAGCTGGTTTGTAAGCAGCTGTAAATACAGATGTTAAGGCAGAGGAGAGGGCTGTGCGTAAGCAGGCTGTAGTGGAAAGACAAGTGAACTACAATGAGTAGAGGGTGCTTTTCACTTTAAAACACAAAAGCCTTGGTGAGGTAGTGACCAGACTCCACCGTTCTGAGAGGATTTTGTGTGGGAGTGTGTGAAAAGAGGAAGCAAGCTAACAGAGAGAAACAGTCATATGTAGTTGGAGTGGAAATGGGCAGAATGAGGCTTCGAGACAAAAAAGGCATTTGTTTAACGTGAATTAGCCGAATCTGCTGTTCTTTCTCCTTTTTTCTCATGTATCTAGTCATTTCTGTGGTAATCTTGCTTTTTTCCCTCCAACAGTCTATCTCAGGCGCCACTCTTTTCTATCTACACATCAGGTATTTAGCGAGACAGAATAAAGCAGCTTTATGTGGTATCACAGAATAGTTACCCCATGTGAAAACCAAAAAAAAAAAATAGGCACACTGTGTTTTTCTGAGCATCAGAGCTCCTAAAGACCGTAATTGTGGTGGGCTGTGATCACACAGTAGTTGGATTCCTTTAATGTTGAAGGCAGTTTAATTACTCCAAGTAAAACCCCTTTTTTCACATACACACACTATTCTGTGGCCTTGAAGCAGCTGATAATTAAGAGTCTTGCGTTTCTCTCTTTCTCTCTGACTCGTTAGCTGTTGTGCACCAGGCAAGCAGATTGCATGAGATTAAGGCTTGAAATCTGCAGGGGGAAAAACAAAGACCACAAAAAAAAAAAAGATAAATAAATAAAAGGAGCGGAAGTGATTAATTAAAAATGCATGCCCTCTGCAAATGGAAAGGAAGGGGGGAGGGGCTGTAGGATAGAGGAAGAGGAAGGCTGGGAGGAGCGCTCGATGAGGAGGACGTGTCTCAACACCAGCCGGAGTAAGAGGAGTGGGCGGAGGAGAGAAAAGATGAGATGAAAGTTGGAAGGATCTGGCTTCGCTGCTTTGTCTAGGCTGCGAAAACACAAGATGGATGGATGCATCCGGATAAAGATGTGGGTCTGAATGTGTGTGTGTGTGTTGAGCTTCAGTTGTCACCTCGGTTAATGTGATGGGAGAATTACTGCACGCTGTCAGATGTAGGCTCGGCTCTCTCTGAGGTTTGTATTCCCTCCCTGTGCGCGTATGTACTGCTGTTGATATCGATCGTCTCAGAAGTATTCCTTCATTGATTTAAAATATCTGCATCACGTGTTACATCCATGGTTTTCTTTCCTTTTTCCCTGGAAATCTGCTGTTTTTCCAGTATGTGGTTGTTTTTGTGTGCATCTGCGTTCAGTTTACATTCCTGGAGAGCTGCAGCCAACAGTTGTCTCTTTGTTGGTTTGGTGGCTGTTTATTTTTAAAACTGAACAATTTTTCTTTGTCTATAAAATGTGAAATGCCCTGAATAATTTCCCAAAGCAAATTGTGATATATTCCCCTTTTTTAATTTTTTGTTTAATCATTTAACCACTGAGAAAACAGTGGGAAACATTCAGAGGCAGTGGTTTATGAATATTAACTAAGACTCATTTTCTGTGGCTGTAAACTGATTATATGAAAGATCCTGACTTTTGGTCAAATTAAGGCAATTAAATACTTTATCCTGGACTCTACTAATTTATAAAGGGTGGTTAAGAACTATAATAAGATGTTTTATAGATATCAGCCCAATATCTTAGATGACTGTTGTTGATCCATCACACTGCCCTCATTTTTGCTGTGTTACTTCTTTTTTTTCTTCACTTTCCTGCCTTTGTAGAAATGTCAGTTTCATGTCACTTTAACACTTCATCACCCTGCTCATTTCCTTTTGTCTCATTTCAAATGCCACCCCATCTGCATATTTAATGCCACCTGCCCTATAATAGGGTTGTAGATGAAACATCGACACACAGAGTGATCAACTCTTTAGAGGCTACTGTAAATGATGGGAAATTTTAGGTGTGTTGGGTTGATAAATAAAGATAACCACCCCTCCAGCTGAGAGCTTTGCAATCAGTTCTATAATTGATGAGAATAAACATCAACTTGTCTTCATTTAAAGGCTTTCTCCATCATATGACAACTTATTTTTTGTGTTTGAGAGCTAGAAGGATTAGTGTTGGTGTTAGTTCAAGAAATGAAGACTGTTACTGTATATTGACTTTGTCCAGCAGATCTGCACAGTGTCTTCGGTTAAAGTAGTGATGTTGAGTAAAGAGCTTTTTGATGAGATCTAGGGATCTCTAACTCTTCCTCCACAAACACACATGCACATGCACGCAAGAGATTCAACCTCAGTCTCACAGCAAGTAAGATGGGGTCTTGATGGGCCAATAATCAGCTTCCTTTTCTCATTTTTTTCATTCATTAGTCTCAAGAGAGCTCATTAGTGAGATCTGCAACATGTCAGCTGTACATTTGGGCATCCAGAAATTGTGTTATAAAAGTAACAAAGAACTCAAACCATTCATGAGGAATTTACTGAGCAGTTTTCACACACTGGACTGAGTGCACACACCATTAACGTCTTCTTACAGGAAGCGACAGATTCTCAGGAACACTTGTGTGGACGTTGAAGTGCAAAATGTTTACTGTTACTGTCCTCCTGTCATTAGGGGGTGCACAGAGGAGTATGAGATGAAGACCATGGAGCAGAAACCTGAGCCTGAGCCTCTGGAAGCAGGATATCGACCCTCCCCTCGCCAAACCTGGCGATGGGATAGCTCACCCATTCCTCCAGGGCTCCACAGCGCTCCCATCCAACCACGCTGGGCCCCAATGAGCGCACCACCTCCTTCACTGCCCCGCTCACACAAGACCCTGATGCCGGTCCCCTACAGAGAACCACAGCACCTCACCTCCAAGAGGTACTCCCACCTACTATCAAATTAGACTACAGTAAACATTTATTCACTACAAACAGGGAATTTACCTCAGATCTGTGTTGTAGTTAGAGACAAACCTAAACATCTTGCAGCCGGAATTTCTTAGTACATGAATGAGAATTTAAGAAATAGCAAAAAAAAAGACAAAGAAAAGTTGTTGAAGGTGAGTTTTAATTTACATTGTCTTTAAAGGTTATTTATTCATTAAAAAGAAAAAATATGGGTGTAGTGATGTGATTTACATTACATTATTTATCATCTTAAAGCCTAATTAGCAGTTTCCTGGTCTTCCTAATCAATCCCGTAGTTATGAATTTGTCGCAGGTGGTTAACCTACACAAATTACATGTTGACAGGGTTTTATGTTGTGCAAAACAGCAACGGGTTTGTTTCTTAAGATTTGTGTTTTATCGTGTCTTAATCATTTCTGCACGTCTCATAACAGCTCAGATCAGACTGCGTGGTTTTCAGTGTTGTCACAATATTGTTCTGTTGTTTTTACTAGATGGTGTGTTTCTCTTCTGTTCAAGAGTTTTGAAGTCTTAGTTTACATCACTAGTTGCAGTCAGACTGACATTTATCAAACGGTTACAGATCTTTCTCTCTCGTTAATGTTAAGTTTCATGTAGCTCCCAGCGAAACAATCTGTTTTACTCACCTGGTTGTTGAAGAATCGATTTCTTTCCTCGCTTTGTTTCCCTCAGGTTTGTTGCAACATTACAAGCTGGAATCTGGTTCCTGAAGCCAATCCGTTTGTCTTTTTTTCACTGTGATCTTCATCACGCATAGTTCGGATTTATCTGATAGCCTTTGCACTCACATTCATTGCAGCTTCACCTTAATAAACTTCTCCAAAAATATCTATAATGCTAGATTTTCGGTCATGATCTGGAATCAAATCATAGAAGTTGCCACAGATTTGCTTCACAGGTTGACTGTTTTTATCTGTGACTTCCAGCATTTGTCTTCAGTGTGAAAACTGGGCTTATAATCTTAGTCTGAATTTGTCTATGTTTTATTTATTGTTATTGATAAAATTATTAGCTTAAAATAAATTCAAAAACAAACGTAAGGGTTTAAAATTTGTTTTGTTTGTATAAATCCATCACATGCAAGGGTGGATGATACAAAAAAACAAAGTGAGAAAACAAACTGTCAATCACTGTTTATTATCTGGATATTGTTAGAGATTTATTGAGAGATAAAACGTTTTGTCAGTAAATTACGTCATCAGGGGAAGGTTATAATGCCCTCCTGCATGTATGTCCTGAATAATTTTGAATAAATTTTAGATACGAAAGGATTTTAAAGGCAGAACACAGTTGATTTGCAAATGTCTTTGAAAAAATATCTTCAGGCTAACTCACATAATAGGATGACACTGACTCTTCCTGTCAAGCCTAAACAAATTACAGCTGGAAACATGTATTTATGGTACCAAATGGTTGAACAGGTTGTGTATCCGCTTGAACAAGCCACATTTTTGAGCAAACTCTCAACAATTTAAGACTAAGTAGGTGGTATTTGGTGTGATTCATGTGTTTAAACATGCACACTGTACTTGGAGCTGGTGTCACACTGCCCACCTCTAACAAGCATGTTTCTCACTAATTTTTGGGTGCCAGTTTTATTCAGATGCGTCCGTTCTCTGCAGTCAGTTTAACCACCACCCCCTGTCTCCTCCAGGCCAGTGAGTTACCCTGAGAACCACTACAGCTTGTCACCTGGAGGCGACAGAGGCATGTCGTACAGAAACCCCTCAGCCAGCTTCTCCTCCCCCTCCTCAGGCCTGGTGGGCATCGCCACAATGGCGTCACCTGGAATGACACCTGGCCCCTTTGTACGCTACAAGCCTTCCCCCGACAGGTGAGTACTTGTGAAGCTGTTTGTCTTCTCTGTCGCCTTTTGGTTCTTGACTAAACATGCCAAATGTTACTCATAACAAGTGTTTACCCCGCTGGAGGCAGATTATATCGGTTTAAAGGAGATGGTGAATAATGTGGCGCGTTCGAGTCTGCAGTTAGAGATGTGTAAACACACCGTCTCCCAGAGAAAGGATCTGTTGTGTGGGTGGCTCTTCCTCGCAGTGTGGAGGTTGCTAACATCTCACCCAACCAGAAAAACGTGTTTATTCAACTGCCAACAGGATACAGAACAGAAACTGAAAATCAGAAATCAAATCCAAGCTGTACATCTTTCTGTACAATAAGAATTTTACTGCCCATACATTATTTTCTAGTCGGATTATTTCAGTAATTGGCATGAATGTGTTCACTAATCACATGCGTCTCATATCATCTATGTAGATATGGATTGGTCCAGCGCCCCCTGCTGCCCTATGAACCCCACCTCAGTGTGGACATCACCTCCAGTGGAGAGTCTTCTTCAGGCTTCACGAGTCAGGAAAGCACAATGGAACGCAGCAAAACGGGTACATCAACTTAAATTGAATTGTTTAAATGGTGTATTTATAAAATAAATTAAATTGAATAAAAATTCCCTCATTGTTTCACTTTGAGGTAAACATAATCAGTGATTTTAACCAAAGGTTGATTTTAACCAAAGGTAGATCACGTATTGCTCTGTATGTCGAGTTTTTGTAGAGCTTTAGTCTCAGTAATAAAAAAAAAAGTATGAACTAATTGGAATAATATGTTAGAAACTTGCAGGTAAATATACTGAAGTCAGCTGCAGCAAAAAAAAAAAAGATACAAGAGGGTAAATTAAAATATTGAAACAGCCATGTATACACCAGAGAATGAGATCTTAATCATTCTATCATAGCTCCATATCTGCTGTTTGTTAGTATTTTCATAATACCTCCTTAAAAGGTGATGATGCGTAAGATTAGAGGTTGATTGGACCTTTGAGATTGGCTCCTGTCTTGTAGAATGAAAATATTTGAGTGTGATTTTGTGTAAAGGGGAGGTCTGTGTTTAAACGTGCTATAAGTATTTAATCCTCTTTGCCAGCCATGAGTGTAATTTATTTAATCCTCTGTGTGCGTGTTTTCTGTCTAGAACCCCTCTGGCATGTCCCAGCATCATCATCTCGACCAGGTGGCGGAGGGGGACAGAGGAGACTAACCAGACAGGATGTCCCGGGGAAAGACTCTCCGAACAGACACTCGAAGGTCAGACTCATCGTCAGTCTGTTTGATTTGTTTCCCTGTAGCCTTCTCTGCCTCTCCGATTGAGTTTGTCTGTCTGATGTCCTCATGCACTCTGCAGGGGGAGACTCAGTACTCCAGCCACTCCAGCAGCAACACTCTGTCCAGTAACGCGTCCAGCAGCCACAGCGACGAGCGCTGGTTCGACGGGGGACCTGCAGGAGATCGAGGAGGCGACCTAGTGGACCCCATCCCCGACCTTCTCAACAAAGGAGGCTCCAATGACAGCGGCATTGACGCCTCCACTCACTACAGCAACACTCGCCACGGAAACATGTCCAACAGCCAGTCCCACAAGCTCATGCACGGCTCTGCAGCCTACAGTGTCGTCCCAGAGATCTCTGTGGGAAGGAGTAGCGGTGGTGGGGAGGCAAAGAGACCAGAATCTTCCCCCAGTTTACCAGCTGCTCCCAATCAGGCCAAAGGATACATGACAAAGACATTCCCACTTCCTGGCTCCAGTGCTGAGAAAAAGGAAACTTTCAAACCAAGGTAAGACTCTCTGATTAGACACATCTTTGTTTGTGGAGCTCGGAGTAGAGCTGCTGCTCCTTTGCATCGAAAGGAGTCAGCTGAGGTGGTTCAGGCATCTGATTAGGACGCCTCCCTTTGGAAGTTTTTATGGCATGTCCCACTGGGAAGAGACCTTAGGCCAGACCCAGGACTCACTGAAGGGATTATGTATCCTCTCTGGGTTGGGAACGCCTTGGGATCCCCCAGGAGGAGTTGGAGAGGGAGGTCTGGGTTCTTCTGCTGGACCTGTTGTCTCCGTGACCCAATCACGGATAAGCGGTAGAAGATGGATGGATGGATGGATGGATGTTAGGTAGCAGCCAGGTGCTTGTAATTAAATGCATTGATTAATTGATCATCAGCAGGTGTGAACACCTCTATAAAGAAGAGTTTCTGTCATTTGCTACTCTGGAGCATTCAAGGCCTCAACAGTGTCCTTTATTAACTTGTTGAAAGTAGTGATGGAGAAACTGAAGCTTTCTGAACCACTGATCCAATACGAAGCAGCTGTGTTGAAAAGGTTCAGTGTTTCAAAGCATTTGATGGTTAAATATGGCGCCATCTGCTGCCAACCACATGAAACAATAAAGGACAAGATGTCATGAAGCAGTATAAGGGTCTGTTATCTATAACAAAAGGTTCTGTGTACATTTCCAAAGTTTTAACAGCATTTTCTTTTATAGAAATTCTTAAAAAAAGACTTGTGTTACAATGTGATTATGTCATCATTAAATACTGTATGTAGTAGAGACATAGGCACCTGCTCAGTGAAGGGTTCATTTTCTAAAGTCCTGATCTTATTGACTTCAAACTGGAGCTCAATTTAGATCATTTTTTTTAGGTTGAACTAAATATGGCCTGAAAGTAAAGGTTTTATAAACGTCTAACATATTTAAGTAAATCCTGGCATTTTTCTACGGTCCAGTTCAAATCCAGTATTAAATAATACTGGAGCATTTATTACATAATGCTGCTTCTGCCTGCCGTTATGTAGAAACAAT
>JAOXNZ010000091.1:11787479-11799727 GCA_028566095.1 Kryptolebias brasiliensis
ATGCAACTGGGGACTGAAGCTAGGAAAGTAATTTGAGTGGTTCAAAGATTTATTTATTTTTTATTTTTTTGAAAAGCTAGATCATCGTTTCAGTTACAATCCAGTACAATGCCCTTCTTTGTTACTTCCTCTCCAGCTTTGGAGATCCTTTCACATCCTTTCAAAAACCCATAAGTTATTGGACCCGTTTAAAAGAGTTTGTTAACCTCGCCATGAGTTCAAAACCGACGTGGCGCATTGTCGATACGCATGTAACGTCCTGAAGTTTCATTTGGGGAGTCATGTGATTTTTCGCGTCGTGAAGCGGGACATGGAAACATCTTGCCGTGATACTTCTGCTGGTGCAATATTCCAATCAAAGTTCAGGCGTCGCTGTGACAGGACCTTAAGAGAGACGTGCAGATACAGAAACCTGCAAACCTCCATTAACCGGAGCATCATTATAAAGATGAGTCGGTCTCTCCTGAGCGAGACTGAGACTGAAAGGAGATAAAAGTGTCAAGTTTTTGAAGTTTAAGAAGCTGTGGAATCATATGCTCACAGCTTCAAGATTTTAGCTTCATTTTTTACTAAACAGTGGCTCATGTTCTGTTTTGCGGCTCTTTTAAGGTTGAATTTACCGAATTTTAAGATCTGGTCCTGATACTGATTTACCTTAAAACTGAAAAGGGTTGTATTTTCTATTTACCATAACTGCCTCTTTTTTCCAAAGTGAAGTTGTTTCTATGTTTCTCTTAGTCCGGTTCAGGGTTTATGGTGAAATGTGGATTTTGTTTTGTTAATTCTGCGTAAATCTGTGTCCTTAAAGGGCTTACACACCACAGGGTTACAAGACTCCGACAGCAGAGAAAGCGCGGCCCGTCCGAGCCTCTACGACCACGCCTACTTCAGCGCAGATGAACTCCGCTTCTTTGTCCAGCTCCGCCCCCAAGACGTTTTACGGAAAAAGCAAACAAGACAATACCCCGTCACATTCGAACACCGCCAAACCGTTCACGTCAGACAGCAAGAAGTAAGATGGATATCAAGAACTTTGATCAGATTCGATCATTTTAAACAATTTTGTAGTGTAAAACTGATTCAAATAAACACATTTTTTCCTTTAACTCTGGATTAATGAGAGGTTTTGTGGCTGTGGATCAGTGGATAGAGCAGTCCTCCAATGAGAGAGTTGGAGGTTCAAAAGTGTCCCTGGGCAAGATCCTGTACCCCTCGTTTCTTCTGATGTGTGCCCCATCGGTGTATGAATGGAATTTATTTATTCAGTTTAGCTTTGTAGAGACTCAGTGCTGTATGTGTGTGTGGATGGGCAAATGAGGGCACAGATTGTGTTGTACAGTGCTTTGAGGGGCCTGATTGGCTAGGAAAGCGCTATATAGGTACAGTCCATTTACCATTTTTCTTGTGACCATGAACCTAACTCCAATTTAACTGAGCTCAAGAAAAACAAACACTACAGCAACAAAATCATCTCATTTGTAGTCAAGACCCAGATGTTGGAAAATGTGATGTTATTATTTAGTAATGGATAAGTACCTGAGAGCGTGAAACAGACTCAAAGACGTATTTTAGGTTCTCAAAGCTTTAGAAGAAATATGGCTTAAAATAGAAATCAGCTGGTCTAAATGGTTTGGGTCGCTGTGAGAAAATATCCACTACAAATATCTGATTAATATCTTGTCCCACCAGGCAGGTGGACACAAACTCAAAAAACGTGTTTGGACAACCTCGGCTCCGAGCGTCGCTGAGGGACCTGCGCTCTCCACGTCGGACATATAAGAGTACCATCGAAGACGACCTGAAGAAGCTAATCATCATGGACAACCCCGGAGAGACGCCTCAGAGTGATCCGGTGAGGATTGTGCTCCCACAATCATCACTGAGCAGTTTTTTTTCTTTCTGTCAAACACAGCTCTGATCTCTGCAATGTTTCTTCTTGCAGTCTCCCAGACTCACCTTGCAACGCACTTTTTCCGACGAGTCACTGTGCAGCGGGCGCAGAGACGCCAGCTTCTCCTGCTCGGACAACCCGACGACCTCCACAGACTTGCTGTTCACCTGCACGCTGCCAACACGCAAACACTCGAGCTCCTCCAACCACATGCAGGGCAAAAAGAGTGAGCGTTACCGCCCGCAAATTGTGTTGGACTTAAGACTTTTGCCGAGTTTGGTTTTCTTTCTTACAGCTTGTCTCCTCCTTTCTGTCCTCAGTGCCGCTGTCTTCATCAGAGTTGTCCCTTACAGAAGTGAAAGACAAAGTGCCCCCCCTGAGGAGACTCGATCCTGGGCTGATGCCCCTCCCTGACACCGCCTGTGGACTGGAGTGGTCCAGCCTGGTTAATGCTGCTAAAGCCTACGAAGGTGAGGAGAGGGACAACTGCAAAACGTAACATTTGATATATTTACCCAACACTCCTGAGACTGAGGTCTCATCAGTCCTCTGCAGCCAAAAATCTCCGCCCATAACAACTGAACACCTCACTAGCCTCGTGTTGTGCATCTCTAACAGTAAAAAGATCTCTTTTGTGCAGTTTTTTTAAATTTTTTTAAAACATTCGATAACGTGTCTTTGCGCAGCACAAAGAACTGTTTCCCTCATATCACTGACTGAGCCGCCGGCCGGAGGTCCAGAAACGAGACCAGTTGTCAGTCCGGTCCAGTTTCAGACTCCTCAGACACCACGGACCACACCGACATTCAGTGGGTAGGTCTCGCTCACTGTTAGGAAGCCAAAACAGACAGCACCTATTTATCATTTATGGGTTTTAGGCCCTTTTTAACCCCAATGCTGCCCCCTTGTTGTAGTTTATTAAACTCAGAGTTTTAACTGATTTCTAAGGTTGTTCACTCTCCAGATCACTGACAGAAACTGAGAGAATAGTCAGACATTATTGAAAGTGAAGAGTTTTTAACAAGGTTTGAACTGAATTTGTTCTGTGTGTTTACAGCGACGAGGTGCCCAACGATTTGTCGGGTCGGCTCCACAACTTAGAAGTGATGTTACAACAACTGAATAATGATCTGGAAAAGGTGAGAGAAAGGTTATGTGCAACATTTACATCCCTGTTTTGGATTACATACTCAGCAGGAAAGGATCAGATGTTACTTACTGTTGACTTTTTCTCATTTTCTGTTCCTCCATCACCAGGAGAAGCAGGATAAAGTCATCTTGCTGGCAGAGATGGCGAACCTGAGACAGAACAACCAGCGCCTGCAGGAGGAGAGCCAGACGGCCAGCGAGCAGCTGCGCAAGTTCAGCGTGCTTTTCACCAACATCAAAACAGGAAGTGACCACGAGGCTCGCACCGTGACACAAGACGGCAGCTCCCAGGGGGAGTGATGGACCGCTGCTGCGAACTGTCCAGTTCAGGCTCGAGAGGAACCCAACATACCCACGATTCTTTGTACCCACAGGTGCAGCAGATGATGTCGACCCCTCAGCTCCCACTGAACTGCCTTAAACCAGAGACGGTGAAAAAAGTACAATTAAAAATGACCGTGTGGATTTTTAAAATGCAACACCCCTAGAAAGTCTGGACAGAGACTCTGCCCCCCCCCGATTCCTGTTCTCTGAGCCCCGTTTATTTTTCTAAACTGAAGTGAAGACATCTCACTGTACTTATGATGCATAAAAATACGTTACTATGCCAGTGGAGCGAATGGGAGAGGAGACCCCGACTGTTTAAGAGAACACTACATCACCTGGAGAGGCCTAATACTGTTTCTGCAGCAAACCAGCCAAAAAAAAACAACTACAAAAAAACTTCTACAGACTGCATTTCCCAGAATGCACTACAAGGAAAAGATTCTCTACAGATGTGGTGCCTGTGTGGCACAATTCTCATGCATCAATATTAACACGGTTGTACTGAAGAGAGGAGAGATGGTACAAAACTTACTACAGCACAACAGGGTTTGTGCGCGAGGCATTGATTTCTTTATGTGTGTGTGTGTGTGTGTGTGTAAGGACAAGTGAGTGATGAACAAACCTGTTTACTGTAATCTGAGACTTTTTAGGCCGCAGTATTCTCCTGTACTCCGTTTACATGGATGAAGCGAGGCCAGTAAATGTGAAACAAGCCGTCGTCGTGTTGGTCAGACGCTTCATTGCTCAAACTCAGTGATACGTTAACGTCACGTCTGCTGGTGTTATTTCCACTTGAGTTTCCTCCTGTTTTTTGTTTTTTTTAAGCAGTGCCCTTTCATCCCCGATCCGATCCCACCGGATCGTCCCTTTGACCCTGAGTTTAAAGAACAGTGAGGACATTTTGAGAACTAGGCTTCCTTTTGGGCAGTAAATAAGAAAACTGAAGATTTAATTAGTTTATTTAATAAGCTATAATAATAATTAAGAGAGGAAGTAAATTATTGCCACACTTGAAGGGGAAGTGTAACGTAATTAACTTTAACAAAGTAGCTATTTTACAGTAAAGACGTCGTTTTGGGGCATGAAACAAAGTTCAGAAGATTAAGGAGCGTAAACTGACCAACAGTTTCTGTGATTTAAAGCTGTTACCACCGACGTGTTTGACAGGGAGCATTTACTGCACATGAAAGTCACTGAACAACACTGAAGCTTTTCCAGGACCTGTGTGTGTGTGTGTGTGTGTGTGTTTGTTTCTAAATTCTGTAATGAACCCAAATGAACACAAAACACTATTTATACAGCTGGCTTCCCTTATAATATTGTCTACTATATCTATTTTTCCTACAGAAGCGTGTCTTTGTTTGGATCCTGGTACTTCATGAACAGTTGAGGACAAAATCTGAGATTTCTGGCTTTAAAAAAAAAACTGATTCTCTTGTGTATTCTGATGGAGCGCTGCCCGTCATTAACAGGATTCCAGATCTAAAATCACATCAGACTGCATCAGTTTGAATTCTCCAACTTACTCAGGTTCCCTAAGATGCTGTTAATTACACTAAATCATCACCGTCTGAAACTTTGTGCTGCTGCTCGTACAATTTTAGGCGTCCCTTTAATGACTTTTCAAAGATGACGACTGATGCGGAAAATACCCTCTGAAATATCTGACTCTGCCATGAAACGTGCTCTTTAAAGGAGGTCCTTTTGTCTTATTAACAGTTTTCCATTAACTGACTAAATGCAAACGCTGTGATGAGAAGTTTTACATTTTTACTGCTTTTAAAAAAAACACTTTTCTCTCGACCCACAAGCAGAGACGAGCTGTGCGTTGGGACTTGGACACAAGAATTGATCTGTCGGTCTTTGAAACACATCAGCTTTAACGTCACCTCATCGTTTGACCTCCTGAAGCTTCTACATGTTTTGTTTTTGTTTTGAATTTCTTGGATCAGTCTGTCGGAGCTCCCCGCAGCTTCAGGTTTAATCCTTCATCCACGCAGCTTTCCGAGACGTGTTGCTGTGATTTTAATTAATCTTACTCCTTCGCTTGCTTTCCTAAAAGGGTCGAGGTTTTTATAAATATATAAATATGAATCATTCTCATGTATAATTTTAAGCTATTTAAGGTATATACAAATTCACTGTTGAACAAGTTAGTGATTGGTAAATTTGACTTTTTTTTTTTAAATGTTTTTTATAATTTATTTTTGAACATGTTGGCAACCGTTGCAGATAGTAGTGAAGATGAGAAGTTATGTTTTTACCTTTGATTTGTACGTTTCCCGTTTGTTCCGTCTGGTTTCTGCGCGTGGCGGGAGGACAGACGGACGAAACATTTTGGTTTTCTTTGGGTTGTAATAACTTGTACATTTAAAAGTGTAAATTATGTTTTCATTATTTTATAAAAAAAATATATTAAAATAACTATAAGAACATTTTGATTGTTTACGAGTCGATTTTTAGACAAACTAGGAAATTGGCTCAAACGCAATTGTACAAAAACCACAAAATAATGAATTAGAGCTCTGATGTTGGGGATGACTCTCAGCTACTACCCCACCAAGTTTTAGACATTTTTGTGTCGACTAAGGTTGCTTAGCTGCGGTGTCCATCTTGAATTGGGGTAAAGTTAATCAGTCATAGATGTTCATCCATTCATTACTCAGGAGTTTCATTAAGCTCCACCCACTGACTCATGAGATATTTTGCTAACAAACAGGTAAGAACACCGCCTTTGCTGGCGGGCAATAAGAACCTGGATCCTTTCAAAAAGCACATAAGTATCATATGGCAGGCTGCTGTCAAATAATCAAACCACACATTACATGTATTAAAAACAGCATTCCTCTTATTGAAAAGATTATTCAATTAAAGGTAAATATATCAAATAACATTCCTACACATAAAGCTATTAAACTGCTATAATAGACTGTTGGACAAACGTTTATTGGCTAAAACGCATTTGAATAATTTAGTTCTTTCTGGTCAAAATGAACATTTCAGATATCCAGAACACAAGTCGTCCAATCCATAGTTAGCATCTCAAGCGCCGTTCTTTCTGCGACAGACGCCGTGACGCTCCCCCGTCGTGTTTTGGGCTTTTAGCTAATTTCCACGAGAAGATTCTTCAGACCTAAAATGAACGCTGTTTCACTCAAACAATTCAACGACTTTGAGTTGTTTTATTTTTTATAACAAACTGATTTTATTTCTAACATAAAACACATTCCTGTAGTAAGAGCATCCATTGATGTGTTAGCAGGTTGTTTATGTTTAATCAATTTTTTTTATTTCTGTACACTTTAGCAGGCGTGAAAAAAGGTCAAGTATGAACTGTTTTTTAAAAGATTTGATCAGGCACATCTTTAAACAGCGGAGGTGTGAAGTTAAGATCCACACGAGAGGCACTCGTCTCTGTTCTCCAGAGAGCACACCATGGCAGCTTTGTTCCTCTCCTTGATCTCCTGCTCGGAGGAGGCCTTGTTCTGCTGCGCCTCCTTCAGCTTCTCCTTGTTCAGGGTGAACTGGATCGGGTTGGCGGCGGGCTTCGTCCTCAGGTAGTACATTCCCGTCTTCAAGCCCTGCCATGAGAAGAGAACCCGTAGAGTCAGCTGCTGGTTTTACAGAGACTGGTTTTTGTTTTTACTTGTCGACTCACCTGTTTCCAGCCGTAGAAGTGCATGCTGGTCAGTTTGCCGTAGTTCGGCTCTGCGATGTGGATGTTCAGCGACTGGCTCTGGTCGATATAGGCGCCGCGGTCAGCAGCCATCTTTAGCACAGTCTTTTGGGAGATTTCCCAAACAGTTTTGTACAGTTCTTTCAGATCAGTTGGGATCTCGCTGATGTCCTGTCAAAATAAACCAAACAAATAAAACAAAAATCAGAACGATAAACCTGTTTCAGCTCCAGCAACGTTAAGATTTAAGCAGCTTAAGCAAAATAAAACCAAACAAACTTGTAGGCCTGGAAGTGTCCAAAGTTTCTCATCACCTGAATGGATCCGTTGTTGGCGATCAGCTTATTCTTCATCTCTTCGCTCCACAGCCCCCTCTCCGTCATGTCTTTGAGCAGGTGAGGGTTGACGATCTGGAACTCTCCGGAGAGGACCCTGCGGGTGTAGATGTTGCTGGTGTAGGCTTCGATAGACTCGTTGTTGCCCAGGATCTGGGCAGTGGACGCCGTGGGCATCGGCGCCAGCAGCAGGCTGTTCCTCACGCCGTGTTTGGCGATCTTCTCCTTCAGCAGCTTCCAGTCCCACAGGTCTGTCGGTGTCTTGCCCCACATGTCATACTGCAGGATGCCCCTGCTGACAGGGGAGCCTTCGTACGTCTCGTAGGGGCCGAGCTCAGCAGCCAGCTCGCAGCTCGCCTCCAGAGCAGCGTAGTAGATGGTCTCAAACATCTGGATGTTGAGCAGCTGAGCCTCGGGGCTTTCAAACGGGTAACGCATCAAGATGAAAGCGTCTGCTAAGCCCTGGACTCCGATTCCAATTGGCCTGTGGCGTTTGTTGGATGTCTTGGCTTCAGGGACAGGGTAATAGTTGATTTCAATGATCTTGTTCAGGTTTTTCACAATTACTTTGGTCACAGATGCCAGTTTTTTAAAGTCATAAGTCCGCTCTGGTGTGACGTACATGTTGAGAGCGATGGAGGCCAGATTACAAACAGCTACCTCGTCTTGGCTGGTATACTCAACCACTTCCGTGCACAAGTTGCTGCATTTGATGGTGCCGAGGTTCTGCTGGTTGCTCTTCCTGTTGCACGCGTCTTTGTACAGCATGTACGGCGTTCCGGTTTCCGTCTGTGACTCAATGATGGCGTACCAAAGCTGCTGAGCCTTCACCACACGCTTTACCCTGCCCTCCTTCTCATATGTCGTGTAAAGCTTCTCAAACTCCTCCCCCCAGCACTCGTCGAGCCCGGGACACTCGTCTGGACACATCAGAGACCAGTCTTGGTTGTTCTCTACTCGCTTCATGAACAGGTCGGGGATCCACAGGGCGTAGAAAAGGTCTCTGGCTCTCTGCTCCTCTTTTCCCGTGTTCTTCTTCAGCTCCAGGAATTCGAACACATCAAAGTGCCACGGCTCCAAGTACATCGCAAAGGCTCCGGGTCTTTTGTTGCCACCTTGATCGACGTAGCGAGCAGTATTGTTGTAAACTCTCAGCATGGGGACCAACCCGTTTGAGTTCCCGTTGGTACCAGCGATGTAGCTCCCGGTTGCCCTGATGCAGCTGACCGCTACGCCGATGCCTCCGGCGGATTTGGAAATGAGGGCGCACTGCTTCAGGGTGTCATAAATGCCTTCGATGCTGTCGTCTTTCATGGCGAGCAAGAAGCAGCTGGACAGCTGTGGCCGGTTGGTTCCAGTGTTGAAGAGGGTTGGAGAGGCGTGGGTGAACCACTTCTCTGACAGCAGGTTGTACGTCTCGATGGCAGCGTCGATATCCGTCCCGTGGATCCCAACCGACACCCTCATGAGCATGTGCTGCGGGCGCTCAGCCACCTTGCCGTTGACCCTCAACAGATAGGAGCGCTCCAGAGTCTTGAACCCAAAGAAGTTGTAGGAGAAATCGCGGTCGTAAATTATGGCCGAATTGAGGCGGTCTTTGTTCTCCAGGACGATGTTGAGAATCTCTTTGGCGATCATGGGGGAGTGGCGCTTGTTCAGAGGATTGACGTAGTTGTACAAGTCTTCCATCACGTCGCTGAACATTTTCTTGGTCTCTTTGTGCAGGTTTGAGACGGCGATCCTTGCGGCGAGGATTGCGTAGTCGGGGTGTTTAGTTGTCAGCGTGGCAGCGATCTCAGCTGCCAGCGTATCGAGCTCCACCGTGGTGACGCCGCTGTACAAACCCTGGATCACCTTCATGGTGATCTGAGCCGGGTCCACAAAATCAGAGTTCAGTCCATAGCAAAGCTTCTGGATACGTGAGGTGATTTTATCGAACATGACGCGCTCCTGGCGTCCGTCTGAAAAAACAAAAAAACGCAGAACATCATCTTAGTGACCTCACTGTTAGAAGACGTGAACATCATACCAGATATTACCATTCAGTACTGGTTTAACTTCAAAAAGTAAAGGAAATGCTTAAAAAGTCAGTTTTTAAAACTTACCTTAGAAATTCATTATTTGGAAGAGGTTAAATATGAAATACACTCATGAGCAAAGCTTCCATTTTGGATTTGTGTTTAAAAGAAATGCAAGTAAATGAATCTATAGGGGACATCATGGTGCTTATGGTAATCTTTTATGTATAAAACAAAAACTTTACATGTTGGAACAGTTTGTTTTTAAATATTCAGATTAAGCATTTCAGAATATTACATAGTAAAGAGTCCTAACTTATCACTGAGCATTTTTCACTGAGGGAGAAGAGAACCATAAACCCTTCATGAAACCCAACAACCATTTTTAACATCCATCCAGTATCTGTTTTCTATTGTTTATATTAAAATAGAATAGAAAATAGAATTTTAGATTTGCAGACTATAATTATTGTACAGCGAAATATTATAAAATCATTAAGGCAAAGTTTGACATAACAAAAACAACAAATTACTGATAATCACTTCCTTTCAACCACCACACTTCTTTAGCAACTGGCAAACTGGTTGCCTAGCAACACAGACACGATTAAAAGAGGCGAGCTTTAGACCGGCTTTATTTCAAGGTTTTTGATTAAAAAGTATTTCTTTTTAAAAATAAATTTTTTTTTGCAACTACAGACTTCGACACTTTTTCTAATTTCTCCTAACAGATACTTCCAACAAAAATATGCATTTCAGGAACACCTTTTAATACTATTATATTTTATATGCCTCATTTAGCGCAGTAATACTTTTGAAATGCGGTCTTTTACAACGGCTTTGAACGCGCTCAACCAATCTTGATCATTTATTAAAAAATATCCTGCCATAGGCTCGGTGCATGCATCACTTCATCATTTGGAGTGAGGATGGTACGATGTTTCCGGTTTGTGTGCAGAAACGCTGGTGTTTAGCTGAGTCTATGAAGTTCACAAGGTGCCTCTTGGAGTTATTGAAGTTTACTGTTAACGATGTGCGTCGCATTGTAAGAGCATCAAGTACAACGGGGGTCTTAAGGGACTGTGCAGTTTAAGAACCTGAACTTGACCAAGTGTGGGCTAGTGATCCATCCAGATGCATCTTGGCTGGGTGCAGCCATCATTTGGCCTCGTAGAAATTAAATGCCCAAATGCACAAAGCTATGTAGACTGCAAATTCCTCTATGTTTTGATATCTCCTGGCATAGCTCTTCATTTTCGTTGAGGGAGAGATCAAGCGCAGCAGGCTGAGTACTGGCGCAGCAGTCATGTTCATGACAGGTCCCTGGGTCATCTTCATCAGGGGTCAGTCTGCATCTCAGATCGGTGTTGGGGGGACGCTCTGTTCTTCCCCATACTCCAAGTCGTGGGGGTTGGAATATTATAGTTATTCCAATGAAAAAGCACAGGAACAGCTCCAGGTCGCAGTCGTCATCCATCAGGAGTCGGAGGCTCGATCAGATCAGCAGTAACAAAATGTCGTGAACACACTCGGGAAGTATTTGTGACGATAAAATGATCTCTCCTGATCTCAACAACCCACTGTTTCTGCAACTCTGAGTCCTTTGGAAAGGTGTGGAAGTGCAGGTAAGAATTGGACTTTGTTGATAATGTGCAGAATGGCGCACAGCGGTGATGGTTGGACCTGCTGTCCCTACATTATTGAAATGACACATTTACATGTCATGTTTAGGACATGCAAATGGACAGGTGATGAGCAGAAGAGACTCACATATAAATAAAAGGATTTACAAGAGCGGTGAGGTGAGTAGCTAGCACAGAGGGCGCTTTCGGCGGCTACTTGATGTTTACAACCATCCTGTTTTTTAGCGGAATTTACGTCACGTTCCTACGAGCACGTGGCCTATTCAGCAGAGGTTAGCCGAAGCCCACTTTGATTTTTGGCGGCATTCGTGACGAAGACTCGTGTCAGATTGCATAAACAAAGACAGAAGCACTCAGGAAAAACTTTTCACAGCTTATATACGCTTGTTGACGAGCTGGTCAAACAGAAGCCCAGCGATATTTTAGCTAGTGAGCAGCTAAAGTCTGCTAGCTGATAATTAGGTTAGAAGCTAGTCTATTTGAACACTAACCAGGCTCAGATTAGTTGGCACACAAACACAGTTAGAGTCGGTTTTCTGATAAAAAATGGTTAATCAGAGAGGCAGGAGAAACAGAAGGAAAGAGGCCATCTTTATTGACCATTCTGGAGGAGCCAAATAGCTCCGCTCGATGTAAAACTCACCTCGCTTAATTACGTGCATCATGCCGAAGTGTGACGTTTCTCGTCCGTACAGATGACAGCAAATGCAAGTTTAACCTCTCCACAGTTTCAAGGAGCGCAAACGAACATAAACTCCCTTCGTGCTCCGCCGGAAAACCCGCGAATGAGTCCTGAAACTCGCGCTAACGTCGTATTTGTACGGAAGACGTCACCGCTCCGGAAAACGGTTGTTTGGACCAATCAGCGGTAAGAACGCGGAGCTTTAATTTCTGTGGACCAATCACAGTGAAGGAGAGTATACCGCTTTCTGTTTCTTATGTTTTGATCTGGCGGGACTTTTAGCTTACCAAACCCCTTTGTTATTGTTGTGTTCTGTACGGACAAGATTGTTCAGTCTGCAGGAATGCATATAATTGATGTTCTGACATGTTATTACATGTTGACTCCCTTATAAAACGTACAATAAGCATCAAATCGAGTACATTACAATTTTAAGTATTAGATAATTAGATAGATAAATAGATAGATAGATAGATAGATAGATAGATAGATAGATAGATAGATAGATAGATAGATAGATAGATAGA
>JAOXNZ010000091.1:11808931-11820371 GCA_028566095.1 Kryptolebias brasiliensis
GAGGAGAACATGCACCGCCCGACCGTGGAGAACCTCACCAAGATCATGGCTGTGTTTCTGGCCGAATACCTGGGCTTCTGAGCGAACAACAAAATGAGGTGGAGATGGAGGTCCCAGCTGAAGTGACGAGAACCTCTGGTGAAACAAACCAGACACTAAAGACTTGTCTCCTGCTGGGTTATCCTCAGTCTGGAGGGAAGAACGAATCAGGCACTCAGGAGCTGCTGGTAATGTGAATAAAATCTAAGTTTCTTGTGGTTCGGTGGGAAAAACCTCAGTAGCCTTAATGATTAATTACCGTGTTAACATGTTGAAGATGCACTTTATCTTCTTACAGAAAGACCCGGCTGAGCTGCAGTGCTGGGCACATCGTCATGATGTTTAACATAAGAGCTAAACAGATTACTCTGTTACACTATGGTTGACATCTACTGTGAATGATTTTATTTCTTTCTCTTCAGCATTTGAGATACATTACATACGAATGTAATCACCAGCATAGTCTCCTGAACAACCGGAATATTTTGGTTTGTTTCAAAAGTCATTGTGTCGTGTGTGAATAGATCATCTGCAGAGATTTACAAATTCAATCTGGTGACATGTTTTGTTTTGGGTTTGTCTTGTTGGTGTTGAGTGTAAGTCCTGCTACTGTCTGATAAATCATGCTTTGTTAATTACGATGAAATAAAACCAAGCAGAATGTGTCAATAAAGCGACCTAATGGTCTCCACACATGTGCTGTAGGGGAAGAGGTGGGTGACGGAGGGGTGGAGGTGTCCCTTGGTGGTGGTGGGAATGTGGGCTGCCAGGAGGAGAGCCTTCAATGTCAGAGGAGAGGTAGATCTCACCTGAAGGTCCTCTACTGAGTGAAGTTTGGAAACTGCAGCAAGAGAGAAGATAGAAGGAAGACAATTCTTACCATCCACTTTAACCACAAGATGGCGCTGTTGCATCGGTTCAAAGGGTTAAAACAGGTCGAAATGCCACGTTTGGTAGATGCTGTGCAGCTGCGAAACGATTTAGTTGTGCAATTATTACCACACGGCTTGGGGAAATGGAGAACAGTATCAAGAAAATGTTTTTTTTAAAGAAAATGTGATGGTATGTACAAGCTAAAACACGCACCAATAAACTGCTAGCTTAACTATTTTTACACTGATTTTCTATCTGAGCTAGCTTTGCTGGCTCCCACTGCAACCTCACATTTGTTCTTGTTTTATTATTTTCATTTTTTTATATAATTTTAGCCATGGCTTGTGGTCAAATGTTCGTCTTTTCGTCTAACAAAAGTTAAAGTGCCGTTAGCCTCATCACTTGTATCCTTCCGCGTCCCGTCTCTCTCTCCCGAGTTACTTTCGTCACTTTTTATCAAAAACACTCTTTTGTCACGCAAAAATAATGGCGTTAAATTCTTGAGATACAGCAGTATCTCTCTCCCAAAGCAGACAACCCTGCTGTTTTGTATCTGACCTGGTGATGTCCGTGGCTCGGTCTCTCTGCCGGCGGTTCTTGAACCAGTTGCTGACCTGGGTGGACGTGAGGCCGGTGGCCGCTGCGAGCTCCCTCTTCTCCCGGGTAGACGGATAAGGCTTGCGGTGGTACCACTCCCTTAACGTGCTCCGAGATTTCTCCTGTTTGTAGAGTTGTGATAGCTTCAAAAAAGCTGACATTTGTGCAAACGTTATAGCGAAGAAACAAACCTGGGATTTCCCAAAACTCTTGGTGTGTAAAAGCAGAATTTTTACGTGTGTGCTTAAAAAAAATAGAGGTCCTTGAAGGCATCATAAAGGATGACGCTCACATTTATTTGGGTCATTTTTTTTGTTATTCGTGTCTATTTTGCAGTTCCCTTTTCAGCCGCAAGTCCTGCAAGATGTGCAAGTATTGTTACTCGGGTAATCTTGCAGAAAAAAGTAATATGCACGATTAAAACTACAACCCCAGTTTCAGCAGAGCTAGGAGGTTGAGTAAAATGTAAATAAAACCAGAATGCAATGATTTGCAAATCTCACAAGCCCATATTTTATTCTCAGTGGTACGTTATAAACATATCAAGTGTTTAAACAAAAAAATAATGTATTTTTCTAAGGATAAAAATAAGGTCATTTTGAATTTGATGGCAGCAACACATCCAAAATAAAGCTGTAATGGTATGAATAAAAAGCTGGAGGAGCGTTTTGCAACTGATTAAGTTAAGTGGCAACAGGTCAGTAAGAGGACCAGGTTTATAAGGAGCATTTTAAAGAGGCTGAATCTATTCAAAGTAAAGATGGGCAGAGGTTCACCAGTCTGCAAATACTGCAACAATAGTGGAAATGTTTTTATGTAAAACCAGAGCCAATTTATAGGAAAATCATTATTTCAATGAATACTTGAGCTTAATAACAACTGAGTTTGTACCTTGAAGCAGTAACTGGTCTCTTCTCCATCCCAGATGGTGTGCGGTAAAGGAAACTTTCTCCTGACGCGATACTTCCCCACAGCTCCCAGGGGCCGACCCCTCTGCCCCTCAGCCTCAGTATAGTGGGCTCTCAGCCAGAGTTGCTGCAGGAACGGGTGGCTGCGTGGGGAGAAGGGGAAGCCCTCCAGCAGGGCGTAGAGGTCCGAGAAGCGCCCCTGGTGAAAGGCCACTGCAGCTTTGGCCTTTAACACACTCTCTAGCTCCCCAAGGCACAAAGGAGAGGAGGAAGAGGGAGGAAGAGTGGAGAGGAAGCTGGAGAGTCGATCCATGTAGCCACCTCGCAGGAGGACCTCACACACACAAATGACCTGCTCTGCGGTGAAAATCATCGCTGCGGGAGAAGAAAGGGAGGTCTAGAAGTGAACGTGTGTGAACTCCTCTATAAGCTTCACTTATGTTTGTTCATCTGGAAGCTGAAGCCTCTGTGCAGCATTCTGGATGAACAAAAAGTGAACCTGCATGTGTGCAAGCGTTACTCATCATCATACCCCGCCACAGGTAACCCGAGACCATCGGGGTTATAACAACACACCAGATATCCTCCTTCTCTTGTACAAACACATGCCGGTGCACCTTCACTCATATTTTGGAGCTTTGCTATTGTACAAACCAGAAAAACAAAAACCCGCCTGGAGGTTTCATTGCCGGAAGAGAATAATGCATTTGAATAAAATTTTGTTGCCAAATTAGAGGCAAAAAGTCCTGATACACAATGAGCTGTCGAGAATAATCCACATCTGTAAAACACAGGACGCTGAAGAAAGACACTGAGGCTTTTTGTAAATGTCGTTTATTACAATATTGTGGAATATAAAAAATAGAATGCATTTGGATACAAAAACACAAACCTTTAATGACACACAAATGATCCCTTTTCAAAACAATTTAAAAAAAAAAAAGATCAACATACAATATCTTTGGTTACATCTGGAGTCATATATGTGACGAACAGGACAATAAAAACAAATCCCATGCTACAAATAAATGTCAGGGTACAAATTAAAGCCTTCACAAGCTTTAATGTTAGCAATCTTTGGTACAAAATATGAAAAGGCTAATTTTTTCCCCCCTAACTGATGACCAAAAGGCAGGTTGGAACAAAAACAAGCACATTTTATTTCAAAATATAGAGTTAATTACCTCAAAATGGATGAAATCAGTTGCACCACATTGTGACCTTAGTAGAAGTTAATGTAAATTCCTATATGTGCGTTTTCTACGAGTGTCTTTTTTTACTTTAAGAACTAGAAACTGATTGGTACATGCTTTAAATAGATTAGAAGTACAAAACAGACAAACATACTACGATAAAAAGCAAAAAACAGGCCAAATATTGTAACTAGATGCAACACTGAAGTGTTTATTTGTGTACCACAAATGGCCAACATGCTAACTGCTACCTGTGTTCTGACAGCTCAAAGCTCATAATATTTAGCGTTTAAATCCTAAATTGTGTGTCTTATTTTCTGACTTCCTTTCTTCTGACATGAAGCTTCAGAGCAGACTTTATGAGTCCAATCGCTGTCATATTAACACGGCAACGCAACGTAAACATAATGTGAATGAAATGTGCAAAATATACAGAAAGACGAGCTCAAACAATGATTGTGTGATCAAAATCAATCACATTGTGTTTCACTGATACAGAAATGTAGATTTTTTTTTAAAAGTTCATATGAAGTCAGTTTAGAAATTTGGTTTTCTAAATAGCAATTACAACTTTGTTTTAATCAAACATGTAGGATTTAAGAATAAGGCACTTAACAGTATCAATATACTGAGATTTTGGCTGCATTTTATATTTTAAAAATCATAGTAAAAGTTTTAGTGTAACGCACTGCCAAAGCTTATTTTCGTCTCCCAAGAGTCTCTTTGACTCAGCCACTGTGCGACATCGTGTCCAAAAGAAGAGCTAAACATGCATTGCATAGAGTTAAAACCCTCTCAATAACCCTTTTATATCCTGTATGACTTTTTCATTTAATGTAAAGAGGCATCCTTGGTTGAAAACTGCAGTAAAGTCATCAACAAGTCACTACTAAATGCAGTAAATCTGCATGTTTCAACCAGACTTCAGTAACTTTATTCTAGCTCTAAAATAGTGATGTTCCTCCTAATGCAAAAAGGTAAAAGTTTAAGATACGATACAGTTCTTTTTTTATAAAGAAAATAATCTTTGCTGGATTCCCGGAGTGTTAAAAGAAAAGCGTATTCTGATCGTGAACAGAGAACCCAAAGTTTAACCCCAGTTAACTGGGTTTGGACTGGTACCATTTGCCGGATCTTTGTGGGGAATCCAAACTCTGCTAGCAAAAAAACTCCAGACAATTACAGCTGAATTTAGCCCACAGTCTTTACGATTTCAAAGATGAGCTGAAATCAGACCAATCCAGGTTAGATCCTTTGTCTGGATTTGATAAGTCAAGTGATGTGTGTAGAGGTCTGGGTAAAAACCTCAAAAGATGCTAAATTCTCCCTTTAAAACCCAAAGGAATAGTTTCATCTTGAAAACTGCACAGGACATTTGTCAAAAGTGCCACTTCGGACCATCTTGGACATGTATTAAAAGATATCAGACTGTGAAATAAAATCTGTCACGTTGTTAAAATAAACAGGTACTTGTGTTTTTTTTAGCGTTACGGTCACCAGCCGTCTACTTTAACAGACTAAAGGCCCAGATCATCATCCACAGGGACAGACTGGAGCTGAGTAAGGATCTTAGAGTCTCCATCCATCTCCTCCGAGTTTCCCAGAGGTGAGCTGGCCTCCTCGTCCTGGCCCGGAGAGGGGCTTCCCAGAAGAAGTGACTCTCCCCCTGGCAGGGCTAACAGAGCAGGATCTACGTGCAGCTCCCCCTTCCCGCGGACGTCAAACAGAGTCAGACTGGTGGAGGTCGAGAGGGGCACGGGGCTCCACGCCGGCTGGGACAGCTGGGACAGCTGGATGTTCGGTGGCACTCCGCTGTAGACGGGGCTGAGAGTGAGCATGCTCTCTGGAGTGAGTGTGTTCTGCGTTGTGGAGGTGACCAAATGATCTAAAGCGTGGGAGGAGGAGGAGGAGGAGGAGGAGGAGGAGGAGAAGGAGACGACAGGAGCCTGGCCGCCGGTGATCGCCGACTCCGGAGCACAATACAGAGGAGACGAGTTGATGAAGTTCAGAGGAGATGTTGCGAGGCTGCCGGAAGTGGTAGTTGGGGGCTGAGAGGCCACCGAAGGTGTGGAGGGGTTGAGTGCTGCACTCGCTCCACTTGCAGGGATGGGGGAAGCATCTAGGACTGGTTTCAGGGGTAAACTGGTGAGCTGAATGCCTGCTGGGATGGTCAGAATCAGCTTGCCTTGCTGGACACTCAAGTAGGGGCTTCCACTGAGGACGAGGTTACCTAAACCACAGAGAGGGCAGCAGTCAAGACGTTTTTCTTTTGCGTTCAAATGTTTTGTTTTTTACATGATGTTAAAAATAAGAAACAACAAACTTATACAACCATATTCTGCAGGTGAAACAATCAGTTATTCAGTTGACAGAAATTGCCATTTTATTGTTAGAATTTGAATGTTCTTTCCAAGGTTATTGTAAGATTTTCACCTTTTCTGGCTTTTATTATTGCTGGCGGAGATGAAAGGCGGGCGATCGTGTAAATGCCTGTGTTCGTCTGTTTGCCGGTTAGCAAAATATCTCAGAAACCAGTGGACGTATTTTATTGAAACTAAGCTCAGATGTACATCTCCAGTTAATTAACCTTTGGTGACAACCCGATTCAAGATGGCCACCACAGCTAATTGTTTGAATGCTCTATAGTGATTCTGTTTCTTTTTACTTCTTGTCTTTTCTTTCATACCTTTTTTAACATGCAACTACTTCTGCATGTATTTTAACTTTTGAATGTCAAAATGTTCAGCTCCTTCAGTATATTACGAATATGACGTTTAGTTTTTGTAACTTTTAGACTTTTCAAAATATTTAACTTTATTTGAAAATGAAATTTCCCATAGAAATGCATTGAGATCTGTTCAACTCTTTCAAAAACACTGTTCTCTTTGAAATCTACATCAGTATACTTGTTCTTTTTTAGTCTTCTTGTGGTACTTTTAGCTTTTAACTAGCCTTTAGCTACTTTTAACTTTTAGCTAGCATTTTTCTACTTTTACGTTTTAGTTAGCATTAGCAGTTACCAGAATATTTTGCACTGAATATTTAGTTTCATGTTAAAAATAATGACTCTGTGTACTAATTTTATAATTCCCAGCTCAGGTTTACCTCAAAAAGCTTATTTTCTTGTCCTATACCCAAATACATGTAATTGATCATTATATTAGGAAAAACCATGAAGTAGTTGTGTACCTGGAGGAGCGGAGGGCAGCTGAATGATTCCTGGGTTTAGCAGCTGCACTGTGGGGGCCATGCTGGTTGGGGTACCCACACTCTGGATGGGCCTCAGCTGGTTTATTCTGAGTGGGCCCGGCGCGACCCCTCCTGCAGCTGGAGCTGAAGTCAGGATCTGTAAGGGCATCCCAGCGGTGGGGATGGAGAGAGACGGGCTAGCAGGGACCACTTGAGGGAAAGACATGTTGGAGGAGGTTTGGATGGAGGAGACTGGGACCAGCTGAGGCACTGAGACTGGGACTAACTGTGCTGCTGCGCTGCCTTTGCCCTGAAGGGCCGGGACCACTTGAGTTGGGGAAGATATAGAAATAGCCTGGATTTTGCTCAGCGTGGAGTTTGTAGTTGGCTCTCCAAGGTGGTGCATCATCTGCTGTTGGAGGTTGTTGTTATTGTTGAGCTGTGAGATAGAAACAATGGTGGTGGCACACTGAGACGTAGTTGTGGAAGCACCTAGCTGTGGTTGTGCCGGAGGGTTGCTCGTGCACAGAGTCTGGGTAGGTTGGAAATGAGGAGCTGGTGAAGTGAGGGGGGATACTGGGACCAGCTGAGGGCACTGAGACACTTGGGCTCCTGAAGAGTGCTGGACCAGATGGGACACTGGTGTACCTTGAATGGAAGGCACAACCTGGGGCAAGGAGATGGCCTGAGCGGTGGAGTTACTGGAGGAAATCACAGAGCTGGAGGAGTTTAAATGGGACCCAGAAGTGACGCTGACGGCGCAAATGCCGTGTTGACTCGACAGTGTCGCTGCCGAAGAAGACATAACCATGCCTGCAGATGATAGAGAAGCTGGGGGGGTTAGGAACTCTTGGTGTTGGGGGGTTTGTGCTAAAACTATTGATGGAAGACTGGTTGGAGAGGACAGAGTTGGCGAGGAGGAGGAGGAGGAGGATAAAGACGAAGAAGACGGGGGCACTGCCTCGCTGCTGCCCTCTGATTTAGGAACAATGATGAAATCCATTTCATTGGCGTTGTCCGTTTTGGTTTGCAGAGGAGAAGAAATGATAGTTTGAGGGGTTGGAACTGGTACACTGTTAGTGCTCAGAACTTTGGACGCCACAACTGAGACTTCCTGTTCAGCTCCAGAGGCTGATTGCCGCGATGGCTGCCCACTCATCCCAGGTTTGGTTATTACCTGAGCCCCATTCAGGATTAAAGGAGAGTTGGTGGCAACGGGACTCAGGGTGACTGTTCGGCAGTCGCCCAAGTTGAGCCCGTTAATTATGACGCCGGCACCTGCGCCAGAGATGAGCGAGCTTCCATTGAGGAGTAAAGGCTGAGAGGCTGCGAGGAAGCTACTGGACCCATTCAGGATGAGCTGACTTCCTGTGTTGCAAGGGACCGCAGAGACGGAGATGATGGGCGCCGTGGAAATGGCGGCCTCCTCCGGCTTGTCGGGCGCATCGTCCATCATGCTCGCCTCATCCTCGGTGCTGTGGTTCCCATCAGACTCACTGAAATCAGAAAACAAATGACTAACTTTTTAATTAAAGCAAATTATTATTTTGAGACTTAAGTCTTCTATCGAATGATAACAGTTTATCATATTTAAGAAGATACCTGCCATCTTGGGCTCTTCAGAAAATGTTTGGCAGTACAAAATGTAGTGGTAAAAAACAAACCACATTCACTTAAGAGTGTATATTTGCAATACAAAACACAACACTTTGTTGTTAAAATATTCTCTGAATGCAGTTAAAAATCTAAAGCAACCACTTCAAAATGATATTGAGGACTTAACACATAAAAGAATTGTGACCAAGTCGTCATCATATATCAGGTCCAAATCTTTGTCCATATTGTCCTCCATGTTCATTGTTGGTCAACTCTAGACCCGTCTGACAAAACTTCTTGAAGAACGCAATTTTCTTTGATTCAGTGTTTCAATCAACATTTCCTAAATTTAAATCTACTTAAATATGTTTTATTTAGGGGTCATTTGGCTTTTAAATCTCCACTGAGCAGATCACTTTCCATATAAGAAAGTTATCTGAAAAGGTAAATTGATGTTCTTGTGCATAGATTATTTCATACTGATGTGCAAAGGTTTTGCACATCAGCTATCCCAAATAGCTATGACTCCATCCCTTCTCCTTATAAGATTGGTCTATAACTTGTGGGGGTTTCCGCAAAACTATTAGTTTGGTTCTAAGGAAAAATCCACAAACAACTGAGGCCGCAAACTCTGAACCTCGACCTCACGGGGGTCTACTGTATACAGCCAATGAAGAGTTTGAGAACCCCACTTGGGGCCTTCGCCCTCCTCTGCACCTCTCTTGGCGGCGCTCCTGGGCATCAGACACTGATTAGGAGGACTCCTGCTTCTTAATTTAAAAATCAGCTCCAGCTGAACCCGTTTTACTGTCTACAACAGCTACATGTTTGTTTTATTTTGAAGGATGTTTAACGACACAAGAAGCCTGCTGAGAATATAAGATTAGTCTAATATTAGTCTAAAACTCTGGCATGAAAGGTTTAAACACACCCAATCTCTATCAACGCTGCAGAAGCCTGCTCAGACCCCTGGAACCTCTTTAAGGCATCGATTTGTTTCGAAGTTCACCAGCCGGATCAAGACCAACCATAAACTCTGAGGCAGGTCAGGATAAACCCCCCGGTGTCCGGTCTTATCTACCCAACACTTGGTGACACAGCTGTAAAACTGTGATTTCAGCCTGTCTGAAAGCATCTTGCAGGCCTTCCTCCCATCTTAAAGCTGAAGCTCTGCAGCCTAACCTCTGTCACCCTCTGAGGGCGGCAGTGCAAACTTTTCAGGAAATTTGAGCCTTTGTGGGCCATCTGGATCTCACATTTCATAACAAAGCAACATGCTTTCGGTCTCTGATGTGTGGCTTCACCGCTGTCAAGAGATACTGCCCATCGCCTCACTTAGAGCTACCTATTAAATCATTTTCCCACTTTAAACTGGTGCATGTGCAGGTATTTGTCTTTGGTTATTCTATACAAACAAACAAAAAACAAACAAACATCTGCTTTCAGACAAACGGCTGCTGCAGGTTATAATCTGTGTAGTTGCTGGTCTTGCCTTTTGCTGAGGGTCCCGGACGGGGTCCTGTCCCTCTGCCTGCGGTTCTTGAACCAGTTGCTGACCTGGGTGAGGGACAGTCCGGTGACTTTGGCCAGGTTTTTCTTCTCGTCCGGAGTCGGGTACCTGTTGCTCTTGTAGCACTCTTTCAGCGCGTTGCGGGACTTCTCCTTGAAGCAGTACACGGTCTCCTCTCCGTCCCAGATGGTTTTGGGCAGGGGGAACTTCTTCCTGAGCCGGTACTTGTCCACGGCGCCCAGGCTGCGGCCCCGGGACCTCTCCGCCTCCTTGTAGCGGGCTTTGAGGTACAGGTCCTGCAGGAACCCGTGGTTGGACGGGTGGAAGTCGTGGCTCTCCAGGATGGCGTAGAGCTCCTTGAACTCCTCCCGGTGGAAAGCCACCAGAGCCTGGGCCTTCAGCAGGATCTCGTTGCCACGTAGCAGCTCGGACGAAGGAGGTATGGTGGATAGAAATCTCCACAGCCGATCCACATTGCCCGCCTGCAGAAGGGCCTCGCAGAGACACGAAACCTGGTCTGTGGAAAAACTCAGAGCCGACTTTTGGAAACTTTGGAGCAGTTGTTCCGAAATCTGGACGGGATCTTTCTCTTTCTTGGGCTCCTCTGGGCTGCTCTCTGATTGTTCTGTAGACTCTAAAGACAAGGAAGCCATTTTCACTTTAACTTTTTTTTTTTTCCCCCACTAGTACTTCCTCCTCCCCCTGTCTCTCCCTCCCTCCCTGCCTGCCTGCCTTTGAGTTTTCCCATCCTCCGCAGCCGAGCAGCCGATTAATGTGCCTGCGAGCCAAAAACCAGGCGCGTCCCTTTGAGGGTGAAGATAATGAAGCTCAATAATTAACCCATTAAAGCCACATTTAGATGAAACACTGCAGTTTCATCTGCTCCACGGAGTTAAACTTTCTTCAAAACAAAACAAATATGTAGCTGTTGTAGACAGTAAATCAGGTTCAGCTGGAGCTGATTTTTTAACTTCAGGAGCAGGAGTCCTCCTGATCAGTGCCTGGTGTCCAGGGGCGCCACCAAGAGGGGTGAAGTCGGGGCCCAACAGGGGTTCCCAAACTGTTCAGGTTCTGACCATTGGCTGTAGAGTAGACCCCCGTGAAGTCGAGGTTCAGAGTTCATGGCCTCAGTCGTTCATTTTTTTTTTTTTTTTTTCTTAGAACGTAACTGATAGTTTTGTGGAAACCACTGCAATTTTTTAAGTGTTTTTTCTTTTTTTTTCGTGGCATTGCATAATTTTTCATGCGTTTTAACACTAAAGGCTCTAGCATGCTCCATGAAAGTCACAAAGTTGGTTCGCGATCACGTGGTTGTGAGCCGTTAGTTTTCGCACACACTCCTTTTATCGTCCACAAGAGTCAGATCAGAATTCCCAGGAAGCTCCTCCCTCCTCCTGCAGCATTAAAACGGGTTTCTTCCCACCAGCTCCTCAACTCTCCTGTCCTTGTACAGATTTTTGCTTCTTTACTTCCTCCCGGCCACCACAGCCATGAAGAGCCACCTGTGTCCCCACGTGGTCTTTTTATGTTTTTAT
>JAOXNZ010000091.1:11841592-11855038 GCA_028566095.1 Kryptolebias brasiliensis
TTGTGAGAAGCTTGTGGAAGGAGATCCAAAACGTTTGACCCAAGTCATACAGTTTAAGGGCAATGGTACCAAATACTGAGGTGTATTTAAACTTTTGACTCTGAAGAAAGTAATAAAAATTGCATTAAAAACATTCTTTCTCTCATTATTCTGGCATTTAGCAAATATAAATAATTTGAAAAATCCTAATTGACCTAAAACGGGAAAAGTTTATTCTGATTTCACATCTGTGTGAAATAAATGGATATGTCTTTTTATATAGTGTATGTAAACTTCTGGTTTCAACTGTATGTTGAATCCACACTTTACTGTTGTTTCTTTTGTAAATGCGTACTTCTCTAAGAATTACAACTCACTTGTTTAAAAAATAACAATATTAACTGTACTTACAGCCACAGAAGGTCAGTAAAATGTGCTGAGAGATGGTGTGTTCAGCTGATTCTTTGTTTTAAAGACTAAAGATTAAAGACCAAGAAAGAAGTTTCTGTCTCTCTTGATTAGCTCGTCTATAAGTGGCTGCTTTAACACCTCGTGTTCCTATACTTGCATCATGGTTACATAGCCAAATCCCAGGAGCCGAAACTAGTGCGCTGTTCATTATTAGACATATAGACACACTCAGTCATGTTGCCCTCTGGTTATTTTACTGCCTCTGGTTGTGGAGTTGTTCATATAATCCTCTGCTTTGCCTTTTAGGTTTCATTACAATGACGCCACAACTATTCATCAACTACAAAATGAAATCTGTAGCTCACCTCCCATGGAGGATGCTCACCTACAAGGCTCTCAATACCTTTATTGATGACCTGTTTGCCTTTGTGATCAAGATGCCCATGATGTACAGGATAGGATGCCTCAGAGATGGTGAGTCTTCCCTGAAAAACACATTAATTATTAAAACGACTATTGTCTTCTGTCGTTACTTAAGAGAAAGCATTTCTAGTGTAGATGCTGTGTTTTTACTGGAGGTGTTTTAGGATTTGACTCATTGTTTAGCGTGGTAGGAACTAAAGTGGGTGGACGGTTAATTCAGAAGGATTTGTGGTTTGTTTAAAGGAAGCTATGCTCTGTTTGTTCTGTTCTAACGCTGACTAAAAAGGAAGTGCACAACTATTTCTCTTAAGCTTCAAATATCTCAGACCAACTGTTCAAACCACTATCTTCCTGTGGAGTGGGTCACATTGTTTGCTGTAGCTAATCCTCTAACCCCCTCTAGTGTCGATGACTGCTTCCTACACTGTAAGCGTGTGCACAATAAATGTTTGTACTGGTTCTATTCTCAGAAATTGGGCTATTGTGATAAATATTATTACCCCTTATTTAAAAAGGGAAGTCCCATTGAGATAACAGATCTCTTTCAAGGGAGGCCTGGGCCTGAAGGCAGTCTAACACGCATGTTTTTAGCGTGTGGGAGGAAACCCACGCAAAATGCGAAGTTGTTGTGCGTAATCGTCAATCTTTTCCTCTGTAATGAATCTATTGTTGTTGTGATGCCTTGAGCCATTCAGAAATCACACCGAGACGCCCAGAAGGCATCCCAGTCCTGGTTTGTAGTGTTTGTTTTGTGAAAGTCACAAGAAAGTAATCATTGGATGCACATCGACAACTGATTAACTGTTGGAGTCAATTCCAATAAGGTGGCTGCCACAGCTAAGCTTCGTTTTAGTCAGATTTTGTCGTCTTTGTCAGATTTGCAGATATTAAGGTGAAGTTCAATCAGTCTTCCTCAACACATTCTCCAAGCGCTTACACATCTTACGAGATGTCACATTATCATCAGATTGCTCAAAACGTAATTCACAAGTTTTGACTAAAATGGGTGTAACTTTAATTTCTCATAAGATGATCATGGTTTAAAACTCTGGCATGAAAGGCAGCGGTCGACATACAAGAAATGCTGCACCTTTTAATTAAATAGTTGTGCCTGATGAGTCTAGTCTTTATGCTGCATTTAGCTTCAACTTTCCTAGTTGAAACAACATTGTAGTTTTGAACTCTTAATTCTGAACAATCCGGTGTATTAGGTTTCTTGTCTTAAGGTTGTTCTGTTTGCTCTCCTGCAGATGTGGTGTTCTTCATCTACCTTTACCAGCGCTGGATCTATCGGGTGGATCCCAACAGGATGAATGAGTTTGGCACCAGCGGAGTAGACCACTCTCAGAACAACACGGCAGAATCCGCCGGCGCCATCACAGACAAACCAGAAGGAGAGAAGAAGAACGATTAAGCAAGACCTTTCACTTATCTCCCCCCCCCCATGGCCCTGACTGTTGGGGCGAAGAGGACTTGTGGAAATTAAGCAGGAAGCGGGGTGGGGGGTGAATGGTTGTTTGTCATGGATGCCTCTCCAAAAAAAAGAAAAAAAAAAAGGAAAGAAAAAAATTGCAGTTTAACTGTTCCTTCTGATTTCTTTGTGGCTCCACAGAGAAATATATTCAGTGTAGACTTGGTAAACTCTTATTTTTGTTCTCCACCCACCCCTACCCTCGTTCTGCAGTTCAAGTGAAGTAAAACAAAATGTGACGTACTGTGTTCTGTATGATTTCTTTTTCAGAGGGTAACAGTGTCTTGGAGTTTGATGTTGGGAGGGGAACAGGTCACAGATGCTTCTTTTTTTTTTTTTTCCCTTTTTTCCCCCCCCCATAAATACAGGGAAGAAACAGGCCAAGTGCGACTTTTGTTCTTTGTGTGGATTCCTTGTGAAAATTTCTTTTCATTCCATGTGAGTGCCGTGTTTCGAGTTTCCTGGAACGCGGTGTGTAGTGCTGGAGGAAACTGGAACGATCCCGAGTCACACTGGAGGAGACGCAGTGACCGGAGACCCGACGGACGACCATGAAGGGCACTACCCACAAGACAATGACTACTACACTCAATTTTAACAATGGTTAATGTTCTAGACTTGAACGGAAAAAAAATATAACAGCCTTGTTGGTATTAATATAAATATATTAATTATTTCAATGACTTAATTTTTGTTTTTCAGTCACTAAAACATTCTTTTGTATGTCCTCGAACTGTACAGACTTGTGTTTAAGAATGTCGAATCTGTTTAGCAGTTGATAATTTGCAAATCTGATTTTTAAATCGTCTCCAAAATTCAGATCACCGTGACAGATGGTCAAATGTGTGCTGGAAGAATTAGTGTCATTTTTTTTTTTTTTGTTTTTTTTTTTGAGTGCTGTAAATCTTGAAAAGGGTTCCATGTCGATGCATATTAAATTTTTGAAAATTCATGTTTATAGTAAAAAAAATTAAGTGTGATTTAAATTGTCTATGCAACGCTTTGTTTTTCAATTTTTACTCCTAGTTTTTAATGTTTAAAAACAATATTTTTGCATGGAACTGACTTTTTTTATTTTAGTTTCTAATGGATGTTGCAGGAAATCTAATTTGTGTGCTTTAACAATCTCAAAAAAAAGAATTACAGAGCCCGATTATCTTTCTTTATCAGTTCTGTTAAACAATAAAGTGAACGGCCTTCAGTCTAAGATCCCAAAGATGACAGCTCCTAAAACTTATGTTTACAGTTTAAAAAGTAAATTAAAGTTGAACATTAAAAGAAAACAAAAACAATCACCTGTATTAAAACTGAATTGAAGTTGCGGGTTTTAAATTTTGACAAGTTAGTATGTCGTACTGTTTAAAAGGTTAGGCAATAAATTTAATTTGACTGACTTGTCATGGTTCCTCTAGGGGTTTTTATTTATCGGCACAAACTGATGTTCAGGTTTGTGCCAGTTAATGATTTTGAACAATTAAGGCACAAATCGTTCCCACGGGGCTGCAGGTACGATGGTGCAAAATGCCAAACTTATTTAGTGCATGCATGAAACAAAACGGCTCAGTAATCTTATTTAATTTCATGTTTCTGGAAAGAGATTTTCCAGCAGAAAGTTTCCTTCTTGGACTACATTAGACAAGCGATCCTTTTAATGTGGTGGATGTTTTCATGCCTGAAGAGGCGAGTACTGCTTATTTTATTCGTATAAATAATGCATTCATATTGCTTTTTCTGTAAAAAGGTACGTTCAGGAAGTAGCTGGGCTTGAAGACACATCTGCAGGAAAAAAAAGCCTCATTCTTTGTGTATTTAAAATTAAGAAATGCCTGCTAAGAACATACATTTTAAAGGTATTGCTCACATTTAATTGGCTTTTTGTAAACATCATTGCATGTTGGGTGGTTTAAATGCTTAAAAGTTAATTAAAAAACAGTTTTCTGCTAGTCATCTAATTGATGTTCAGTGCTGAGTCACTGTTTCCTTTAAACGCCTCGACTTTCGCTTTCAATTTTCTTTAAATGTTTTATTTCACTGTGCGGTCGGCAGGTGTCGCTGCTGCACCTCAGAACTGCACGAGCCTCTCCTGTTCCAGGTGAAACAAGGTCTTCCTTCTGTGGTCTTTGTGGAGTCATTTTAGGGACCTGCAGGTAGGGTTAGGGGTCCAGAAGATAAATTTTAATGTACAGGGAACAGGAAAGTGGAGACCTATATAAAAAAAAACAGCTGGGGAAGCTACATTAGCTATATAATAGATGTACTGTATGTCTGGTTGATACGGAGCTAATTTGAATTTCAAATTTGTTTTGCATGTGTGGCGAGGAGAGGCGAAACCACCGAAACGTGCGCTCAGATCAGATAATGGAAATTTAAAAAATCCTTTTATGGCTCACGACTCCTTATTAGGATGAAGCTGTTGCATATTCAGGTCGAGCGTTGTGTTTGAACCCGCGACCAAAGTTGCCAGATAGGAAATGACGAAACTGCCGCTTTAAAACTATCGTATTTTGACTCAAACTGGAGCGTGCGCGGATTGAGAGTGCGCCTTTTCCGCTCGTTGGGTGGTGGGTTAGAACGATTTTTCTTTTTCAGCACACGAAATGCCCAAACTTTCGCACATTTGGGCTTTTTTATAAACTATCGTATAGATACGATAACTTGTTTATCTGGCAACGCTGCCTGTAGCAGTTGCCGGTCTTGGAGGGGGTTCCCGACAGGGAGGTGACGTAACACTCCGGGGATTTCCGCGCAGCGCAGCGGCCAATCGGAGAGAGCCGCTGCGGAACCAAAACCGAAGCGAACTTCACCAGCCGAGCTCGTCGACCACGCATGGCTTCAAAGCTGTTCGACAGGTCTTCTGAGATCAGACTTACACTCGGAGCTGGGGTGTGAACCGACTGGAGCTGTTTCGGAGACGCGTAGTCGGTTTTTTCGCCGAGCGGATACGACTAATTCCTGGATTCACCCAGTTTGGAAAGAGTTCAAAAGCACGACGTCGGAGGGGTTTTTTGTTGTTGTTTTTTTGTTTTTTTTACCCCCTGTCTACAAACTCATGCGATGAAAGACATGGACATTTTTATGGGTACCTCTGGTAGGTGTAAAGCTCATCGATGTTGTGTTTGTGTAAACTGACCGTATTCTCAGTCGTGTGTGTTTTTTCATAGCAGAGGAGCCAACACCCAATCCGGGGATGAGCGCACTCCTGACGGGCTCCCCTCCACACCTCTCCCCCTACAACCCGGATTTTGGTGAGCGTCGTTTTCTTTAGTTTCACACTCAAAATGCACAAAGAAAGACTTTGCTGGTCGTCAACACTTGTGCCCTGAGCAAACCTCGACCCAAAGCGGAAATAAATCATCATTAGTGTGCAACAAATCTTTTAAATAAACGAAAACAACCATCTGAAAGTGACCAACTTCCTTTAAATTTTTATTTAGCATGAAATCTTCAGCTGGTTTTGTTATTTTGTCACATATTTGACAATATAAATATAAAAAGATTCAAAGTAGTTTGCAGAAATAGCTAAATTTGCCTGGTTTGCATATTCAGATTGCTCCATTTGTTCAGTGTAAAACCTAAATAGATGCAGCCATCATTCAAGGAGTAAGGGTTTAATTTTTCCTGCCGTTTTGCTTCTCAGTTATAACTGAAAAGTGTGGCGCTCCGAGCTTTAAAACCACTTTGAGTTGCTTTGTTTACATGAGCTCACGCGCAAATCATTCACTCTCCCTCCTGAGGGTTGTTTGGGTTTCTGGGCTAATTCTGGTCAGTTTCACCTGATTACCACCTCCACGTTGGTGACCAAAACGCTTCTCACCTGGACCAGGCTGACAAAGACCCTCAGGAGGGAGGGGAGGGAGAGCGCTTTGCAAGTGAGTTCAGCTAAACGCAGCCACTCGCTGCCGTTTGAGAGATTGGAGCTTCGCAGTTTGTTAGTTTGAACTGAGGAAGCTCCTTGTGTGGGAAGCTTAACATCTTCAAAAAAACAATAAAGGAAGTTCAGTCGCCTTTAAAAAGAAACAAACCAACAGAATGCAAATATTCAAAATTAGTCCAAAAAAATGAAGTTTTATTAAGTATTATTAATAGGTTGGCAATATTGTTGTTGATATGAAGACTTCAAAGCTGCTTTGTTTACATTTCTACATCAGGAAACCAGTTAGTGACACGTCAGACACAACCGACCACAGCCACCTCTTCAGATCAGACCGCTGGGTGTATTTACCTGCTGGTAACCGTAGCAACAGTACAGGTTAAACTTCAACTGTGAATCTAACCTAATTTACCGGCAGCGTCTGTAGTGAGACAGACTGAATGTAAACCCAAACAAAAAGCAGCCTCTGAGGTTTGGTTGTTTTTGTTTAAGCCTTTGTGCTTCGATACATCCCATTCATCAAATTATCGCTAATAAATGTTTGACTTAATAAACATGTATAAAGTTTTTATCTATTAAGCGTTGCAAAACACTCTAACACTCTTTTTTTCAGTTCTCAGATATTATAGATAAAACACTGTAAACCTGTCGTGCCTAGTTTGAATATTACAGCTCTCAGCCATTTTGAACACAGTGTGAGCGTGTTTGTTTTCTCTGTTCTAATGCAGAGATAATTGAAGAAATAATCAAGGAGCAAACCAGGCCTCCCCTCCCCGGACCTCCTCCTCCTCCTTCTGACCTGTTCAGTCCGGCTTCCATCAGGCAGAACCACAGGAACGTCCAACAGAACCCGTCCTCGACCTCTAACCCTGTGCTGATGCCGAGAGGCACTTCGTGTAAGGTGAGGTTGCTTTGAGGAGACGATTGTTTTAGAATTAAGAAAGTCAGTTTGCGGCAAATTAAGCACTATATTATTAACATTATTAACATGGGACACATCAGCTAAATAAAATCAAATTGTGAGCTTTAATTGTTAATTAAAAATCCTAAAATTCTCCCAAATTGGTCTAGATTTGTCTCCTGTTTGTTGCATTCTCTTGCATTCAGGGCCATCTTTTTATAATTCTTTGTTTATTTATTACACATGATAGATAGTTATTTTTAAATACATTATAGGGTAGCACTGACAAAAATGACACAACGGCCATGAATAGTGATCTAAATGTAAAGAAGCTTATGCTTAAAGATATTACTTTGTTGGTAAAATGACCCAGCAGATAATTTAGCTGGATTAGTTTGGAAAAAAATCAGCTTAAATAAAGTCAGTTAACCCTGAATCCAGCAATTAAGGAAATTCAGGCCTTTTACTCTTAATCTGTAAGAGCTACTCCCACCTTCTCTGTATCCAGGTAAAATGCTGAACGCACTCAAACTAATGACTGACATTAGATTTATAGACATCTGGTCCAAGATTTTCTGATGTGAAGACTAGCCTCTATATTAACTGAGGCTTTATGTTGCTTTTTAACCATTTTGATGTGCGGTTTTAAAAATATTGTTGCGTTTTTGAACATGTTTTGACAATCTAAACACCTTAACTATCATTATTAGCGCTCATGTTAGGATTCTGCTGCTACTGAAGGGCTGTTGGGCTTTATTCTCATCAGAGGATGCCTGTGTTCGTTTTCAGCGACTGCAGGCTGTTGGAGGTTTTGTTGTCGTATAGAGCAGCAGCTGGTCAGACTCTTAGCAGAAAACACGTGGTTTCCAGGCAGCGCTGAGATCAGAGATGTTGTAACCCGATAAGACAGCAGTGATGCTGCAGCCTGCACAGACGGGTCGAACTGAAGGGCAACAGAAAGCAGGCTTTACCCTCTAATAACTGACCGCTTTTGATATTGTTGTGTGTAAATACAGCTTTTTGGGTTTGTTTTTTTTAATACAAAGCTCGGGATACTCTCTCCCAGCATGCTTTTCTGAGGAAGGAGGCCAAGAGAGGAGGAGGAGGAGGACACTGTCTTGGAAAAAGTGTAACCTGACTCCTGCTTTCAGTTTTCTGCCTTTTCTGTTTACAAGCCAAGCCCACCAGAGGTTGAAGGACGCCAGTTTTTTTTATTTTTTTCTCCTTCCCTGCGTCGCTTCTGCTATTGGTTGGTTAACGACAAGCAGAAGGCGACTTCCTGTTTCTTCTTCTCTGCTGCCTCTGACTGCCTGGCCTTTTGTTTGGGTTCAGTGTTTTACGATGAAGAGGTACTCCCCGTGCAAACACGCTCACAGCCAACAGACTGTGGCCTGATGGGATGTTGTAAAAGATGATCTCATGCTTGAGGTGTCGCTCGGATCTCTGGAGCGTCTCTTTATTCTGATTAAGGCCTCACAACAGAGTCAGCTTCCTTAACTCTTTGTTCCCTGCAGGTATGATCGTATTTATATTTTGTTAAAATCAAAGTTGTTATTGTTTTCTCTTACATTGAGACCCACCAGGGGCTCAGATAGGCAGAAGTCAATTAGGGGATGAAAAGACAGAAAGTAAAAGGAGCAAAAAGAAAGTCATCGAGTTCGAATGGGAGCGGAAAAGCTTGGTGGTCTGTGGCGTAACGAGAAAAATAACACAATCAGATGAAAGAAAAAGAGTTGAGGAGCACATGTATGAAAAAGAAAGTCGGTTTCACTTTTAGGTTGCACTGCAGTAGTTACTGTAATAGTTCTGTTGCTCGACTGAAAACTTAATCAGAGCTTTTTATTTTCTCTAAATGTACGTTGATGTTGTTTTATAGTCAGTAGAGAATATTTTTTTAATCTACACATTTGTGTTCTACAAACTGAAAACACACAAAATGTGTAAGAGCTGAAGTTTTTCCTAATTTGTACAAACTTCTGCACCGATTTTAGTTTTGTTGGCCAATTCTGATTTTTGTACAGCTCTGACCTGTAAATTCAAATTTCTCTCTTAGAACTTTAATTAACATAATTTTTTTTAGACTTTATTAATAATAAACCATTTCTCCAGGGTATTTAACAAAGGAATTTGTACAAATAAAACCAAACTATAAAGAATTACAAAATATCTGCTCTATAAGCCAGATTAGTGCTTCTTAACATCTTTCTTTTGTTTTTTTGTGATATTATTTGTAATCTTTTGTTTTCTTTCTACAAGATCTTAGTACAAAATAAATTGCAGCAGTGTTCAGAGTAGTAAAAATATCTGACTTACTATGAAATATTAGACTAAGTTCTTCATTAACTTTATTGTAACTATACTTTGTAATCCTAAGTGGCTCGGCAGAAAGGCAACTGGACTTCTCTTGTTTCTTGAAGACGTTTCACCATAAACCTGGAAATCCCAACCCACAATCTGAACTGAAGAAGCCTTTTGGATGAGAGGTGAAACGTCCAGTTGCCTTCTGTTGAAACACTCAGGACTGTCACGTCCTGGATGACTGAGTCCTGCACCAATGTATACTTTGTAATTTAAAAAGCCTTCCTGCTGGGAACCATTATTTATAAATTCTAAATATTTAGAGCAGAGGTAACATTACATTGTGTCTGTGTGTGCACACAGCTGTTGGGTAAATGGGGCTTTTTATTGATTGATGCTGACATTTTCAAACGGTCTTTAACTTCTTTTTGTTAGCGTTTTAGCTTGATTAGCATTGCTAACCGGTTTAACTGGAGGATTGGGGGTTCAATTCCCTGACTATGCAGTGTGCCAAAGAGTCTTTGAGCAATATAATTATTGCTGTATGAGTGAGAATATATGTAAATATATAATAGAAAGCTTTGTGCGAGGGTGTGTATGAATGGGGAATAGAGAAACGCTGTAAAGCGCATTATAGAATCTAGGTGAGGTTAAAAATACACTATATAAGTGTGGACCATTTTATTGTTTTTTTACCCATTCCAGCAGCTTCTGTGTTGTTTCCAAGTTAGTAGATACAGACTATTTTTTGGCTCAAAGTTTTCCAACAGGCTTCCAACATTTCAAAATCCACCAGATCATGACAGATGGAGGTTGTAAGATTAAACAGAGCAACTTTTCTGTCATCTCTTCTTCCTGTTGTCTGCTGTCTGCTTTACTCTCAATTTAAGTACTTATATTGGGACCCTCAGCCTTTATGCACAGCAGATATACCTTCCACAGAGACTCATCAGACAAAGTTTCCAGTTTCTTATTGTCCAGTTTAGGTTAGTCTGTGCGACCTGTAGCCTCAGTTTTCTGTTCTTAGCTGATATGAGCAGCACCAGGTGTTGGTTTCTGCTGCTGTAGCCCATCTGCTTCAAGGTTGTGTGTTCAGAGATGGTTTTCTGCAGAACTCGTTTGTAACCAGTGGTTATTTGAGCTACCGTTGCCTTTTTCTGTCATCTCGAACCAGTCTGCCCATTGTCCTCTGACGTCAACAAGACATTTTTGTCCACACAGCTGCTGCTCACTGGATACTTTCTCTTTTTTTGGACCATTCTCTGCAAACCCTAGAGATGGTTGTGTGTGAAAAATCCCAGTAGATCAACAGTTTCTGAAATACTCAGACCAGCCACCCAACAACCAAGTCACTTAAATCTTCTTCTTCGTTCTGATGCTCGTTTTGAACTTCAGCAGGTTGTCTTCTGTGTTCTTCTGTGTTGCTGTCGTGGGATTGGCTGATTAGCTATTTGTCTTAATAAGTAATTGAACAGTTAAGTGCATATTTCCTTTATGTAGCTGTTTCTTTTGACTTTCTTTCTGACTACTACCACCTACACACCAATGACATGCTAATTAGCAGCTTAGCTATGGTGCGTTCACTGACCAGTGAATGCACAGTCAAGCTGAAAACTTGTCTCCATGAACTTATTTTAGTGTGGTAGGTTTCTAAGCACCTCTCCTTTCTCACAACAAAACTGAGGTGGTGGTTAACAGTTCTACACAAATTTGCTTTATGGTGTTTGGTACTTTCTCCAGTCACTTTTTTTTATGAGACGTGGAAAAACTGTTTAAATGAAATAAACGTGAGCAGCTTAACGAGCCGAAACTTGACTTGAAACCCCAGCTAGTCACGAACCACAGAGTGCAACTAGATAATGATAAATTCTTTTTAGTGTAGTGATTAAACTTTGTGTGTAATAAAGCGACTTATAAAACGGAACTAAGGTCAAACGCTCAAATTAACGACAACAGAACTGTACGTTAAAGTTTGATGGCAAAACAGAACTGAAGTCGTCGTCTTTTTTCCTTTTTTTTCTTTTAACCACAAGAGCTCCAAAATTTTAAAATAAAGTTTTTGGAAATTTTGCCCCGAAGTGCTATGAGGAAATCCTGAGTCAGGAAATGGACCTAATATTAGTCAGGCTGAAATTTCTGTTTAAAGTTTGTTAAGAAAACTTGTGGTCGGAGTCAACAATGCGGTTACAAAAACCCAGAGAGTGTTGAAATGTAGAAGGAAGATTTTTTTTTTCTTAGGGTTGAAGTTTTGGTTATTTTGTGCTTCTGTCTCTTCCAGTTTTCATGTTTTTTGAGACAATGTTTAAGTTAAATGTGAATTTACTTAAACTGATGGTTTTTCCCCCTACAGCCCAACTTCCTGTTACAGCAGCGGAGAGTTGGCGCCCCCAAACAGATGTCATCGACCCATCTTTCCCATGTCGGCTCCTCTGGCCGAGGCCTAGGCTCTTTGTGTTTGCTGCCCCAAAAAGGTCCGGTCTCCTCTCAGAACCAAGGCGACACCAACCTGCTGGAGAAGTTTCTGGAAAAACCCAAGCTGGTGGTGGTGGAGGAGCCCAAGGACAGGGGCATGAGATTTCGCTACCAGTGTGAGGGCCGCTCGGCCGGCAGCATCATGGGGACGTCCAGCACCGACAGCAACAAGACTCAGCCTACGATAGAGGTACGCGTTTGGTTTTTGTTTCAGGGAGTTTTCATCTCGCAGACGGTTAGGAAGGTTTTAACCACAAGCTGATTGTGTTTGATGTGTACCCCTGAACAGAGACGGGGGGTGGGGCTGGGGCTGGGGCTGGGGCTGGGAGGATGTGGGCTGAAAGAATCGATTAGAAAGTCCCCACAAATCCCAGCTTTCAACAAGGTTCATCCCCTGTTTCTGTACCAACAAACACTCAATCATTTGCTTGTTTAAACTTTAGATTAACTTAACTTTATAGTATTTTAATATATTAGTGTTTTTATGACATAAAATGGTTTCCTTGGGTTATGTCATTTTATATAGTGCGTTTTGTTTTACAGTGTAGCCTAACAATTTGTTAAAATAAACAATTATTAAATTTTGTTATGACAATTTTCATTCTGATAAATAATAATAAAATAACAGTAAAATAGAACAAAAACAACACATTACATTACACAGCATTTAGCTCAAAAACAGAATAACCGAATCGACAGATTATTAGGATTTGAGCTAAAAATGAAACTAAACCAGCATCTGTTTCACTAATTGACAGTTTAGGTCATTTTCAGGCATGTTTGCTGTTAAGTTAATTAACAATTTATGATGGTACATGAATTAAGTGTTGGACTTCTATTAAAAAGAGGAATAACTAATGCAGCCTTTTTAGGAACTTGTTATAAATAAAATAAGCAGTTTATCTGAGTTGATAGTTTTTATATGTTGAATTGCAGCTCAGCTCAAGTTTCCGCTGCATTTTTTCCTTTTGAGTTTATACATTGTCTGTACTATTCTGTTCATATTCTTGTTTTATATGTTAGGTTCTCACTGTTGCGTTTCTCACGTTCATCTGTCAGCGAGGACAAAGTTGAGTTTTCTGTCTTCCTTTTGATTTTCCTACATGTGTTTTCTCATCCTGTTCACTTTTTCAGATTCAGGGTCCCATTGAGTGCATAAAGAAGGTCAGCGTCACCGTTTCCTTGGTAACCAAGGACCTCCCGCACCGGCCTCACCCCCATTGCCTTGTGGGTAAAGACTGCCCACCTGACTCTGGCATCTGTGTGGTTTCATTTAATCCTAATAACAACCGGCGTCACAGGTGATCACCTGTTTAATTTCTGTCAAACACAAATCTCATTTCATCATTTTCTTCTTCTTCTTTTTTTCTTCCAAACATACAAATTAGTCAAAAAAAAAAAAGTATTTCTGTGCTTTGTTTTTTTGACTCACAGCTTTGCCAATCTTGGCATTCAGTGTGTGAGGAGGAAGGAGCTGGACGTCTCGCTTCAGAAGAGGAAAAAACACAATATAGACCCATTTCAAAGTGAGCTGGACACACACAAAATAAAGTTTACATGTGTGACTGATCGATCCAACACACCCTGCCTGACAATCGTCTCCTCCTCTCCCTCAGCCGG
>JAOXNZ010000091.1:11856172-11872869 GCA_028566095.1 Kryptolebias brasiliensis
TACATGTTTTACTGATCTGAAGGCCAGTGTTTACTGTTTTAATAATATGTTGGCATTAAAAATGTTTGTCGATTAGAAATGTGTTTGTTGTCATTTGTGTTACATATATAGTCATTTGGATTGATTTGTTACACTAGGATGTGGGCAGGGTTAATGTGACAGGAACCAGAGGGTTGTTTTGTTCTTTTTAAGAGACGATGAAGAGTAGAATAATCCCTCTTTCACTCAGTCCCTCTGCTTTTTGTTTATCTTATTGTTAAAAAGATGACACTGAAATGGATGCTCGTTTTAACTTTTCAGTTTAAAATGAGAAGAAATTTTGTCGGTTTTGTTCAAACCTGCTAGAATTCTCTTTTTTTAAATAATAACACGATTTTGTCTGCTTTTTGCCAATCCACAGATGACATAGAGATCCTGTTCAAGCAAGGGACGTGGAAGGCGAACGGAGAGTTTGCCCAGACGGACGTGCACCGACAGATAGCCATCGTGTTCAAAACGCCGCCCTACCAGGACCAAAACCTCATCCAGGAGGTTGACGTCGAGGTCGTCCTGCGTCGCGTCTCGGACCAGATGGAGAGCGAGCCAGTCTCCTTCACGTACCTGCCGCATATTCTGGGTCAGTCAGGACCAGACTGTTGGACAAACATTAATTGTAAAACAGGTGAAACTGATTCTGCAACCGCAGGAGATTAAACCGAGTGTGTCTGAACTATTGTTGTTTCAGATCCGTATGAGGTGATGCAGAAGAAAAGATCCACACTAAAGAGAGACATCAGCACCACAGAGACATCCTGTGCAACAGGTGACTTTCAGTTCGTTTTTCTTTTCCTGATGGGAGTCACTAATACAACAACTCTGTTACTCTGTTATGAAAGCTGAGCAGACTGTGCATTCCTAATAATGCTGGAACCACAGGTGTTACTGGAGCCATTTTACTGGAGCCTGTGAGGCATTATAGGTTTTCTTGATCATGCATCAGAAACTTATTTGCATCTCCACAAAGCAAAAGATGGCAATTCTGTGGTGAAACTTTTTAAAAACTATCATCACATTCCTCATTTTTATTTGAAAGTTTTTGGGATGGAGGGAAACGGGGATAATAAGGGTACTTGAAAGGTACATACACGGTTCTTACAGGGTAATTACAGAGAACATATGGCTGTACATACAGGTTATTTACCAGGGTACACGAAGGGCAATTTACATGGCACATATTGGGGTACATACAGGGTAATTACAGGTTATTTATGGGGTTACTTGCATGATAATTACAGGGCAACCACAGGGTACATGTGAGTGACTCGTTACCTGGGCTGTGCCCCAGTATGGCTTTATGTCTTTCACCACAGCTGGCTGGAACCATGCACTACATGATACCAGACGTTCTACTTCACCAGAACCCAACACTGTTTTGCTCTTTTATGCAGTTGATGGGTCTTGTTCGCTGCTTACAATATACAAAAAAATCCCCAGTTATTTCTGTCAGTTCTACTGTTTCAGTAAATTCAGACAACCACATCCTCAATAGTGAGACAAAAAGGAATAACACTGATTGCTTGGATGTTTTCTCTACTTTTGACAGAAAAAGTAAAAATCAAAGCAAAAAATTTAGCTGCAATATGTTTTTATTTGTATTTTTGGCTGAAGTTGAGTTTTTAAACACAAAACACATACATTTTTACTGCAGTGATGTAACAACAAACTCCACATCCTTTATTACATTTCTTTATTGCATTAAAAGTCAAAAGTAGACGTTTGAATTTTAAAGAGGTTTCTTTAAATCTTGAAATACAAAGAGGTGAAAATTGGGGTCAAATTAAAGCATAATGCTTAAAGCAGTAGTTCAGATCTTTTAAAGTGGGATTCTGTGGATTTGTTCTTTATGTAAAAGCTCTTTGATCAACCTCCATTTGGAGAAATAGGTTAATTGTGACCCGATAACGAGTGGGGCCAAGACCATAGTAGATACCTCATAAACTATTAAGTAGATTAGTGCTAATACCTGTATTAACTTATACCTTATGAGTTGCTAAAGTGCTGCAGATAAAGTGAAGAATAGATCTATTTAAGCAGCAACAATAAAGACATAATAGTGTAAAAATAATACTTTTAAAGGTCAGCATTGTTGTGACTTATTGTACCTCAACACATGCCGATCAAAAACCTGAAAAAACAAGCGTGAAATGAGGATTTCGCCCTGTTATCTAAATAATCGCTGTCAAACATTGAAAGGCTCCTTTTAGCTAAACATTAATCGGTATCTGTCTCATTCAGCCGAGACCGTGAGCCAGCTGGCACAACACAAGAACCAGATCATATGACTTGTATCATAGGCAGAAAAAAAAATAAACATACCTGAAAAATGATTCATCGTGTTTAATAATTCATGTTTGCTCAGTGACACGTGGCAGCAATGACATTTGATTTCAACTTCAGGCTTTTAGAAACCTTCTGTAACAAGTTTATGTTTTAAGTCATCGTTGCATGTTCATGTGCATGTTCTCCTCCTGCCCCTCATATGATGAACAGGTCACATGACGGTGTGACATTTTTGTCAAAACTGACTGCAGGAATAAGCAGAAACATGATTGAAGAAATGGTAAATGGGCACATATGCTGTTCATGTGACATCTTATGGAAGGGAGACTTTTTCTTCACATGGGTTTCTGCCTGAAGTTGAAATATTCTAATAGTTTCCTCGCTTTAACAAAACTGCAAATATAGACTGCAGTAAAAATGCATTCAACCCACCAGTTCACATAAAACACAGTTTCTGTAACAAACTTCAGCATCAATATGATGAAGGGGGAGATCTTAGTACCAAACATTTAAAGTAGGCCTGTCGTTAAAAGATCTCATAATGAATATAATAAAATAATTGTCAGCTATACTCTTAAAAAGAGAAATGCAATATGTTAATATATATCATAAAAGATAATGATTGTGATCGAAGCACAAATGATTACTCCAAACCCCGTCTTCAGGAATTCATTTAGTCTTACCTAAAACTTGTCAATAAAAATGGAACAACATCGAACATCTTTAGAAAGATGAAGAAGAACAGCAAGTAGTATCTATTTACAACAGCAGAAATTTAAACAAGCTTACCAGAAATAAATAAAGATGATTCCCTCAGATTTAGTTTGTGGTTCTGCTGATATTGAATAATTTTAATGTTCCTGCCAGATCTATCTTTGACTGGAAGTGTGTGCTAATGTTAAGAATAAGCAGTAGGACCTAATAAACTGACAGATGAGTGTATGTTTCTGTATTTTTGATGTTATCTTAAACAAAAGTCCACTAGGAAGTTCTGTAGTTCATTAACCAGTTAGTCTTTATATCAGACTCAGGTTCACGTCTCTTAAGGTTTATTTTCTCTGATAAAATCTGTTTCTTCTTCTACAGAGGGCTTTCCTCTGCTGGATCAGACCCCCCGTTTCCTCCCGCCTCCAAACGTCACGTCACCAAACGAGAACCAGCAACACATTCAGATGGAGAAATATCCGCAGGACTCCAGCACCTTGGACGAGAATCTCATTAACCAGCTGTTAGAAATACCCGCACTTTTGAACGTTCTGGCCGACCCCAACTTGTCCTGCAACCTGGGACTCGGCACGAACTCCGCCTTCCTCAACACGGACATGAACGTCAACGCAAACTTTGGCGGATACGCACCGGACATTTCCCAGTTTAATGACATCCAGTTCAACATGCTCGTCAACGAGAACCAGAACCCACAAGCAGAGCCGCAGGACAGCATGATGCAGGTGAAAACTGAAGAGGAGCTATGAGGCCGTGGCAGTCGGGAACAAACATTATCTTTCCATCATCTTAAACACTTAGCTTTAGTTTTAAATGTCAGATTGGGATCAATTTTCCACACGCAAAGAAGCCAGTCGATACAGATCTTAACCAAACTACTCTTTAGCTCTAGCTGCTTACTGTGTGATGTAGTTTCACACTTATCCGATTTTATTAACCCCATGAATCCCCTAAAAGCCTTGCTGGTCAAGGCTAAACCAACCAGGAGCTGGTTAACCTACCTGAAACAAGCTATCCTATAAATGCTGCAGCATTAATTTAAAAAAAGTCAGAAATAGGATTCAGTCAGCTGACAACTAAAAGGAGAACTTGTGAACTTCTGTACTGACCCTGGGAACCATAAACTGCTGCTTGTAGGAAATCCTTGGTGAGGGATGAGGCATATAAAGTCTGTCTTGTGTGCTTTTGCTTGATTTTGGGAAGACAAAATACCTTCCCGCTAGACGTTGTTAGCAGCATGACTTGTAATCAGAAAAGTCACATGAACAGCACGTTTGTGTCCAGCCTTCATTGTTGTTGTTGCTGTTTCTTGCTGATGTCACATTCCTTTTAATGATTCACTTAATTATAATAGAAACTGCCCCCCTTCTGTTCTTGGCTGTTTGTCATTCTGTGGTTTCGCTCTCATGCGTTCAAACTATCACTCACTGCTTGCCCACCTCCGCCCTCGTGCTGTAGTGTAAATATGTCAAAGAAGAAATAAAGTGTAAAAAGGTGACATTTCTGTTGTTATTTCCTCCGAAACTGACAAATACAAGACGGATAAAAGAGATTTTTTTTTTAATCCCCTTTTTTAGCTGCTGCCCACATACATTCCTAAACTGATCTCACTCCTACAATGAGCCCTGCCTCTTTTCTTTAAATGCCAAAACTTTTATTTTGGAATCCTGAAGAACTTGTCTAGAATTCGACAGAATACAATGTGCCTTTGTCTAAAAAATATGCTGTTTGGTCACTGTTAACTTTACACAACCAACAATGCTCTCTTCACCAAACAGCTGCTGCGTTTGACTAATTTTCCAAGGAAAAGTGTCTTCTTTTTTTTTTTTTTTTTTTGAGTCACCCAGTTTTTTGTAAACTCACTTTGAAGAGTGGAAACTTTTAGATTGAGACAGTCTGGGCGATCTTATTTGAAAAGATTATAAATTTTAATACTACACTGACTTTTTAAGCACAGTTTGAATGTCTACAGCTAAAAGTGAAGCCGGAGCCATTTATTAAAAAAATTATTTTTGCCTAATGAATGATTTCAACGTACACCTATTTCCACCGAACAGTGAAGACAGCTGCTGCGAGGATAATGGATCTCAGTTGTCCACCTGTGTGCTCGGCTACTTTCATGTGCTTGAAAAGCAGGTGTGACCTGAGAGCTCCCGTCACCGTTGACTTGAACTGAATACGCCTTACGGGGAAACTCCACACCGGGCTCATTTCCAAAACCTTCGGATCATGTGTAAAGAGAACGAGAGAGGGACAAATCTTATTTCCTGTAGAACAATACCTGCCAGAATAGCTGCTAAAACTTGCTTGAACATGTTCACACTGTCAGTTTTATAGGACATGGTCAACCTCCCTTCACCACCGGCAGGAAAGAGGTTTTTTTTTTAAAGAGTGATTTATAGATAAAGTGTGCAGTTTTACAATACAGAGCTGGTGGACTTTGTCCCTTCATTGGAAATAAATACTAGCTAAAGTCTGAGCTACATACAAATACATCAGGTACATTATTTAAATTATTAGTATGTTTTAGAGATGATGCTCAGTTACTACCACACCAGGTTTTAGCTGAATATCTGTAAAATTGAGCCATTTTGTGTTTAAGGGCCGTTGGCTGTGGTGGCCATCTTGAACTGTGTTGAGTCCAAAGGTTAATCAGTTGTAGTTGTCAGAGTAAAGATTACTTTCTGAAAGTTTCCCATTCAATGGTTCATGAGATATTTTGCAGTACAGACAAACAAATAGGCAAAATCCTCATTGAAAAAAAAACAACAACATGGCTGCTGGTTTACTTTAGAAGTCTTTATGCTACGCTAAATTAACAATTAAACTTTTTTTATTAGGGCATATGCTTTCTAGACTATTTCAGGCAACTTTATTTGTCCCATTGGACTATTGACTCATCTGGAGCCTCTCAGACCAAACATTTAAACAAACAGTGAGACAAAAGGAGAAAGAAATTAAAAACTGAATAATAAACTAGAGAAATGGCATTTTCTGCAAAAATGTTAACTTCATGTTGTGGCCCCAAAGAAAGACTAGAATAGGATGGTGGCTGTTTCAATGCTCACATAAATTAACCGAACAGTCAACACAGCCTCATTTATAGCTAATAAACTTTTATTTACACCTTCTGTGACCTTTAACTGAGATGTTTACAACTTTACTGCAGCCTGACACATGCCTGATAGGAATAAAAAACATTTTAAAGTGCCTTATTACATCCATTAAAGAAGAAAAGATATCCATTTACTTTACAGAGTGATTAAGTACTATCTTCAGACTGTGGGTCGGTACCAAAGCCTGGTTTTAAATGATGTCTTGGTTCACCTGTAGAGGTTGGTTAGTTTTCAGAGACTCGAGCAGAGAAGATGAATCATGTGTGATGGAAACAATGGACTTTATGTAAAAAAATAAATATTTGCAGAGGATGTGATGTTTGAGAAAATGAACCTCAGTGGGTCATCTTCTCATAAACAACTCCGATGACATTACGTCAGCTTTCCATCTGGAGCTGTTGATGAAGCCACACCTCATGCGTCAGGTGATCTCTTCCAGTTTCCCAGGTGTTTACTGAGAAGCGCTGCGAATTTTACCTAAAAATATAAATAAATAAAACAGAGGAGGGCTGCCAAAGAGGCAGAATGCAATTAGGCCAGAAAGAGGTGCTGCACAAATGAATGTTTAAAACCAATGGAAAAATGTGGTGAAACTTAAAGACTTTTTCCATTTGAAGAGAATAAACATGAACTACACAGATGGTCTCGTGATCAACCAACCAAAAAAGGAAAAACAAGCTCTAATCTGACATAACGTGCATCAATTTTAGTTTGTTTACCTGCTTTACATGACAGCACAGTGACAGGGGTAATTCCAGTCAGAGGCTGCATCTATATAAGGAATAAAACTTTCCTCTTTACAGGTGCTGATTTTGTTCTGTTGCCAGGTTACAACACCCACGGGAGTCCCCACACCAGGAGGGACTCACCATCGAACCACAGGAGCCGGCTGCAACCGCACAACAAAACGCCAACACGCACACAGAAACTCCTGAAAGCGAAACCAGGTTTTTTTGTGATGGTTTTCACAAACCTCAGCATGTTTTCCACTCCTCAGTTCGAAGACCTTATACAACCTTTGCTCGGTCACAGCCTCCTTCATTTAAAACATGCAGTTTATTACAACAGGTTTTAACAGCTGGACTCATAATTTTTAAGGCTGAGACGTAATAATCTCTCAAACTCTGAAGCTTTGACTCATTTAGACATTTGAAGGGAGACAGGTGGTGTTATTTAGTTTAATGGATGTAGAAGATAAATGTCAGATGTTCTGGTTTTGGTTTGATCTTAATAAAGAATATTTGACTGTAAATCAAAGAACTTTTTCTTTCTACAAAAGGCAACTTTGCTGATTTCAAGCATGTGGGCGCCATCTAGTGGCCAAACACGTTCATAACACCCTAAAAAATGGGTAAAATTAGGAGTTTGCGTTTTAGGAAATCCAGTTAGTTTTAATTTTAAAATAGATAGCTGAGACAAAGCAGAGTTTACTACTTGATATAATTAACTGTTTATCTGTTCTGTGAAGTAAAAAGCTTTAATGCTGCTGTTTTCCTTTATGAGCTTTGGGTAACATTTACTGAAAGCAAGATGATGAAATTTGCAGTAGTGCTGCAGTATTTGTCTACTCTATGTTTCCTTGCATAATCTATGAGTTATTTTGGGTGCATGTATTACCATTGTCTTTATAAACCCACATCAAAAACATTAAGTTGTGTTTTTTGCTTCAAATAAGACAAGTTTTGACTGCGTTTTGGAAATACACGTGTAAAGGTTCTGTTTTCCTGTCCTTCCCCCATGTTTCTAGGATTTTTTGTAAACTGATCATGTTTTGGTTTCAGCTTCATGTTTACTGTCCAATCAACAAAAAGCATCAATCAATGTTTGTTGCATAAAGCAGACGGGCGTTTTGCCTATTTGTCTCATTCCTCCCTTAAGTTTTTAGGCTCCTAAACTAACCTGAACAATGGGTGATTTGAGTAATGGACAGGTTTAATTATAAACATAAGAAAAACAAAGTTTAGAAAAAATAAGGACTAGTTTAATGTTATCTTACATTACTGAGGCTTTACATTTTATTTCTGAAATTTCTCATACAAGAGTTTTAATTGCTCCACAAAATTAAAAACAAAAATAAATAAAAAAGATTCCACTGTGACTTTATCATTTGTTGTACATCTGCTCTGGGCTTGAAATAAAAATAGAAACTGCAGGAATCCTCCCCCATTCTGTGTTCATTGATGAAGCATTAAAGTCCCTCCACCATCTGAAGAGTCCTGATGGTTCCACCTACTTTACTTCTCAGTCTGTCCTGTTCAGACGGTTCCGGTGGTTACTTCTTTTCCATCACGTGTGGCTCTAAAAGTTTCTGCATTTCAAGCTCCTGCACGAGTTTCTCCACACAGACCTTAAACAGAGGCTCAGGCTCCTGAGAGACAAGAGAATAAAACAAATTCAATGAACTGCAGGCGTCAAACTGTTATTACAAAGAAACCCATGTCCAGGCAAGGGACATCTAGTTCTTTGCTGTCTTATAGCCATACAAGTATTTTTGAACTGCTCTTTGTCTGGCCTGTCACCTCGGACCAACTGCCTTGGGAGACCCTACTGGGGACAACAGCATAGCTCCCAGGACCATTCAGGCACACAAACTCCTCCATCACAATAAGGTAGTGATTCACGGAGGTGTCATGTCTTATAGAAGTCCAATGAGCCACAACTGTAGCATAAAGTCTGAAACTAATTCAGTACCTTGTATTCCAGCTGCCTCTGTTTCTCCACAGCCTCATCCAGGGTCAGACCCACCCACTCTGCCTCCTCTTCTGGGATCTCAAACTGCTACTCACACAGAAAGAAGAGGACGTGAGATAAACAAGAGTTTTTATTCTCCTGATAAATATCAACAATAAATTGGTCTCAAAGGCTGTGATGATCCTTAATAAAGTCAAACACTTGTGACCCACCTTGTATTTGTTGTAGATGCTGTCTCTTTTGACAGGGTCATCGGGGTAAAGCTCTGTGGTTCTGCGAGCCAGGCGCAGCAGCATTGCTCTTTTCAGGTCCATCCCCAGTTTGGAGTTCAGGTCTTCCTTTGGAGTCTAAAAGAATCTGAACATTAAAGTCACGTAGACAGATTGATCAGAGAAGCAGGTTTGTTGGATTAGGACAGGTTTTAATTACTTTCAGGATATAAAAGTCAAAGCCAAAGGCTGCATCAATCAGGTCCAGAGTGCGACCCGTGACTGAGATGGTGAACTTGTGATTGAGGATCTCGCTGTAGAGTTCTCTACTGAACAGCTGTGGTTTCCAGACTTTCTTCAGACGTTTGGTCATCTGAATAAGAAACAGGTCAGGTAAGAGTTAACTTTAGATAAATAGTCAAAAGAATGAAGTCCTAGGCTGCAAAGTCATGGAAGAGCACCAACTTCATACAAATCACTAATTGTAATCCATCAAAACATCACAAAATTAGAAATCAAACAGTTCTTATGATGCAAACACAGTTAGCAGTACTATTAAGTCATAAAGTTTGTCCTCAAAGACTCACTTTGTCATTGTAGGCATATCTGTAGCCTGATACCCAGCCCTCTCCACCCCACAGACCGTCCTGGGACTCTGGAGGGTAGTAAACTGGGATTGGGATATCCTGCACTCGCTCCTTCAGCCCAGTCTTTGGGTTGGCTTGGTACTGGACTCCCAGGGGCGTCCAGTGGACAGGAGTGGGCTGCTTTGGTTCCAGGGACTTTAGGTAATGTTTAGGGAGACGTGTGTAGATGCCCTGCTTCATTTTCAGGGCCTCCCAAATTTTGGGGGGGTATTTATGTAGGGGCATGATGTACGATTTTCCTTTTCACAGATAAATCTAAAAAGAGAGGAAAAAGATCATTTAAATCAGAAGCATTTTTTATGGAGGTCAGAAAGTTTACAAAAATCTGACTAAGCCAAGAAAGGGAAAGTATATATTTATATATGTATGTATATATATATATATCAGGGCCTGCAAGTTACCATTATGTTTAATAATTAATCTGCTATTTTTTAATTAGCTGTGTAATGCATTGTTAGTAATGTTACAGAATAATTTATGTAACTTAAATCCATTAATCTACTGCAGCATCATAGACAGAAATTACAAAAATTAAGGCAGAGTACATTTTAGGTACAATATACAGCAGATGTCATGTTAATAAATAAATCCTCTTATGGGTTATTTTTCACATGCTAATTAATCTAGTTCTTAAAAAGTAACTGGTAGCACTGTTGTAAATAACATACACAGCTAGCTTAGATACAACTCGTCTCATTATATTACTCGGTAAGTCGCAGAATAATGTCGGGTTTTTGGCTGAAACGAAGCTTTAAGAAGTCACTGAGGGGAAAGCTTTAAGAGTACTCACCAGAAATTAGGAAAACAAAAACCTTTTCCAAACACGAGACGCGTTTTTAATCCAATTTATCCCCAAAATTAATCAAACAAGGACATCGTGCAGACTCCGAAATCACCCTACTTCCGCGTGAAGCCTCATTGGATAACGAGAAGGAACTCCTGAAAGCTGATTGGCCAATTTTCTTCTTCTTTGGTTTTCTGGTAAGCAGAGCACAGTTTGCTGCCCCCTTGTGTGTAAGAGCGGTCGAGACCGCTCCCAACGACGCGTCGATGTTTTAGGAAAGTTTATTACTTTCCTCACTCTTTCATTAGAAGCTTGTACAACACTTAACAATGTTTCAAGAAAAAATATTATAGTCCATATTTACCCCCGTTCTCTAAATTCGAAACGGCAGCAACATAATTACAGACAACTTAACAGAAACACAATTTTAAATCATCTTTGGGCATTTCGTTTCTGGCAAAGATAATTCAGTTTGACACACAAAAATACTTTTTTAGCACCAACAAAGATGAAGATGATGCATCCCTCAGGTCTCCCAGGACAGCTGCTTTGAATTAGTACATTATGATGAGGACAAAAGAAAAAAAAACAGTTTATCTTGTGACTCAGTCGATAGTGTAGGACTTTTATTGTGAAGTTCTAAGGCAACGTCAGACCGGAAGTTGAGTAAAATGAACGATAGAAACACAGGAAGTAGAAACAACACTGTTTTATTTATTTTTTATGAAATTGTTTAACGTTAGTAATTGGTGCTGAATCAATAGCAAGTAATAATAATAACAAAAAGATGGAAAAATCGCCCGAAAGGTGGAATTGAACCACTCTGCCGCTAAGCAGCTACGGGTTTGAAGCCCGCACCCCGGACCACCGAGGCTCATCCGGGCACTTTTAGAATCGTCACCAGACGTACTTATACAACACAAGATATCTCCATGTCTGACTGACGGTTGTAACATGATGTTTAAAAATAATTAGATTTTAGCAGGTACAGACTGACAAGACAACATGCTACGTGTTTTATCCGTATTTAAGTTAAATAAACGCAACAAAAATAAACATTTCGAGGTCAACTCGGTCTAAAGTCAGACAGACCGGATGTGATTGGCTGCCTGGAAGCACAACAGGTGGCGCCACGTTTCGTCATCACAGGTAAAAACGTAACGGCAGAAAGCAACACACACTCGCTGCTATATTTTGTTAATTATGTCTACATTTCTAGCTGTTAACCTGCTTCAACCAGTGCTTCGTAGTGTTTTGACTGTTCTACATACAGGAAGAGAATGTATGCAATGAAAGTGGTGTTTAATTGGTTCTTTAATCCACTCAAAGATATATATTTTAAACTTCCTGCTTTTTATGAAGCTTGAACTTGCTTTGTTTTGTAATCATTTGTGGTGCTAAAGCTAAAAATCCCACCATTCAGCACACATATCTAATTTATTTTATTTGAATAAATTCCTCACAAAATCTGTCCCCTGCCTCTCACACAGTGACTGCTGGAGATAGGCCCCAGCTCCCTGCAACCCTGAAAGGAGAAGCGGGTAAAGAAAATCTATGGATGTACATTATTTGGCACCAAAATTACTTTTATTACTTTTACATCTGCAAGGATAACCACGATAAAGTGAAGTGCATTATCAGTCATGAATGCAACCAAAATTATCTTCAAAATTAAATAGCTGCAGAGTAAATTTGGAAAATGACATCTTTGCTATATTAACTGAAGGCCTAGCCTTCTTTGAAAACATAATCTCATGGGATATTGCAGGATGTCATGCTCAAAGTACAACCTTTTTTGTATTTTCTAAGGTCAGTTGTCTGTGGCAGCCATCTTGATTGAGCAGTTCATGAGATATTTTGCTAACAGGCAGACAGACCTGACTTCAAAGAGTTATGGCAAAATTTTAAAGATCTTGTGTGATCTATTAGTGCTCAGAGTGTGTGTTGGGGACCAGTCTCAGCTACTGCCACACCAAATCATACCTCAATATCTGTCAAATTGAATGAGTTATAGACTTTTTTGTGTTTTTATGGTCAATTGGCTGCGGCGACCATCTTCAATTTGGATGACACAAGTTGGATTAAATTTACTCCAGTGGTTCAGGAGATATTTTAGTAACAAACGAACACATGAACAAAAACATTATCATCCGCCTTCACCTTTAGTGGTGGGCGATAAATATCTGTATTTGTTGAGGGTGAAATAAATATATCTACTTCAGATTGCCGTAAAGTGGGATGTTAAAATAAAGGACACTTTATGTTCATTTATTTTATATTTATTTTATTCCATGTATGATAGATAAAGAGATTCCAGTCACAAGAAACTCAATTTTCACAGAATTTCACACAATCTTGAATCAAAATCTTTGGAAGAGCACCTGTTAACAAGAGAGATCATTTTGTTTTGGACCGTGTTCCCCTTCATATGGTAAACTTTAGGTCCAGACTGTTATTTACAGGAACTTGTTCTGGATGACCACAGTGTCGTCCTTTGTTTCCCCAGCCGGTGGTCTCAGGTACGTCCCGGCCTCCTCCTCTAACAGCGAGCAGCACATGCTGGCAGCACAGCTCCCCCCACAGGAGAGGCTGCAGATGGGGCGAGGAGGGGAGGAGGAGGAGGGTGCAGCCCCGCTGATGGAGGTAAACTCTGGCTGAACCGTGCAGCAGCTCACTCCCACGTTCTGCAGCACATTCGTGACCCCTGACATCAGATCAGCACACCTGCACAAACGAGACATTGTCAAGTGTTAGCAAAATATTGTGGTTTTTTTTTTTAATCCCCATGTGAGCTTTAGCGATGATACACAACATGTAGTAGCTGATATCTGATTTATGATTTAAAAAAGAGATTTCTTTCCCGTTCAGCTACAAGGCATTTATATTGATGAGAAGATTAAAAAAACTTGTCTTTGAAACAAATAATGGGATAATGTATAAAAACTGCAATGGAACTCAAGCACCACCTTGAACTGAATGTTAATAAATTTGTCGTGGTCACTTTTGCTCTCTAGCATATAAACTCTAAACTTTAAAATGAGTGTTAATGAACTATTTTACCATAATTGTGTCAAAAGATAAAGAAACAGAAATCAGCAAGAATCAAACTAGTGTAATGATGGTTAAGGCTGTTTGTTTTATCATGTCTTTGTAGCAGTGTTGTGTACACTAAAACCAGTGACAGTCTGGGTCTCCACCACCCCGATTTTGTGGTTGAGGAGATGAAAAGTTTGAGAAAAACTAAAATGAGTCATTTTTTCTGAAAAACAAACAAACAAACAACAAAAAAGAACAACAGGTGATAATCTCACACACACCTCTGCAGATGATGTGCAACATCTTTCAGCTAACTGTTTTGACTTACCTGCACTCCTCTTATGGTCATTTTTCTCATAAGTAAGCTATTTCTTTTAAATATTTGGAAAAAAGAACAACAAATGTTTTGAATCAGCCTTCAGACCCACCAGACCCCGGTCAGATTTACTATTTGTGGGAGACCCAAATGAAACCTGCCACAAAGCAACTCCCAAAGCAGAGAATGGCCACGAACCAAGTCTGATCACTTTGCTGTTCAGGTGAAACATCAGCACCACGGCGAACCTCACCTGTGTGCTGGAAACCCGGGGCAGCAGTGCACGTGGACAGAGGCCACCATCAGGGACTCGGTTAACTGCCAGACATGGAGGTCGTGCACATCCTGCACTCCAGGGACGTTGGCGATCCTCCGTCTGAGATCAGACACGCATACTTGAGGCGGTGAGGCCTGAAGCAGCAGCAATCCGTACCTGTACACCTACAGGGCGTTATCAAAACACTCAGCGTTATCAACCAGCTTCAGGGAAACTGATAAAAGTGGTGTCATGTAAGTTATGACCTGTGGTACGGTTGTGGTGATCAGTGCGATCACAGCCAGCAGGGAGAAGGCCGGATCCAGGTAAACCAGGACGCTGCGGACCCCAGAGCCGTGCAGGAGCTGTGGGACGATGAGCAGCATCACCAGGCTGTTGATCAGAGCCAGAAGGGACGTGAAAAGTCCCTGAAGGACAAAGACGGACAGGAGGTAGATCGACGGGGAGGGTTTTGATGCATTCTGACCATCTAAAAGCGGAGAAAAACATAAAATCCAGGAGTCTGAAACACGCTTATTCGTGATGTGATCATTTTGAATGATGATGAACTCTGTTACCTGGATGTTCCTGGCAGTGGTTGCGTTCAGAACGACTCTCGGGGTTCAAATCTGCAGCGCGGCTCTGTGTTTCACTGACGATCTCCTGTCGTTGTTGCTTGTTTTTACAGTCAGCACTGGGTGTGCTGGCAGCTCCTGGATTACAGTAGACAAGCGCCCCGCTGTGGAGGGAGTCTTGCGCAGCAGACCAGACCTCTGATTGGACGACGTGTTCAGCTGCCTCCTGGCCTTGAGACGCCTCTCCAAGCCGAACTGTGGGAGTTGAACAGAGGAATGAAAAAATAAGAACAGACAGTTCTTTACCTAACAGCTGAATACACACTGAGCAGAAGCACATTCATCCAAACAGACACAGTCATTATGATAAGCTGATATCTTAATGTTCATTTCAGGGCATAAACTTAAATAAAATTAAAGGCCTGGCGTTCATCGAAGGAATGCATATCGCCCGCTGCCTTTCATGCCAGAGTTTTAAATTAAAATCATCTTATGTTGAGAAATGATGGAGTTGTAGCTGTTTTAGCCAAACCTTGAGAATAACACGCGACCACTTGTTATTCCAAGATGTGTTAGCACTCAGAATATGAGTTGAGGACAACTCTCAGCTACTACCACATCAAAGTTTACCTCAGTATCTGTAAAACTGATTGAGTTATAGACACTTTGTGTTGGGTAAAGTTGATTAGTTGTGGCGGCCATCATGAATCGGGTTGGCTTCAAATGTTAATCAGTTGTAGATGGACACACAACGATTGTTTCCTGCAAATTTCATTAAAATTTGTCCAGCATTTCATGAGATATTTTGCTAACGGAAAAAAATATCATTGACTCCAAAAGTTAATGCCAAAGTTTCAAACAAATATCCTGTGCTATCTGTTAGCGCTCACAAAGTGTGTTGGTGATCAGTCTCAGCTACTACCACACCAAATTTGACCTCAGTATCTGTAAAAATTACACAATTAAAGCCATTTTTGGGTCTTTTATTGTCAGTTCGCTGAGGCAGCCATCTTGAATTGGGGTGACTCCAAAATTCAATCAGTTGTTGGTGTTCATGCAATTATTACTTTCAACAAGTTTCATTAAAATCCGTCCAATGGTTCATGAGATATTTTGGTAACAGACAGCTACGCAAACAACACTATCACCCGCCTTAGCCTTAGGGTAATAATGAGAGTTTTTTTTAGTTTATCTTCTCAGGTGCATGCTTATCCAGCTGATGGACAGGCAAAAGTTAACTCCAATTCAGTATTTCTTTGCTAAACTTCCTCCATTTTGACCTGTGTGTGCGTTACCTTTGGAGTTTATCTGGCTGCAAAGATCTGTCCTCCCATCCTGCAGCTGATCCCAGTTCAGGACAAACAGCAGCATCTTACAGAGCAGACTGACAGCTCCGACCACCACCGGCAGCAGGGGGACCTGCACCGGGTGGGGCTCCAGCATGTGGCTGATGATTTCCAAGAAGTAAGAGATGCACAGAGAAGCCAGGAGGAGTGCAGAAATGAAAACACCCACAGCTGGGATCCTGCTGCTGGGGAAGGACAGGCCACAGCTTGGAGCTGCAGGAGAGGCCGTCGAGGAGGAAGGTTTGTGTGAGTTACCCAGAGAAGACACCTCACTGCTGGGCTGAGGCGAGGGTGAAGCAGGCTGTAGTGGACGAAGAGGTGCTCCTGAAGAGGAGGAAGCATGGGAAGGAGACGCAGGAGAATCCATAGAGGAGAACGCGATGGGGTTGATGATGTTTGCCATCCGAGGGTGAAGGAGAGTCATGTGAATGATGATGAAGAGTGTGTGGAAGCCATCTATCATGATGATGAGGGACTTACACAGTTGACTGATGGCGATCTCACCCAACAGCAGCAGGGTGGTCACTCCCAGCACGCACCAGTGCACCCTCATACCCACAACTGTAAACACTATGAGAAAATAGAAGAAATTTAGATTTTAAATGCACAATTGGGCAAATATACAGTATAAATATATATATATATATAAACACTTGTACCATTTCTTTTAGAAAAAAAT
>JAOXNZ010000091.1:11872969-11885962 GCA_028566095.1 Kryptolebias brasiliensis
AAATTTGAATTTGATGGCAGCAGAAATGGGCTCATGGAACAAGACATTCATAGATATATTTACATACGCTCCAAAGTTCCCAGTTTTGACATATAAAAGTCACAGTTTGCAACTTTTTGAAAGAACGGCAGAATAACTTGTATGATATTCACTGCTGACAACCTCCACCTGAGGTAACAGACCTGCTGCTTTTTTCACCCAGATGTTCATCAGTGTAGACCAAAATAAGAGACTTCTCTGGGTTCCAAAAATGACAAACTGTTGAGGTGAAAATAGCTACAGCCTCGATGACTAAAACCGTTGAGTTACGCTTTCAAAAATAAGGAAATATTAGCCCTGGAATCTGTATTGTGGAATCATGGCTAGGTTATTTAGAAAATACGTAGCTGTTTCTCAGTAGTAGAACCATCTTCTGAGTCAGTAATGCTGATTCATACAGTTAATGGTGATTAAAAACCACATGAAGAACACAGCAGTGATGCTTAAATATAGTCCTTCAATCAATCAACTTTAGAGCTACAAGTAAGAAAGTGTTTCCCCTCAGTTAGCATCTCTGACAGTAACCTGCCTGAATTCCCCCGGGCCAAAATCCAAAATACATCTGGCTTTAATCCACAATGTACTGAAGCAGTTTCTGCTGCCAATGTCAAATACTACAATAGGTATTTACCATGACTTAAAAAAAAATTAAAATACACAATCATTTCTAGTGTTAAAAAAAGTGAAACATCAGACTTCAAGTTTCCCTTTTTTGCTCCACTCAATAATTTTGTGTCAAACAGAAAGGATCACACGCCTCAACCTTGCTTTCATCTTGGCAAAGGAATTAATAATCAAAATTATTATATTACTGCTTTTTTCCCCAAAAATATACCATGACAATATATTTCTATATGTCTTTCAACTCTGTTAGAGATTAAAGTACAGTTTCACTTTCAGTTTAATCAGTCAGATTGTTTTTATTTTTTATTTTTTTCATTTTAAAATGAGACAGTACATGTCCATTTTCAATTTTAAAATACATTTTTATGTTTATTTCTTTATGTTCAGAAAATATTTTCAAAACGATTGATTTTTCAGAGAATATTAGTACTTTAGTACTTTTCCCATGACTGATTTTTTTTTTTAAAGTCATATATGACCTTGAGATAAAGAAGAAGTTGCACAGAAGTAAATAAAGGAAAGTTAATTACCCTGAAGATGACCCCCAGCCAACAATCAGAGGAAAGCTGGACTCCGGGATCCAATCTGTGCAGTGAAACCAAAACAGTGTAATTCATGGTGCTTCTCCTCGCTCCCTCTCTGCTCCACCGTCCTCCTCCTCTGCTCTAATCGCAGTCATGTGAGCAGGAGAGGAGGTGGGTGCTGCCGTCCTCTCCTCCCTGGTCCCCGTTTCCCTCCTCCTGTGAGACGCACACAGCCCACCCACTCTTCATGCACTCTGAGCAGGTTAAATACGTCTACTTCCACTAATTAAATCCCCATTGTGGGGCTTATATACTGTAACCAGATCAGAAGGTGAGACTTTCAAATCCAGATATCTTACAAATGGACCTACAATTTTAGTCACTCTGCAGAAAGAATGCATAAAAAGTTGCTAAGATTTTGCAAAATAAGTAGATAAATAACAGAGCACTTGAGCAACACAGTCAGAAAAGGAGGATGTTCTAATTGTTGCAGATTTGTACTTAATTTATCCACGACTGTGTTGAACTGCAACAGTACAGAGGAACAAAACTTAAACTGGCCTTGAGCTGCATTGGAGAAAACCCAACAAGAAGTCCCTGAGATGGACTGCTGACCAGTCCTGGGTGTCCTGGGTGTCCCCCACCTCTCGCCCAATGACCACTGACGACAGGCACCGGCTCCCCACGACCCAGCTCGGAAACATGGTTAAAGGAAATGGATGGAAGGGTGTAAAGTTGTAAATACAACACAAAAACACTACGGTTTCTGAAAGCACAACACAAAGGAGTATTGAAAAATGTATTAATGAACAGTAAAATATGCATTTTAAAAAAAATTATGTATCTGTTTAAAGTTATGTTTGCTGAAAGTTTAAGCATTTACATCATAGTTATTAGTTAAGTTATTGCTGTATTTTTCAATGCTTTCTTGTTTGTGTTCAGTCAGGTGTTGTACAGATTTGGCCCACACTGCTGACCAACACGAGCTTTAGACCAACAGCTTTCAACCTTAACTACTGTCAAACGTTTTGTAGCTGTGGACAAACTAAACTATTTACTCCTATATGTAAAAAATGCACAGTGCATTCAGACAATGTTCAAATCCAAAGACCATCCAAATAATTGTGGGATTTGTACAGCTTTGAACTGATTTGATAAAGATTATAAGAAAATTGGAAAAAACACAACACTGACAAAATGCCAACTGAAAGAACATTACTCATTTAATGGTTGTGAAGAAACTTCCTGCTTTGGTCTCTGTTAAATGGTGAGGTTTAGCTAGGTGCTCATTTTAATGCAAATTTGATTATTTTACAGTCTGCATTTTGAATGAACAAAGGTTCAAGCAAGAACAAATAACCTGAACTGATCACAATTATGGTCATAGTAAAGTAAATAAAGAGGCAGAATCCTGCTTTAAATGTTCAGTTTTCAGATGGGAGGAAGGAGCAGGAGACGGATTGATGGATTGGGGCCTCATCCTCAGTAATGAGGATGCGATTTACTGGTCCGTCTACGTTCCAACCCTCACCTGTAGTCATGAGATATGGGTCATGACCAAAAGATCGAGATCTCCGATACAAGTGGCTGAAATTAGCTTCTTTTGTAGGGTGGCCGGGCTCAGCCTCTGAGATAAGCTGAGGAGCTCCTTCATTCAGCTCAAAGTAGAGGCGCTGCTCCTCCGCATCAAAAAGAGTCAGATGAGGTGGTTCAGGCATCTGATTAGGATGCCTCCTGGGTGTCTTACTCTGATGTTTTGCTGAGGAAGACCTAAAGCTCACTATATCCTCTCTGGCCTGGGAACAGCTTGGGGTCACCCAGGAAGAGCTGGAAAATGTCGCTGCTTTAGTTTCTTTTCTGGAACTTTTGCACCTTTGACCCGACCAAGGATAAGAAGAAGAAAATGGACGGGTGGACTTATACATGTGTGGAAATTCTTCTTCATTCATATACATTTTGAAGCGTCACCTCAACTCATCCTGCATTAGAGCCCACAAAATGTGGCTCAGTTTCAGAGTCTTGTGTGTGCGCAGTTTCATTTTACATTTGTAGATGAAGCGATTTTGTTCTTAAGCCTGTTTGATTTCTTCTGGATAATCATGTTTTACCAGACAGGCCTCAGGATAGCAGCTGCTGGTTTCAAGACATTTTGAGTTTGGGCTCTGTATCTTATCATGAAATTTATATAAACCCAATAAACTTACCGAAATGTGGACATAAAGATCATTGTATTTTCTTGTCATTTTAGCTTTTAGACAGGCTGCTGGTTTAAGCTGCTGTCCTTTAGTTTCTGTTCTGTGCGTCATTCTTTTCATGCTCAAGCTGCAATGATGAAATTAGTTATTTTATACTTTGCGAGACTATTTGTGTGTTTTGATTTCTCAGTACTGTGTTTCTTCGTTAAAGTTCTCGAGACAGTGCCTCTCTGTGCAAATGAAATACAAATTTATTCGACCCCTTCAAAACCAGAGCAAAGTGCAGTCTACAGTCCGTAAATATTAAAAAATAAATCATAAAGCACTTGATCCTGGTCCTGCAGGGACGTCATTTTGAGGACAGTTACTGGCATTTTCTTGTGACTGAAAAAACTAAAACTTTCTATTGAAAAACTACTCTATTATTCGCCTTGAGGTGCACAGTTTCAACATGGACTGAGAAGAGCTTCAGGAATTCCTCCGGTCTCATGACGAGTCACAAAACAGAACATGAGAAATGGAACCTTAGGCTAAATTTCCATAAGATGATACACTAATGCAACGATTTCTGTTTTTAGAATTAAAGAGTGTGCTTTGAAAGAGAACTAAACTATGAAACTACAGATGATTAAAGTAATATTTTTGATACGTTATAAGAGAATCGGTTAATCAGGTTTGGAACATAAAACAAAACTGTGTTTTGTGTTTCCATGACTTTACTGCTAAATGGTCACAACTCTGTTACATCTGACCACTTATTTTACATTTATTGATCAGGAAATGATCGTGGTTTTGGTTTAATACTAAATTAACAAGTGTAAAAAAATAATCTGTCTTAAAGATGTTACCAGAACAATTCACTTTAATACTTGAGTCATCTTAATAAGGTCAGTTTTAATGTGATATTTTTTTTTTTACTTTCTCACAACCTCTCCTGTCAGTGTTTTATCAGGGTAGTGTGGATTAGTTCACAGAGGAATTCTTACAATTTCCTCCGCACCCCTCACCCCAGGAGAGCCTCCTCGCTCCACTCGTGATGGTGAGGAGGTTCCCAGAAGTGCACGGTTTCATCTTTTCCAAGAGTCAGTCTGCGATTCTGAGACGTGTTCGCAAAAAGCCACATGCCTGGGAAGAGGCTCAGCCAGGGTTGACTTCTTCTTTTGGTTTTAATGCATAAACCAGAAAAGATTATTCCAAATTTTTGAGGGAAACAAAGGCAAGCGCATGAGGGAACACCTAAAGAAAAGAAAAAAGACACATTTGTCCTAAAGGGATAGTTCAGATCTTCTGAAGCTCTTTAAATGACCTCAGTTTGGACAAAATGAGTTTAATTCGGAATGAACTAATGAGCTAATGGCTAGTCTGAGCAGAGCCAAGACCAAAGTAGATTATCTGAAAAAACAAACAAACTCCAGTTTCATTAAATTTCAGAGCAGTTTACGACAAAGCAGATTTAGAAAACTTTATACACAGCTGTCAGTTTCACATTAAATGGTTATTTTATCAGAAATATTGTGTTATTCTTTCAGGAAGTTCCTTAAGCTGCACATAAACCCCTACAGCTAGTTGCTGCTGCTATTAGCGCTTGCAATTACCCATCAAATTCTATAGAAACCATGTAATGTGTATAACTGACGGCACTATAGAATAGTGTTAACATGAACCTAAATCATTTTCTTTTTTAAATTAGGCTAGTTTTAAAAAAAAAAAAACAATCCCCTTTGCTCTTGGCCTCACTCGGACCAGCGTTAGCTCATTAATCTGAGCCTTCAGAATTAATCTCCATTTTTTCAAGATGAGGTCTTCAAAGACTGATCTACATCAGGCAAAATAATAATTGTCCATAACCCTTCCACAGAACCACACTTCCACAGAACAGAACGATTGGTTTAATTATTTATTTAGCAAAGATTTAATGTCAACAATAAAGCCATTAGACTCAAATGGGTGTTTCTGAGAAGAAGAAAAACATAAAATTTGTGTATTTACTTGTAACTTGTCTTCGATATCTCAGTCTCTCCTTGCATGATTGCCTTGAAATTTCCTTACCGCTGCTGATATTAAATCTAATGATTTTAGTGAATCCTATTTTTTCTGCAAAGCTGTAGCTGTAAAAACACAGGAACACTTATTTCTGGTGATGCATGTGGCAACTGCTCTGTATGAAACTGACACTACCAACAGATACTTGTTAATTACTGAGAAATAAACGAGATATTGATACACAGACAGCATTAGAGCTTTTCATTGGGTCAATTATTGCTGTTTAGTGTTCAGATGAGAATTAAAGACTAAATAAAACGAATAGATTTCCAAATATTAACGGTTGAGAAATTGTCAGATATAGAAGCACACTGCATCTGACTTTGTACTTAGGAAAAAATGAGAACATTTCTCATCCTAATCTTTCTCCAATGCAAAAACAAATGTTACTGATTTTAATAAAAATGTACAGTATTTTATTAGTCTGCATAAAAGCAAAATGTGAAAACCGTTTGGACCTTAAGATGGGGAGTTTTAAATCACCAAGCAGCTGAAGTAAAGATGTATTAATCTTTTGGTAGTCTGTCAATAATATTCAAGACTTCCATAAAACCCAATGAGACGGTCTGACGAATTACACTGAGGACAAAATGTCTTCAGGTTGGCATTTAGAGCCATAGTTATGTATCAATACCCAGTATGAGACAGGTTTAAGACTTGTTACTTAAAAAAAATAAAGAAAAAAATACTTCCAATAGGCCCTCTGCACTACCTTCGGTGCTCAGGGTTTAATATTTTAACCTTCAGTATTCACACTGACATCAACGGTATTCCCAAGATTACCTGGGAATTTTTCAACCAGCTCGGCACATCTTACTTTCAGAAGATTTCTTATTCTTCGTGCAGAAACAATCAACGATATGTTTTTTTTATGTCTCTCCAGGATCTTTGTCTCTGAAGCCACTCTTCTCATCCTTCAGCTCGTCGTCTTGCTGACCTGGAAGCTCTCGTCCCAGCCTGACAAAGACCTCCCTGGAAGACGTTTGCATTTGGAATCGCTCTGCATATTTCTTCCACCCCAGTTAGTACCGTGTTTGTCTGTTGGGACAATAATCAGGAGGCGATACTGATCCAAAGTAACCTAAACATGTTGTCCAGTAATAATTATTTCCTGCTGACGGACTCCATTGTCACTTTTTTAAAAAGCGTTTCTACTGCAGCTGTCAGAACTTTTGATGCCGTTCAAAAAGGTATCGGAAATAAAACCCTACCACTAAAAGAGCGGCACGTTATTCCTCCACAAATGAGCCAGCTCCGTTTAAATTTCAGCACGAGGCTTGCTCGCCAAACAAAATCCACACACTCTGAAGTCAGAGTGAGTAAATTCATTCACCACGGAGTTGTGTCTTTTGTCATTACATGCATTTATTTGAGAGAAACAAATTTTGCCATACACATCTTTGTGATTACCAGCACATTTCAATTAAGTTAACAAATCATTATTAAAAATGTCTAAAAATTAAAGCATTACAAACAGAAGGGGCGAACTATTGATTTGGGTGGGGAAGAGCAGTGGTGGTGGTTGGGAGGGGTGGGGTTGTGTGAATGCTGCTTTATCTGAAAAATTAAGGCAGATCCCTTCACACACAATGTTGATATTAAAGACTCATTTTTACTGACTTGATCTGGAAAACTGACTGATCTCCTTTAAGTTTGAAGACAAAACAAACAAACAAAAAAAACAAAAACCTGTCATCAGTGCCCCCTTGTGGACACCCGTTCACCCAGAGTTGCTTCAAAACAGCAATGACACGTCTGCAGCTTCCTTTTTATTTGATTTTATAACTGCGTCCCAGTAGTAAAGCATTCCATTAAATCTACCCGTCCTCCCCTTATAGATTACCCCAACTCAAAAATGAAAACTAATCTAAATAATTTCTCTAATCTGAATATGAAATCTACAACGAGAAGCGGGGTCGGCTTTAAAAGCAACCCCCTGACAAAAAGAACAGATAAAACGTGAAGACAACCAAAAAAAAAGTCTCCAAAAGCTGCGAAATAAATAAAGAAGCAGAGGAATGAAGGGAAAATATGCAACAGGGAGACGACAACATAGATGACGGGTGGAAGACGAGGGAAAATGAGGATAAATCAAAAGCAAAAAACTTTATCTTACTTTCTGAAATTTCTACAAAGTTGATATTTATTTTTATTTTTCAGTGGTGGGGAGGAAAAGAAATGATAGATTTGAACTTTCAAACAGTAGTTTGGTTATTATGGAGGGAACTGGGGCGGGGGTGGGGATCCGGCCTCTCCAGATCTGAGCAGTCAGAGGGAGGACGCCGATTTCTGGGGAGCCAAACTGAGCAGAGGACAAGAAAAACAAACAGGAAGTGAGTCACTTTGGCAGAGGTCCCTTAGAGCTTCATTTTAGGGGGAAAGGGAGTGGACACTTGGAGTTTGTGAGGGGGATCACACACAATGTTTACATTTAGACAGATGGATTTCCTTGGCTATAAAAGCCTTTAACAGCGACGTCCTCCCGTCTCAAGTGTTTAAAGCCAGCAGGTCTTCTCAGCAGTGGGGGTAGGGTGGGGTCCACCGCTGATACTTGTCCACTGAGTGAACCCCATGTTCCTTATCATCAACGTTGTGTCTCTATGAGCTGTGAAAAACTGATTGCATGTAGTTTGTCCAACAATTGACAAGAGAGCTGAGAAAAACGTCTTTGGTTAGTGTTTTGTCCTCCGTCTTTTTGTTTATCATACTGACAAAATGTAGTGACAACACGGGTGATGTAGTGTGGATGTAGAAGACTCCTTATTTGCCACAGCTGAGCTCCAGAGGATGGTTTGTGTCCTTTTTATTTTTATGTCTGGAGCGATGACTGCAACACTGACTCATCTGATCTTTAAGGAAACATTAAGTTGGTGGTCAAGTTGAAACAAACAAACAAACAAAAAAAACAGACAAAAATATTGTGGGGGCAACCGGTCACGTTGCAGAGGCTGACAAACCATCTGAGTGCTGTTTTCACCTGTCCTCACAGACCCTGGGGAAGAATAAGAACAGAGATAAATCAGTGCTGAAGAGTCCTGATGAATTAAATGGATTTTTATTGAGGCAAATACAGCCACTCAGTTTGACTTTTGAGAGGAAAGCAGCTTAATAATCCCCAACTGTACAGGAACGAGTTTGGAGGGTGAAAACAAAATGAAAAGAAATTTTGTAAAGCAGAATAAGTCATAAAAGAATATAATCAGTGTCATTTCCTGCTGATGTTAGGAGTTTACGTTAAATCCATGTCTAAACCAGAGATGAATGTTTGTAAAAATGCTTTCAGCTGTAACACAACGCAACGTCTTTTTACCCCAGAAAGACATCTGATTGTTTGCAGAGACATTGTTCAGCTGTCACTGGCATGGATGTCTAATTTGACATATAGTGCTGTGCACAAGTTTTAAACCACCTTTAAATTGTTTTACATTTTGCCTGAAAGGAGCCAGACTTTCTTGTAATATTTTGAAATGGTCTCGATCAACAGATCTTCAGGCTTTCTGATGATCTGTCAAAGTCTTTCTTTGGACTTGAGCAGCTTTTTCTGTTCAGTTCTTGAACCTGAACTCTGCAGCATTTTGCGCATTGTGTTTAAAAATGAGGAGGAAGTGGTGGACAACAAGAGAAGAGTTAGAATTAAAAAAACAACAACAACAAAAAAAAAAAACTATCTCCAGCAGACAAACAGTCACTGAAAGTCATGTCTTTAAGAAACTGGGGGAAAAAATCCAGCAAAAGACCTGACAGGACCTGAGAGATGAGATGCATCATCCTTCAGTCGATCATCGACCGCATGTCAGGTTTTCAGCCAACGGCTCTTTGGGAATCAGATTGTTGGTGCTAAACTGTGTTAGTTTTTTGAATTTTCCATTGATTCAAGTAAAGAAATGGTAATGTCTTCTTTCCGGTTGTTTGTTATGTGTACAAATAATTGCTTCATCCTTTGAGTTTAGGAGCCACTTTCTGCCTGAATGAGTCATTCGTCAGAGTCAGAAAATGGCCTGGTGGAAGTGAAAGGCAGCTGAAGTCCAAAGGAAAACTGTGAACCATCTTAAGAAAGTGCAGAACTATCAAGAAAACTTCCAAATATTACCAGAAAGTCTGGCTCCTTGGAAGTAAAATATATTTAAAAATATAAAAAGGATGACTCAAGACTTTTGCACAGTACTAGTTCTCCTTTAAATGATTAAATTAATAAAATAATCTACAACTTTATTTTTTATGTTTGATGACCAGTTGGATAATATTGAGAATAAGAGTTGGAATATATTTTAAATGTGGTTTATAATACTTTTTAATTTCAGACCTAAATGTTAGTCAGTGAATCACTAATTCACAAAAATCTGTGTTTAAGGGAAATGATTATTCTAGTTTTGTTTCAGGTGAACACATACAGATATTTGCTTCACCAGCTCATGGTGCGTCTCTCCCAGTGTCCATGCTGGCCTCTAGGAGCAGCTCCTCTAGTTCCTGTCCACAGCCGGCACTCACTATACAAACAACACACAACCTGTTAACAATCGGACTTTACTGACGTGATCCAAGTCAGAGCTGCAGAGACTCACCGTGCTCCATCACGCAGCTGCCGGGCTTTGGGCTGTCGCTGTCGAGAAGATGGAGGGAGAACTCAGGTTTCAGACCGTTGGGCAGAGCTGAACCGACCACCTCGCCCTCCAGAGCGTCAGCAAAACACTCGTCTGCCGAGCTCTCATCAGCTGAATCTGGATCCACTTCGGGCTCCTGCTGATCAGTCTGCTCTGAGGGAACAGGTTCTGCCTCAGACTGCTGCTTTGGACTTGCTTCCTCTTGGTTTGGCTCCTCTTTCTGTGTTGAACTGGGTTTTTCATTTTCCGTGACACTGACTGGTACCTCCTGCTGAGAAAGCACCGAGCCCATCTGCTTTGGTGAAAGCTGCTCTTCTGAAGTTTGGTCAATCTGAAGCTGTTCTACTTCAGCTGTGAGCGTTGATAAACTCTCCGGAGGAATTACCTGCCTATCATGTGGTACACTAAGCTCCTTTTTCTCTCCTTGCTCATTTCCTTCTCGACAAGTGGGCTCAAGTTGGGGGGTTTCAGAGTTCTCACCTGCTCCCTCTGTTGGTAGCAGTGCTTCCGCCTGCACCAAGGAGGAGTTTGAAGGCAAAGCTGGTGTTTGTGGATCTGTCACAGCAGCTGAATCTAAAGTTCTGGTCGTCGCCTCCTCTGAGGGCTGACTTGACGACTGTGGCTCTACTCTGTGAGGATCTGCAGGGTTCATTTCAGACTCTAATCGTGATGCGGGATTCTCATCTGTTGTTTTACTGTCTGCTGGTGGAGCAGGTGAGCTGAGCTGTGTTTGTGTAGGCGTTTGAGATGTGGGTGGGGGCTGTGTCTGCTGAGTCATGGGTGCGTTTAAGTCTACGGGCCTCTGTGTGGCCTCTTTATTCAGGCTGGGAGCTGCAGGAGCACTTTTCTGAGGCTGCTGCTTCTGCTCGGGGGGGCACTCTACTCGTGTTACCATAAAAATCTTATGCCCCCTTCCTGGGCTTGAGACGGAAATGCAGCGTCCGGGAGAAGGAGGGGTCCCAGGAGGAACTGTGGCTTCTGTGACTGTTATCCCAGATATGACACTCAGACCTCCAGCAGGTGAGGCAGATGGGGGTAAGGGAGTTTGCGAGGCACTGAGGGGGGCCACTGTAGGGGTTTGAGGAGCAGTCTGATTTGAGAGAGTGGAAGACTTTGGAGTGGAAGAAGTTACCACCTCTTCTTCATCCTCATCGTCAGTGTCGGAGTCAGACTCCAGAGCTGTTGGGGAAACGTTAATCTCAGAGGTTGCTTTTGACTGGCTATTGATTTGCGATTTGTTTTCTGCCTCCTCCTCCTCTCCCTCTTCTTTTTCATCTCCTTCCCTCCTTTTATCAGACGCCGGCTCTTCATCCTCCTCTTCCTTCGTCCCGTCCTCTGTGGCGATTTCAGCCATGGAGGTCGACAGCCTCATCTTCTGCTCGGTTTCCTCCTTCTCCTTGGCAAGAATAAAGTTTCTCTTGCAGCCGTTCTGGATCTCAGTCAGCAGGGCGCGCTGCGTCTCAATGAAGCTCTTCACCTGAAAGACCAAAAAATGTGTCTCAAATGTTCACTTAAACAGTGAAACAAGTTCTGTACCAACATGAGCTGAAAGGCCACTCAGCAAGGAAGAAGTCTTTACTCCGAAACCAACATACAAAAACTTAGTTTGCACAAAAAGACCTTAATTTATGGAGACATGTCTAGTGGGCTGATGAAGCTAAAAATGAAAACATGAGACTTTAAAGAAAGTAATAATAACAAAAAAAATCTCTCTCATCATTAAAGGCATTTAGCAAAAACAGGAACGGTTTAGTCTGATTTAATGTAAGTGAAGAAAGAAATGATCATGTGTCTATGGCATATGTAAACATCTGGTTTTAACTTTATCTAAAGTAGAATGAAGAAAAAGAAAGTTGGCGATAAACATCAATTAGAAATCTGGTAGTAAACAGACTTTCTAGGGCCAAATATGTGAGGCTGTTTTCAAACCAGAAAGCTCAGATTGAATAAAAAGAAAGAACACATCCCTGCAGCTGCACGAGTCACTGACATTATAAATTTGGACAATTTAATTCTTTATGACTTTGTTCATTATGTTCACTGTTTCTCTGGATTTTACAAGATGATACCAAGAAATCTTATAATAAACAAAACAGTAAACGTGTTAATAAAATGTTTTATCAACTACAAATCAAGCCTTTATAACAGTAACCAAGATATAATGATTACTGTGCTGCATTTTGTTTTATAGTTCTGTTTATTTTTTAAAGATATATAAAAAGCATGATGCTCACAGCTTCCTTCTTGGGCTCTCTGTCGAGGTCAAGACGCAGCAGAGAGTTGTTGACCTTTAAAGCGAGCGACAGGGCCATCAGCCCGCCGGTTTTGATCTCATTCTCTCGGAGGTCTAGACGCAGCAGCCTGGGGCTCTCGGCGATGAATTCAGCCACAGCGACAGCTCCTGCGGCACAAAATGAGGTCAGTAGAGCCCACCTCAGATACAGAAGCTGCAGCAGACGCTCACACAAACAGAGAATAACTCCCACCTTCGCAGGTCAGCTTGGTGGATGCCAGCCCCAACCGGAGCAGAGAGCGGTTGGCAATCAGACCTTCTTTCAGCTTCAGAACTCCTTCGTTACCAACCGAATTGTGGCCGAGGTTTAGAGTCTCCAGACTCTGGGTGCAGGGCTGAGACAAACATAATTCAAATTTATTTTCTGCTTAATACATCAAGGCCATAAAAACCTTGTGTGCATTGTTTAATATGAGTTAAAGTTCTAGCAGCTGACGTTTGTCAAAACAAACTAAAAAAAGGATTGATAATGTAGCAAATAACTGAGATTACTGTAGAAAATATCCAACTTAACTGTTTGATTTACATAATTTTCCTTTATTTCCTGTTGAGATTATTACAGCAGCTAAATGTGTCGGTTCTGCCACAGATATCTGCCTCGGTTTAACCAGTTAAAATATGTGCACCACTTTTTATACGTGTGAACAGCTGCAGTCACAGACAAGCAGACACAG
>JAOXNZ010000091.1:11913947-11934979 GCA_028566095.1 Kryptolebias brasiliensis
ACAGAGTTAACTTAAAAAAATTCTTATATTTACTTTATTTACTTTTGCTTGACAAGAAAAAATATATCAATTCTCATTTCCCAGGAGGTAGAAACAAATGATTTTTGACATAAAAATGTTATAAAGATAAAAAAAAAAAATCAAAATTGTTATTTCAGTTTTGTTTTCTTTTAATTTAAACTGCTTTCCTTCTAACTGTATTTAAAACAGGAGTTGGACCAAATAAGCCAAAAACTATCCGATCCTCCTTGTCTTGATCTGCAGTACAAACATTATATCATGTGATAAAATACAGTCAGCCTGTCTACCTCAGTGTCCAAAGCACAATCTGTGGGAACTTTGGAACTTAAATAAGCAGCATGATAAAGACATTTGATAAATAATCTAAAAATACAGTGCAATCATTTAAATACTGAGTTGTTTGTCATGTGTTTCACGAGGCCCAGAAAACTTGGCTGACCGGTTTGGACATTGCTCCTACAGAGTCCGACTAGAGATATTTTATGCCCAATTTACAACCAAACTGGCTCCCTGAAATAGACTGAGTCTGAGAAGGCAACATGGTTAAGTGATACCCAGTTAAGGAAATGTTTGACAATGTTAAACACATTAAATGGTAGAGAATATATTTGAATTTCTTGGTGGCCGTCTGATCTTATGCAACAAAATAAGCAGAGCGTTGTTAACATATATTTTTACACTCCCATCTGGATTTCTCACATCTTCATTTTATTAATTCTACATTAGGGGGAAAAAAAGACTTAATGGCTTGACCCTTAAAACCATCTAGATCACAAACACAGGGATTTTAAGATTGGCAGTATAATTAACACCATATGTCATCTTCTCAAACTGCAGTCAACTGCTGTGAGCAAACAACAGTTTTCACATTAGACCTGTATGTCTGTTTATTAAATAGTGTCCATTATCCACACCAAATAAAAGAGCGTGAGTCACACATGGCTTTCCAGCTCTGTCATCATGAGGCTACTGAATATATTAAAAACAAACAAACAAAAGAAGAAAAAAAAAAAAAAAAAAAACAGCACAGTTGCAATATAGAAGAGGAACTAGACTCCAAAAAACAAACAAAATCGTAAGAAAACAAGACTTGGTAACAGATGATCCAATGATCAGATCAGAAGGCTCATATCAGAAAAGATAAGAGATAAAATGTAAAATAAAATAAAAAAGTAAAAAACGTAAAATTTCGAAAATTTTACATTATACCATTTGCACATAGAATTTTGGTTTAACAATAAATATCGATAACAGATATTCGGTTCACGTGCAGTTAACTTTAAGATGCATACTGATGGTTAAAAGGTGAAAGCTTTGTTTCAGTGTAAGTTAAATACTGAGTTTTCTCAGTGTAAACAAAGTTAGGGCAGTGCCACATCCTCCATGGATCTTTTGAGGCGTGCTTTCATTGAACAAACGGAAACACGCTGTGATAAAATGGCACACCTCAAGGAGTGGTGGGAATCTCAACATACTGGACACAGCACAGGTCTGGGTCTTATATAAACAGTTTGGCTCTTTGGGGCAAAGTAAAAGCGAGAATAATCTAATATTGTAATTATCTGACTGTTAAAACTTCTGTTTAATAAGGGGGTGGAGGGTTCAGGACTAAATACACTGCGACGTGACCCTGAAAGACGTTACAAGCTTTCGAGAAAGACAGCAAATGCTCTTCCTAAATAACTGTAAATTTTAAGACCTCCTGGGTTTTATAACATCCATCATGATTTTATGGATGACGTGTGCCTGACAAGAAATGTCTGTCAACAGCCATATTAGGGCTGGACGAAAATGCTGCAAAAAGAAACAGTTCTGGTAAATGCCAGTGAACTGACATGTTCACACAAGCAAAGCAGATGTAAAATAAATCATCAAAGTCGTTTACACATACAGACATGAAAAAAACAGACAAGTATTACCATGTCTCCAGGGATCCTTAGGCTCCACTGCTCCGGAGACAATATCGTCATCTGAAGGAAACGTCACCTTTTTACCACTTGGTTTGTGTTTATCGTCCCCATCCTCCACCAAGGGGTACAGTCCAGCTTGGTTAGTGGCAGAAGCCTCAGTGCTAGATGTCTGCTTTGCCTCTTCTTGGCTTTCTACAGTTCTGACAGATGGAGCATCCTGAGGAGTAGACACCCAGTCCAAAATATTATCTGAGTTTGATTTAACATCTGCAGATTCACCCTCCAACACACCAGTCTCATCCAGACTCAGATCCACGCCCATGTCCATGTCCCCACCATCGTCCCCAGCTTCTACAACAGCTCCTGCCGAGTTACTGTCGCTATCCTTCATTTTCTCCTCCTTAATAACAGTCTTATGCTGCTCATCGTTAGACAAGATCAAGTCAGTGGGATTATCTACAGCAGAGGAATCCTGGGCACAACTCCTTTTATTCCCATTGACTTCATCAATTTTCATTGTGTCGTGTGTCTGGTTGTTATCTTCCTCAGCAGCCTGTAGATTGTCAGTGAGCCCAGGCATCAGGATGGTTTCAGAGCCCTCTCTGGGAGCAAGGTTTTGTTTTTCTGTGTCACCGTCTGTCATCATGTCAGAGATCCGAGGAGTGACCCCTTCTGTGCTGTTTGTAGTGTTATGGTCATCATCCACGCTGCTCTTTGTTTTGACATTACGCACATCTATACAATTCTCTTGGATATTCATGTTTACATTTCCAGTGAAACTCAGTTTTCAACTGTGCCACACTAAATGGACAGAAGGTTAAACAATGACTAAGAACCAACTGACATAGATAGGACTGTATCTGCTTGCTGACCTTACAACAAATAATGCTGATGAGCACCTGGATTGGTCCTTTACTGGAAAATCACTTGTAGGTGTTTTGAATTTTAGTACTGGAGGTTATTCTTAATAGCTGATTTCAAAAACCCCAAACAGGCGAGTCAGCTAATTAAAGTGCAATTTCATACAAACAGTAATACCAGAACTGTGTGATACCTGTGCAAAAAACAGACACTGTTTCAGTATTAGACATAAAGCAAAACTTAGCATCCAGGCAGGTAATCACCACTCTGTTCTGTTGCTCCAAATTAGAAGCCGACAAAAGTCTCTTTAGTCGTCAACACATTGCCAGCAGTAATAAATAGGACCAGGCCAACACACCGAAACAAACAAGTCACTCAAGGTGTCTCCATTACGGTGGCAAAGTATGCTCACAATCCGACACCGAACCGAGTCGACATGAATTAAAGAGAGCTAACATTTGTTAGCACGTCCAGGCCCGAGTGCCGTCGCATGCCTGCTTCCGTCCGTCTCTTCAAGTCCATTCTTTCGCGACAAGAAATAAATAAATGTTTCTTTTTTTTTTTCCACCGTAGCTCTCTTGGTCTCACCCTCCTCTGTCGTGCTGCAACTCTGCTCGCATCACAGCCCTCGACCAGTGGCGGCGACGGAAAAAACAGGCGTCACACTCCGAGCAACGAGCATGTTGTTTAACCTTACAGCGTTAGCGTTAACGGGACGGTGCCGGGGGCTAACAGTGCTAATTATTCTAAGACTATAGTTACGAGATTCCCACCAGCCCGGTGTCGAGAGCGTGTCTCCGGAATAAGTCAGTTGAGTCTATTTTTTTTTTTTTTTTGTCCAGCGTTACCCTCCGCTTAGCCTGTTGAAGTCCAACAACTGAACTGTTTGTTGTTCGTGCGTCTTACGTCATCACGTCGCCGCGCTCGCAGGGTACGTTCAGCAAACGCAGAGTTGTTGTTGAAGAGGCGGCTGCTTAACAAGGCGCACACATGGATGCATTTAAAGGGTACTCGCTGCAAACTATGAAGTCAAACATAAAAGAAAAGTTTTCCAGAAATATATCAAACTGTGCAGTTAGTAAAAGTTTACTCCAGTAGTTTTCTAGATATAAAATTCTAAAATGCAGGTATGCACTGAATGTAAATGAAACACTCTGCTGACTCCTCCGAAACCACTTGGAAGCTTGAGTCACGTGATTGACCTATATCAGGCTGGCCATAGTCTGTGTAGGTAAACAAATATGGTGAAATGGACAAGTGTAGTATCTCAGAGAAGACATTTGTGTGAAAATATAAGAGTCAATCTGTTGCTAAACGCAAAAGAATAAAGACAGAATGGGTAAGACGGCTGTCAAGAATAAATTTTGGGGATCAAGCAGGAAGGTGTAACACCATAAAGGCAGAGCTCGGATTTCAAAGAAGCTTAAATGAAACTTCTTCTAAACTGGTAAGTTTACTATTTCAACCCAACTTACCATTTTATCTGCATACTTTACTCAATTCTAAGCGTAGATATGTAAAAATACATTAAAATTGTCAAACTTCTTAACCCAACACAGCTCTTCCATTGACATAGAAATGGTTGACCTATTTTTAGTCACTTTGGCTGTTTCCGTATGTAAACAAAAACACATGGAACTTGCTAAAGTTTACAAATTCTACTTACAAAATTTTAACCATTAACAGACGTTATGAGAAATTTTTTTCCCATTTTATTTCTTTATGAATTTTTATTTACTGTACTTCATGACATTTCAATGAGTACATATAACAATTTTCAGTGTCCTTGTTTATAACAAAAAGCTTATTGACAAAACTGTCATATGTTGTTAGGTAGGCTATAGGTTTAAATGAGTTCTGTCCTCTTGATTGGACTTTAGTCTGAGACCTCTTTGTTATGTAGTTTATTTTTCTAAAGCCTAATGCACAGTGAAGGGGAAACCCTAGGTTTTCTAGTATTATATTTGCAGGGACCATAAAGACAAACATTCATCTAGCTAAGAATTCTGCTCCCAGACAACTTTTAAACGTGTTAAAAAAACAAAAAAACTAGATCACTTAACATGACTATGAACAGTCTTGTAGTTCTAAATCTAAGTGTTTAATTTTTTAATTTATGAACACTGATCCTGCAACCTGCTGAAATATTCTTTCGTGTGAGAAACCCAAAATTCAAGATCTTAAATCTTGTGTTTCAAGTAAAATTGGACCCAATACATGCTAGATCTTGGTTATTTTGAAGAGAGAGAGGGGGAAATAAAATAAAATAAACAACTTTCATTGAAACAAGCTGTTCCACAAATTAGGTTTATCGTAAAAACAGGTTGAACTTTGCAAATCGCACAGTAGTTTTGGGAAGAATTTGGCATTTATAAAGATTCAATTAAAGTTACTCAAGCACCTGGTCTTGCAGTAAGAATTACACTTACAAAATTTTGCATATGCATAATACCTTTACACATGCAGTGAAAATAAATGAAGCAGGTGAACGTGTAAGGTTCAGTGTTCAACATTTTCCAAACATTCAAATGCATTTCATTTAAAGTAATGACAAGACCAATATTTACAAAAAATAAACTTTATTGTTTTTGTATAAACACTTGTTAAAAGGCTTGAGACTGGGAATCTTTAGCAGAGTCATCTTTCCTTGAAACCTTGGTCTTCTTTGGGAGCAGGCTTGACTGGATGTTTGGGAGCACGCCACCATCGGAGATTGTGACCCCTGCCAGCAGCTGGTTGAGCTCCTCATCGTTCTTCACAGCCAACAGGATGTGACGTGGAGTAATGCGCTGCTTCTTGTTGTCATGGCTGGCTTTTCCTGCCAGCTCCAGGAGCTCAGCACAGAGGTACTCCAGGACAGCTGCGAGGTACACTGCAGCACCGGGGCCAATCCTCTTTGCGTACTGGCCTCTTTTGAGCAGCCTGTGGACGCGGCTTACTGGGAAAGTGATCCCTGCTCTGGAGGACCGGGAAGTGGCAGGTTTTGGTTTGAGGGCAGATTTCTTTCCTCGGCCAGACATCTTTAGGCTGGGTCTAAAAGAAAGAAAAAAGTAGCAAAATAATAAATAAATAACAGCGTTGAAATGAAAACAAATTCCCCAAATGACACACAAAAAAAAAAATGGATTAAGACAAGTTAATTAAGTTGAACTTTATCAAACGCAAACAAACACACAAACATTCTTCAGACCAAATTTAACAACACAAACCTAAAGCATTCACTAACTCGCAGCACAGTCACCACATACAAACTAAGGTACAAAAACAGCTTTTATATCAGCCAGCAATTATTTGTTGATTAGTGTCACCTGGATCGACTGCTGCACATGTGTAAAGAGAGTTAGAAAAAAGTGTCAAACTTTTGCTCTTGATTTGATCAAAACTCCAAATTTATCAGCTCTAAAAAAAAAAAAACTATATATAAAGGGAAGTGCTGTATGCAACTCAGGCAATAAACCGTTTGTGATCCTAATTGTGTCATCAGCTCATAAAAGCATTCCCAGCAGGTGGCAGCACAGACCTCAGATTTTACATGCTTCCTGGTGCCTTAAGTTTTAATTGTTATTGAACCTCAGTTGGCTTTATTAATGGTTGCTCTGTTACAAGTTTACACATTTTTCAAGCCTTTAATTTGTCCTTGCTGTGTGTGTTTTCAGGAGTGCCAAATATGTCTCAGTTCCTGCTGCTGTGTGCAGCTTAGTATTACAACAAAACAGATTTACGTAGAAACGCCTTGTTGGAAGTCTTACCTGTTATTTGTCTGTTGTTTGTTGTGACATCATCATCATCATCAAGTTCTCGCAGTGTCACCCTCAGTCAGGTTAACAGTTTTATTAATCCAAAGTTTATGTGTAGCTACCAGTTTATACAATAACCTCCAACAAAAAAAGAAAAAACAGATTAAAAGAATCAGTAAATAAAGGAATAAGACTGAATTCTCTAGGTCCCTAAGGGTTTTGTTTAAAATGATCATTGTTTTCTGTGCTGAGCATCCCAAGAGAAGTAATAAAGAACAAAGTTCATCAAATGTTGATAAAAACAAAATCCCTTTAACACTTCAAGCATGTGAAGCACTGAAGACCTCAAAAATGACCCCACAACAGTCCTTAGAGGGAATTAAACATCGTGGAAACTAGAAACTGAGTTGAAAAACAAAGTATTACTGACTATTCATGAAACTTTTTGAGTAGAGTGTGAACTACAGGACAGATTTTAATTAAACCTTCAGAAAGGAATCATCAGATGTACTTCTACAACTTATTTACTTTTGGAGTCAACCCAATTTAAGATGGCTGCCCCAGCTAATTGACCTTAGCCTTGAAAGTGATATAGTGATATCCGAGACTTACTGGTTTTAAGGCTAAATGTGGAAGAAGTTAAACAAAAAGATGGGTCAAGAGTAAAGTGCAATAAAACAAAATCTTTTTTAAGCATCAGATCACATAAGCCTGGTTTTCGGTATGTGCAGAATAAAATGTGTACATGTGTACATTATCTTAATGAAGCAGTGATTGAACTGTTATTGTCAGTATCCTCACTGTCAAAGGTTTAGGTAACTGGCTTTAGTCTAAGTATTGCCTTCTACGTCCATGTACTGACGGTGAGAGATGGAGAAGAAAAAGAGAAAGACCGTTTGAGTTCACTCTAAAGTGTGGCAACAAGCCAATCGCAAAGCAGCAGGAAGACAAATTAAGCAGGGACCTTCCCAGCAGGTCGTCCTTGGACCGATTGGATGCAATTCTGTTTAACCTCTCAACATCCTCTTCACACGAGGACGACAGCCGTTAGAGCATATCAGTCTAACTTTCAAGCATGTTAGTGCCAGTACACACATGGAGCTGTTTCCTGACAGAATTTATTTGCACTCTGCTGAGACCACAGCACCATATTAGACTGCACGCTGTAGTTTTTTATTTTTTATTTTTTTAATAATGTCAGCTGCCGTCATTGAGGAAAGCCATTCATTCTCATACGGTTCTCCTGAGGATTTTCGTCTGGATAAAGGCTGAAGGCCTCCTGTATTTATTAGCAACAGTAGCTACTAACACTGAAGTTTCCAATCTGCTGCTGAGAGAAAAGAGACGAGATGAAAGAAAGAGCAAAAGAGGCCACGAAGGCAAAACCAGACACCACAGCTTCTCACTACTTTTGTTTGTATTTGTCAATATTTTCAATAAAATAAATGCCACTCCCATAAATCTTCATTTTTAATTAAACTGATTTCATGTGTGTGCGTTTGCTTTTATCTTTCAATAAAGAAAGTGAGCTTTAAGTCATGGGAAGTCACACTTTTTTATCTAAAATATGAAAAAGCCTATTTTTTATGAGCAATAATCCTAGATGTGGCTTTTAGGAAGATTGTGCCGTTACTTTTGGATTTTGTTGATCCTTAATCCTCAGAGATTGTACCTAATGTTTTATAAAGGAATAAACTCTTGCAAACTTCAAGAGTTGTTTACTTCTGTCAAGCATACACCTTCAGATAATAGACGTGCTATACAAGTAATGACAACTTATTTTATAAAATGTATTTTTTTGACTTGACAAAAATTTGTTTGGATTGAAACCTTGTCAAATAAATCAGTCCTGTGGTAAAGAATATGTGTGCAGGCTTTTCTTTACTCATTTTTATGGTGCTTTTCAGCAGCCCTGCGCCTTTATCTGTGATGTACACATAATTACCCGTTCTCATTCAATCTTTGAAATATGGCAACTTTTCAAACCCACAAATCTACCTTCTAAGTGTTCAGTGACTGTTAACTTCTTTTATCATCTACTCCTTTTTCACTCATAATACTAAGCTGTAAAAAGGTGAATATATGGCACCTCCTACAGCTTGAAGTTAATAAAAAGTGAATTATTGAGATATTTTCACCGTAACTGGACAGTGAGTCAAGCTTTGAGTGGATCCACTTTAATTATAAAACCTTGTGGATACACAGTAATGTCATGTGAAATGAGGCCCTTAGAGAGAAATATTTACTAAAGCTTTGCGCTGCCTGTTACCAGATTTGGTGCATGTTTGTGGCTGTATTTATCATCCAATTGCAGTGCCAAATTAGCATTTGTAAGATTTGTATACAGCAATCTTTCTACCTGGCTCTTTTGCATGTACTGTATATGTATGTCAGAGTGCAAAATGTAGGGTGTCTTTAAGTGAATCACATTAAACTTGCAAGAGATTGATGACGATCATGTAAATATAGGAGTTTATTTACCAAATTAGAGTCAATAAACAGAGTCTTATCTGGAACAGAAAAGCACTTCTTTGATACCTGCACATGTGATCAGACAGTATAAGCCGTGTGTGTCAGTGGTAAATTGCATGTTAGTAATAATTAACTAACATTCTTGTTGGTGACTTGGCACCAATCTGTGTTTCTCTGTCAGTAAACTGCTTTGGTCATTATGGAAGTGAGCTGCTTGTTCTGGTGTTTGTAGATCAGTGTAGTTTTGGGGTCTCGCCCAGAGAAGTGGACACTCCCACAGACACTATTTCTGAGTTGTGACCAGACGCTAAACAGCCTCAGCAAGTAAATATGCCCAATAGTCTGTCGCCTCCTGAGAAAAATGTCTGTGAGCCTGTGATTGTTTTTCCACAACTGCTCCTGCAACCTTCTCAGCTCACTACTGCTTAACAGACCTATATGAGGAACCAGGGTGGTAGAAAGGTGGGCAATAATGTAATTGCTGGTCTATATGATGGCCTGCCTGTTAGCAAAATGAACCGCTTTTTATGAAACTCTCAAAAAGTAATCATTGAATGAAGATCTGCTGATTAACTTTTGGAGTCTACCTCATTCAAGATGGCCACCACATCTTAGCAAACACAGAAATAGCTATAACTCAGCCAGTTTTACAGACATTGAGCTAATATTTGATAAGGTTAGTAGTTGAAACTCTTGAAGCTCTGGGAGTCAACCGTGTTTGTCTGTTAGCAAAATATTACATGGACCACTTGACAGATTTTAATCCCTTTGATTCAAGCTGGCCGTCACAGCTAATAGTCCTTAGCAAACACAAAAATAGCTGTAACTCTGTCAACTCTGTCAAATTTACAGATTTTTTGCTTATATTTGGTATGATAGCTGAGATTTCACCTCAACACATATTCTGAGTGCTAACAAATCACACAAGATCTTTGTTTAAAATTTTATTATGCAAGTCTGCGGGCGATATGCATTCCCTCGAGGAAGGCCAGTTTCATTTTTGTAAGTGTTAATCTATCAAACAGTAATCTAACCGTTATAAAGCTGTTTTTAGATAAAAATCTTCCAATCATTCTTTTAGTGCCACCCATAGAGTTGATTTATATTATGATTTTAGTTAATTAGAAAAGACCCAGGGCAGCTTTTTCCAATTTTTGCTTTTAAAGGATCAAAGCAAGACTAATATTAAACCTCTCATATAATTTGCAACAATAAAGGGAACATATTTATCCATCAAAGTGTCCGGAGGAGATCATTAGATGGCTACACACTGCATTGATCAGTCAATTAAGGTGTCCCAATCTTTGTTAAGTAACAAAAAAATTAAAAAAATGAAATAAAAAATCTTCTTTCTAGGCTTTCATCAGTTTCCATATATGCTTTTAAAACTAAATATAAGGCATCTACATAAGTGAGGTTTAGTGGTTTAAATTAAATTAGGTGTGTTTGCAGAAAAGAAAACATCAGACTCAATATTTGGTATATATATTTAGCTGGTGCTCCTCAGGCAGTTCCTTCCTCGGTTCTGATGCATGACTCAGATCTCTGCATTCACGTAGCTCCAGATCAATCAAAGTCTGACTGCGACGTGCGGAAAAAACAGCTGATCGCCCTCATGGAGAACAGCTTAGAGGGGAATCCATTTGAACTGCTTGTTGAACATCATGGTTCAGAGGTTGTGCATCAGAACATAATGGCTTAAGAATACACTTCTTAAAAATAAATAAATAAATCAATCTGTGGCTAACATAGTTTTTTGCATGTATTCATTTTGTTACTATGTTGGTTTTGTGGGTTTTACTGGCTTTCTTTTTCTGGTCTCACTTTGTTTAACATTTTAGGCTGCAGTTTGATTTGAATTTTTTTGCAGTCAAAAGAACCATCAGTAAACCAACAGTAAGGAGAGAAACTGAAATGGATTATTATAGAAAATGTTATAATTCTGACAAAATTATAAAACAGAACGCCACAATTATGAGATTAAATTTAATATTTTTAATGTTGTAGAATTGCACAAAATCTTCTCATTTTCTCACCATTTCTCCTCCTTTGGTTTGACCACTATATGTTCACACAAGTTGAGAAAACACAGGATAAACTTTGAGAGATTTAAAACTGGGGCAGGATCTGATCTGCCACTGAACACCTACATTTGGGGATTGACCAAAACCACTCAGATCTTCTGCCACGTCATTAGAGGAAGGAAGAAGAATGAAGGACAAAAGATTTTCCATCATCCTGCTCCGCCACCCATCCGTCCATCCCACCTGTGCAAAACTCCCATTCCTCCCTACTTTTTAATTCCTCCATCTGTTTTTCTTCTCTTTCCTCTTTTTTTTTTCCTCAGCCATAACTTGTGTTGGCTCTCAGTCGCATTATTCTCCATTGCAGAGCTTTGATTTTTTCTCAGATTTTTTGAAAATTTAAATCTCTTCCTGTGCTGTCTCTCTCCTCCATACACCCTTGATACCTCATCATCCAACGCACGCGCACGTACAAAGAGGCATTCACACACTTCATTTCTCTAAATATTCATTTCCGTCTGTCTGTGATGTGTTTAGAGGAGTTTCCTGTTCCCAGCCCTCCCACTTCCCTGAGAACCACCATGTAGGAAGTGACAGTTCTGGCAGTGGTGCCTTGTGCCCCTCAGACTGGTCGCACTCCCACCTGACGTGGAAAAAGAAGGGAAGAAAGAGACGCAGTTCTGGCATTGTGGTTGCAGGCCATTTAACAATAATGGTGTCTGGATTTTGTTATAAAAATATTGTTTGTTATAGCCCTTTCCCAGGCAATAACTCCATCTTTACGAGGCCATCTGCACAACCTGGCTCACCAATAAAATCAACATATTTTGGAGCAGGAGGTTTCCCAGAATTTCTCAAATTATTTCGACAGTAACGAGCAAGTTTTCACTCAGAAAATGAAGACTTGTTTTACCCAACATAAACATGTGAAACTGAATCTGTATGGTTTGGAAAATATAACAAATATTTCATCTGAAATGCTTAAAACTGTCACAAAAAAACAACATACAGCTTCTTGAGTTTCTTCACCACCCTCCCATGTTTGCTGTCAATTTTTGATTTAGTAAAGAGAGCAACAAGCACACAAAACAAAAGACAAATGAAAAATCTTTGAAGGAAACTACCTTGTTAGGTATTTGTGGAAATATCATGTCATTTGAAAGCGTTTTGTTTCTGAATTGATTTTCCCACAATGTGCTCTGAAACACAAGGGACATTTCTTTTATTGTTTATTTATCTTTTGTGTTATCTGTCAATTATTTCTTTCTTTCTCAGCTTCACCCCTTACTCCCATCCGAACCTCTGAAAACTTTGATTATGTGTCCCATTCTGTTTAAAATATCCAGTTGCCGGTTTCAGGCTCCTTCCCTGACAGGTCAAGGTCACTCTCTGGTTTGTGTTTTTGTGCTTGTGTATTTTTGTGTGTATTTTGAGCGGGGGGATCAGATACCCTTCTGCAGCTTCGGTCTTGGTTTTCACATTTTAGTTACAAACAAGCCTGATTTATGGTATTGTGCAGTCGCTTTTGCCAGAACTGAAAGAAGAGGACTGATGGAGTGATCAGGGGATAAACCCAGACATAACACAGGGAAGAAGGAAGCCTTCTTAGCTTTTTGTAGCTTGACAGGTCATTGCAATGTTGAATAATGGTTAGGGTTTTTTTTAACCACTGGTATACATATTAAACTTTATTTATTATGCAGCAGTCAGTAAATGTAGTTTCTTAACTGTAACAGGAACATTTTTGTTATTCTAGGGACAAATATTGCAAAAAATAAAATAAAATTAATAGCTACATCTTGATCATTGTCTCTTGCATAAATTAACTCTTACCACACAGTTGTGTGACAGCAGTAAATACTATTTTTATAGGACAACTTCTAAACAGAAACAAATGTGGGATAAATAAAGCTGTGAGAGCATCTGTAAGACAAATAATAACAACAAGATTAAAAACTGTGAAAAGAAGTAACAAATAATATTTTTCCTGTTGCTAGCTCTTTAAATGACCTCAGTGTGGAGAAATAGGGTTTGACTTTGATTGGATTGAGAAGCTGATTGGTTATATGTTGGTCTAAAACAGGGCTATTCAACTGCCCAGGGGCCACATCTGGCCCGCAGGTAAGCTCAGTCCAGCCCACTGATGAGTTCATTTAAAACAAAACTAGATTTTAAATCATTTTAAAATATATGAGAGAGAAACATTAAAAAAAATCTGAAATGACTGAGGTGATCCTGTTATATAGATGACGTATGGCAGGGCTATACAACTCAGTCCACCTGCCTGTGAGTTCATTTAAAATAAAACTACATTTTAAATTAAAAATAAATTTACGTAATGAAACCACTGGATATCCAGCTCATAAGCTGTTGGCTTTCATTTACTGTGGCCCCCTAAGGAGTTTAGTTGAATAGCCCTGGTGTAGAATTTCAGTCATCCAGGACAAGGCAAATCCTCAAAGTTTTAAAAAAAGTGACTGGACTTCTTTTCTTGTTGAAGACAACTCATTACTCATCTGAGGAGCTTTTGCAATCCAGCTGAAAAGGCAGAGATCAGTTGTTTTATGATAATCTTGGAACCTCAGAATTCCATGAAAATAATCATGTAATGTAAAACTGATACCAATATAAAGGTATATAAAATAGTGTTTGCAATCATTGGTGGGAACCTTTTGAGACTGTAGTTGTTCTGAAATGACAGCAGTCTATTTTAACAACTAGCTGAATCTGGTCAGAATGAAACTCTTTCTTTATAAAATACAACAGCTAAAATCTATCTGATTTGGCAATTGGTTATACTTGAGCATAACCTATGAACTGTGAAGTAAATCAAGAAAGATAAATTTGTCAGAAGCACCAAATTATAGGACTGTGACTGTTTTAAACCCTTTCCTTGGCTTGCTATTAAGTAAACAGTGCTGTTTAAAGTGGCACAATAGTTTTCAGTTTGAATTTTCTGATTGTTGGTTTTCTTCATATTCTTGCCATTTCTCGCGCTGTATATGTATTGATATATTGGATATACTCACGCTTCCTCCTGCTGTTGTTACCATTGTTGGTGATTTAATGGAGTCAGCCCTCCCAGCCTTGGGTTCCTGAACGGCCTCCTAAATAAATGAATTCAAATGGACTGTGAGGGATGTTTATAAGACGTGTTTTTAGTGTTTCCATCCTGTTACCAAACCTCAATCAGGATGTCTCCCTCTTTTTCCCTCCAACTAAAACATAATACAGCTTCACGATAAGTTCAAAATTCGAAATGATTTTCACTGAATTTCGCTGCCAGCCATCTTCAGAACACATATAATATGAACACCTGCTAGAGTGCTCACTATTACAACAGGCTTTGCTGATGTCCCGTAAGCGTTCAAATGGAAATGCTCCATGGCCTCTTGGCTGGCTTTTCTCTGCTTCCTTCCTACTAGTTGTTGTTGCAATCTGCCAAATAGTATCTCCACACACTCAGAAATACACACACACACCTGACGTTGAGTCAGACCAAGTTTTGGGAATCTTCAGTACCACGTGGCAGCTTGTTTTCATTTAAAGAACTGCTTCCAGTCAGCCAGTGACATCTGGATTAGGATATATTTGTCCATCAGAGCTGGATTTTGAATCAAGCGAAGTTTGTGTTATAATAACACCAGAGGAAGATTGGCATCAACAACAGGGAGGAAAGATACAGCTGGTAAAGAAATAAAACTGGCTAACTAATCTAGCAGGCCATAAAGAGTATTGCGTTTTAACCAAGTTATTATTTTTAGAATGGTCAGCCACAAGCTAACATCTGAAGTCATCTATCATCTGAACATTGTACTCTAACAAGTTATCTGTTGTCTTTTTGCGTAGGTGGCATCCCAAAGATAAAATTTACTTTTAATTTTATCGAAGTGTCATTACTGTGTAAATTAAATACAATATAAAAACTGACAGAATGAGTAAAAGCTATCACACTTACTAAACATGGCAAACGAAAAATAGTCATAAAAGTAGAGTATTTGTCTTTGTGTTTAAATTTTCACAATCACAGTACAAATTGTTATAATAAAACACACAAATTTTATGTTACTGTCTAATTTAGCTCATGCAGTCATACTGTATGTAATTTGAAAAGTAAAAATGTGCCATGTCTTTCTGATAAACAAAGAAAGCTTGTTGTTTGAATCACTCTTATGTCTGAAATCTTTGACAGACAGGCAGAAGTCATCAGACTGAAACAGGAGATTTTATGCTAGAAGGGTTCAAACAAGAGAGTTTAAATGCAAACCATGATGATTTTCTAATTATAGACAGTGACATTTTAACACCCAAACTTCTTACTTATTGTTGTTCTTATTTTTTGCCTTCATTTAACCAGACAAATCTCATTGAGATCATCTCTTTTTCAAGGGAGGCCTGGGCCTGAAGGCAGCCTAAACACGCATGTTTTTTGGACTGTGGGAGGAAACCAGAGTACCTGGAGAAAACCCACGCAAACACCACACAGAAAGACCCCAGGCCTAACCCAGGACCTTCTTACTATAAGGCAACAGTGCTAACCACAAAGCTGTCATGCTGCCTGACCTCTCTAAAAACTTAAGCATGTTTTTTTGTCTGTCCTGTGACAATGGTCCAAAAAAAACACTGTCTACATATTAGTCTTGCTGCCACTTGGGGGCAGTCTCAGAAATATGTGGATGGATCTGAAGTGAACTACGCTGGTCCAGCAGTTTGCTATATAAGAAGACAGAAGTCACAATAAATGACAATCTACTTTGTGAAAACTAAGAGTTAAAACCTCCAAAACATGCCATCATTTCAAAGGCATTAATTTCAAATTCATCTTGGTATCCTGAATTTATATTGTACATTTGGGAGAAAATAATCTGATAATCACTGTGGACTTGATGCTTTCAAACAAAACCTGCTTAAGAAGATTTGCATTTGCATCATTTACTGTATAAAAGCAAAACAACATTTACTCTTAAACAGATCAAAAACCACAACAATCAACTCAACTAACTTTATTATCAAGAAATAGTTGTCTTATATTTAAAAATAACATTTGTGTGTATTTATACAATTATCAAATACAGTATTTCACCAACTGCAGTTGTGCATGTTTTTCTCCTCTTTCCACACAGACAAAATTAGATAGTTGTTTGTCACAGTAAAACCTTTTTTTAGGATATCATGAAATTCATTTAAACATTAATGAAGTCCAAATTTGCGGTTTTGAATTGGCATTCTTTTGGTCCCTCAAGAGTTTCGGTTCATCTCTTCATTTGTCATCAGAGAAAATAATTGCTTCTCCAGTGGCCCACCAGTAGAGATTAGAGGGCATATATCAGTCTTTCCATCGCTTTGTCTTGGTACTGCTCCCACCCTTCCTCCCTTTGGAGTTATAGCTGGTGCAGCTGGAATCAAATTCACAGTTACAGAGGAAAAGAATTGAGGAAATACTTTTCTTCCAACCCTGGCAAATGTTTCCTCCCCAATGAGTGCATAATGTAATGAGAACGGAATTAGGAGAGATGTATTCCACACCTTTGCTTGCAGGGATGACTGTTCTGAATGAAGGTATTAAATGTAGCAAACATTATCAAAGGTTTTGTTGATGATGTTGAGAATGAAGTGCTGCACAAAACCCCTCAACTTAATAAAAAAAAAATGCTTTGGAAAAAACTATTTAATATTTCAGTCCCCTCCTGAAGTCTGTTTTATTACAAGCATTACACATAGGTTACACTAAAGAAAATGTGATACAAATTTTCTACATTCATTTATTCACTCATTCAAAGTTTGATTCACTTAACCAATCAACCAACTGACCAACCAACCAACCAACCAACGAACTAAACTGATTGACCGACCAACCAACCAAACCAACAAATTAGATGACCAATCAACCAACTGACAAACCAATCAACGAGATAAACCAACCAACCAACCTAGTACACCAACTGACCAACCAATCAACTAACCAACCGATCCAATTAAACCAACCAACCACTTAAGCAGACCTACTGACCAAACAAACAAACCAACTGAAAAAAATCTAACCACTGAACCAACTAGACCAACCGACCAGACCAGACTGAACCAAATGCTTTTGCATTGAAATGCAAAACTTGGATTTTATTCCACCTGCCTGCTGTGTCATGCATTTGAGTCTTCTGTTCCCACTCAGATCTCATCGCAATTTGGATTGTATAGTAGGGCTAGTTTAATTTTTTTTCAGCAAATTGAGAATTTATACATGTTTGTCCACCTGACTAAAACACGTTTCACCTCAACATTATTCTACAGGTACATTGCATTCTGGATTAACAACATTCCTAAACAAGATATGGCTTCTTTCTTCTCACAATTTTAAAGATGTGCAGCCAAAACCATGTCAAATATTGGTGTTATGTTGACAATCTTAATCCTGGTCCTCAAGGGCCACTTTCCTTCACATTTTAAATATTTCTCTGCTTTGACACAACTGATTTCAATGAATGAGTGATTAAAAGGTTTCTGCAGAACTTGAAGTCATGCTGAAAAGCAGGGGAACAACTAAAACATACAAGATAGTGGCCCTCAAGGGCCATGATTAAGGCAACACTGTTTAAGATCAAGCTCTGGAGGTGATGCATTACATCATACTGCATACAGCAGTAAGGCTTTGGAACTTGTGAGACATTTGGACCACTTTCAGGTGAGACAGAGCTACTCTACAGACACCTAAGATGAGTTTTTATTGTTCACAGAATCATTATTTGAAACAAAAAACAAACCTTTTGAGTAAAAAGGCCAGAGACAGAAGCAGCACAAGCAGGCAACAGGCAATGGATGAAAGGAGATGAAGAGCAGAGGAGTAGAGGTGGAAGAATAATTGTGAAATCTGGCTAAGATTTGTGAGGAAGCGGTAGCCTTGGCTGGACAAATTCACAGATGTTTTAAAGTGCTAATCTAATCTTTATGCCAGGCCTTACTTATACTCTTTTTGTTTTTTCTTCCTTTCCTCCTCTCACTTTTTTTCTGGAGGGAGGTTGGAAAGACTCCCAGTGTATGTTAATGCATCTCAGGAGCATCATGTACCGCCGGTGCTCAGTGATGGGCCCTAGTTTTTCATGTGCCTGTTATCATCCCTGTTTTCAGATTCAGACACATGTGCAATTGCAATAAAGTGAGTCTGGAACTGAGGAAAAGAAACTATGAAAAATAATCTTGTACAAAGCTGCCAATGCAAAAGGATAAAAGAAGATGTAAAGAGGCAAGGGAGCAGATCGGCTTTTCTTTTTTTAAGCATGAAACCCATGATAATGTTTAAATTCGGTTATCTTCCTTTTTGACATCATTGCTTGTTCTTTAAACTTTGCCAAAAGTATGATGCAGAGGCATTATAAAACTTGATTAAGAATGAAGGATAGGCACAAATGTTAGGTCCCATTTGAGCTTTCATTTATTTCCTCTTCTTGTCTTTCCCTTCCTGAGCTTCCCCTTTTTTGCTTTTCCTGCCTTCCTCCCTCTTGTTCTCTGAAAGGAGGGAGGTTTTGCATCAGACAGCAACTTTATTAAAACACACTGACAACTCCCTTAGATTTAATAGACACAAAGAAGTTAATCTGACTCTGCTGTATTTAACAGAAACACAGTTCTGCACTATGGTTTTGCAGCAGAAGCCTCTTCCTGCTGACATGCTTGATGGGAGGGAAAAAAAACCCAAACCCCCCAGGTCACAAAACCTGAACATGTAGCCAAAGATTAAAGGCACACACTGAGCATGAGAAGAAATACAGTTCTTATTTTCAAGATGAAATGAGCCATAAATAACTTCTATGTTATTTTGCTTTACATTTTACTATTTTTTAACTATTTTTCCAACAAAACTGAAGTCAAACCACAGATGTGATCTCTTCTGTGCTGTCCCATGACACCCTATTCTAAAGCAGAATGCTATTTTTAAAACATGCAGCTTTTTGAATATGCAAATAATACAATTCCCTACAGTCAGTCCAGCTTAACAGAACTCCAGTCGACCACTTGCTTCCGACATTCTCTTTTCTTGGACTTCCTGCTCTTCTCTGCCTCCCTTTTCATCGATGGGCTGCTAAACATCTGGAGAAAAGTGATATTTTCAAAGTAAACAGACCAACAGCTGTCAGCAGGTTTCTCTGTTTCCCCCTCTTCATTTCTATTCCCAAATGTCCCAATTTTTTATTTTCTATTCTATTCAATCTCAAACAGATTTTTGACTCCTAATTTACTCATGTCTTGTTGTTGTTGTCTGTTTTTCTTTATTCCTGCCTACTGGCTCATCAACAGATGAGGATCAACAATGAATATTTTGATTGTTTTGTATTTTCATGCTACCTGCGGCAACCTCTCCTCTAATCACATGTCTTAATAAAAGTAGCACTTCTTGAAGATCTGTATATCGCCCGCTGCCTTGAATGCCAAACCTTGAAAACGAAGATCTTGTCTTATCTGTTAGCACTTGGAGTATGTGATGGAAATAACACTTTTTTATGACCACACCAGATTTTTCATCAATAACTGTAAAAATGACTGCGTTATAGCCATCTTTGTGGTTGCAAAGGTCAGTCAACATATATGATGGGAATGACTCTCAGCTAATACCACATTGAATTTGAGCTCAGTGTCTGTAAAATTGACTGAGCTATAAGCATTTTTATGATTGCTTATGTCGGTTATCTGGTTATCATTGTGAACCAAATTAAACTCAAATGTTAATCAGCTGTAGCTGTGGATACACTTATTTTTTTCTGAGAATTTCAACAAAATCCACCCAGTGGTGGAAACGAACAAAACACACACACACTCACACAACCAGTTACATGATCACCTGTCTTTAATGATGTTGTGTTTCTTTATACGAGTGATAAATCTGATTTCTGCACTTTATAATAAATGTGGAACTACAATTATTGTTGGGTGTTTCAGGGGAATGTTTGGAGCCAAATGGGAGAAACACCAAATATCCGCTTTCCTGCCCAGCAGCTGAACTCGGATGCGTGTCCTCCCTCTTCTCAGCTTCAGCAGTTTATTACCCTGAACACATACATTCAGTGTCAAAAGTAAATCAGAGGCAGTGAGAGAAGCAGAATGGAGGGAAGGAGTTATTGCACTTCCCATTAGAGCTACAACTTCATCTGCACTGCAAGACACCTGTAAAAACATAATTTTTCACTCTTAAGCTACGACAGAATGCAGAGGCAAGATGGAAATCTGAGAAAACCTTAAATTAGAAGATGGATTGCAAAAAAAAAAAAAGAGAATGTGCTTAATTATCAGACTGTTTAAACTAGAATCATTTTTGATTAAAGTCGTATCTGGTGCCCATGTTTTTAGTTAGAAAGATCTGTGAAAACAGCTGGTCCTTATGTAACCCCAGCAGTGCTGCATTAAACACACATGCAGTCAGGGAGATGGAGCGGCCCTCCCTGACTTCAGGGGTCAGCGTTCTGGCTCGCGAGCCGCCTGTTTCCGGCCGACCTTCCCGGTGCTGCACCTGCTTCACTCTGTGACTCAGAGGTCTATTTTTTGCTGATTCGGTTTCAGAACGAGTCTGTCTTTGAAGCTCAGAGGTGAAACCCAAAACCCCTCGCTATCTGTTTTATGTGTTCCAGACTGAACCACCAACTCAGTCTCAGCACACAACTGGTAGATCCATTCACATCTGCTACAGTGATTTGGGACACCATCATTTTATTGTGTGACACACTATATGTATCAAACTGCAGTTTAGTGTACTTTAGGGGTTAGTATGATTGAAAACTGTTTCTGATGTCCAAAAAGGAACGTTTCACACCCATTAAGGGTCTTTGACCTTGGAGGTGAAGAGTTGCCCTGGATCTTCTGCTGCTAAAATGTCATTGTTGTCTTGATGTTTTATTTTTCTTTGCTGTTAATTAAAAAGTAAAATAGCCTACAAACATACAGATGACCTTGCCCACAGGGTCAGGGAGGACCTGAACTCCACAACCTCTCACCTGCTGCACCTGAGTCTGGGAAGCTTTGTG
>JAOXNZ010000091.1:11954781-11972596 GCA_028566095.1 Kryptolebias brasiliensis
AAGCTTGAGTATCAAATTTATGATTTTGTTTTTCAAAATTACAAGACATTATCTTAATTGTCATTGTCTATCCATCTTCCCTCCTATCTATCTGCTGGCATTTGCTCCAAAGTGCACTTTGTGAAATATTGTTTGAAAGTGTATTTTTTCTGAGCAGCTTAATTGCTTTTAATTAGATAGCACAGAAAGAATATTAACTGTTTTTATAAAATCCCAATTTGCTTTTACACAAAACTGATCACTGTGTTCAGAAACCAGTTATTTCCTTCGTGTGAGTTTGGTGCACAGCAGTCAAGGATGAAATTAGCTGAAGTTTAACCCCTATTTGCTGCAATGAACATCTGTGTGGTCAACAGAAGTCAGCTGAATTAGACAAAAAACATTTGAAAATGTTCTTGCAATGTAAGGGATCATGATGTAACCAGATTTGGATCACATAGGACTTTCCTGATTGGAGGAAAAAAGAAATCTAAAACAAACAAATCATTTCTTTAAAATGAGGAGAACTGAATGGCATGCAGAAAAAATGGGCAACAAAATATTGTGTATTAGCAGATACTGTATGTGAGCTGAAGCTGATCCAGAACTGAGTCACCACATCACAGTCAGTGAAAAGTTTAGATTGCTGACTACTTGAGCCTTGTAAAAACTAAGACTCTCTTCACCATTTTTAGATGTTAAGTGTACTTTAGGGAAGGAATGACACTGGAAAAAAAAGGTAGGATGATTTGTGAGCGTTGCAAGCAAGGAGAAGGACAAATGAATGTCAGAACAAGAAGAGAAGAGAAAAGAGAGGGAGACAAAGATGAGATTTCATTAGTTGTTATGAACGAGTCCACTCCACTGAAGTAGACACACATCCTGCATGACTGCAGACCCAGACAAAGCCAGACACACACAAAAACACAAAATACACTCAAACCCACAAACATGGCCTGACTGTTTTTATTCACCAGCAAGAAATTCCAGGTTGTTGCAGCGATAAGATTTCATTCTTTCAGCCTGAGGTCAGTGGTTCTGCAGGGGAGAAATGTGTGTGTGTGTTTGTGTGTTTCCTATGCTCCTATCATGCCCACTGCCTTTTCACCAGAAAGACATCAGGAGCTTTGAATGTAAGTCTGGACTCATAAACCAATAAATAAAATGACTAAAAGAAGAGTAATCAGGATCCAAGACCCTTTGCCAGCAGTCAGAGACGGTGTACAACCTGGACAGGTCACCAGTCCATCACTGGGCCAACAGACTGAGACAAATAAGACACACCCACATGCACACACACACACACTCCTAAAAGTATTTTAGAATTTCCAGTCAACCTAACATCCATGTTTTTGGGCTGTAGGAGAAAACTGGAGTATCCAGATAAAGGCTGAAAGGCTGCAGCTGTGTTTTGAACCCATGATCTTCTTCCTGTGAGGTGACATCTCTGACCACGACATCACCATTCTGCCTGCACTGTGAAATATCTGTCCTTAAAATTCTGGAAAAATTGGAGGCAGTTTCCAACATCTACATTTAAAAATTGTTTTAGTCAAAACATTTCTCATAATAATCCTGTGATGGTTTAGTCAGTGCAGATGAGCATGCAAGGTCCCTGCAGATAAAGCTACACTTGAATTTGGAGAATCTTTTCCATAATGGCTTAATGGTGTCATGAAAGACTAATTGATTTAATGCAGATTATAGTTCAAGATGGCTGCCACAGCTAATCAAACTTAGAAAAGACAATAAAAAAAGACTATCACAGTCAACTTTCTTAAATTGCTGTTGTGACCGGAAGAGAATGACTTGATCATTAATAATATTACAAGATGGAACAAACTCAAACAACTCATGAACGCAAACAGAATTTGAAATGAAAACCAATGAGAACAGGAAGTCCCATAGTCACACTCCTCCTCTGCAGGATATTTAAAGACAAGGACATGGAAGAGATGAATCTGGTGTATGTGTGTGTTTGTGTTTGTGTGTGTGAGACAGCATCCTATAAGCTGGTACGCATTCATTATCTTGCTCAAGGACAAACACGCACCTCCTCACTCTGGACACTATTACAACTGCTGCACGAATTCATTCAGTACCTCAGCACTTAGACACTTCCCAAGTTTCCCAAGAGGATCACTTTAAATACCTTCTTTTGTTGGTGCACTTTTAATTAAGAACAGATGTCCCTAACGGCAGCAAAGTGGGTGATGTGACAAAGGAACAAAATATCAACCATTTTCTATCTCAGAAATGCAAAAAATAAACAAATTATTTGATTGTTGAGGTTGCCTGAAAGTACAGCAAAACTGAAAAGATATCAATGTAGAATGTGAAGGAAGGCAGGAGTTGTCAGATGATCCACCATCAGCAGGAATGTTAAAAAGGATGATAAAAGCCTGGATCTTCACGTCACCTTCAGCAGAGGCAGCCGAGACATTCTGGATGAAGAACATGATTAACGTTGGGCTTAATAGCTACTGTTTTGTCATTTCCTGTACCATTCACAAGCAACTGACATTTAGAAAGTACTGATATGTTTTACTCAAGAAGACATATAAAACAATTGAAATGTAAAAAAAAAGTAAGTTGTACCAATGGATTTTATGATGGAGACCATCACGGCCTGGCTGTCCCAAAGGACACCTGAAGCAGCTGACAGGTCCTGAGAGGCCAGAAGGACTGCATTTTGGAACATTCTGAGGATAGTCTTAATTCAGCCAACACATCCACTGCTGAGGAGGCAGAGTCCGATGACTCAAGGAAAGGTCAGCCCATTACTGCGGCAGAAGTCGCCAAAATATTTCCTGGTGGCAGGGTGCCAGGCGTGGACGAGATATGCCTTCAGACGCTGAAAGCTCTGGATGTTGTGGCGCTGTTGTGGTTGACACGCCTCTTTAATTTTACATGGAGGACTTGGATAATGGAGAGGCAGACAGGGATGGTGGTCCATATTTTTAATAAAGTGGGACCTACAAATGTGTTTCAACTACTGAGGAATCACACTTCTCAGCCTTCCCAGGAAAGTTTACTTCAGGGTGTTGAAAGGGAGGCTTTGACCGATTGTCTTGTTGGTAAGAAAGAGCAAGTAGTAGACACTGGACTAATGTATTTGATTTAAGGTCAGTTTTACAAATAATGCTGATCATCTGCTTTTCTTTTAGTCCCTTTTCTTACTTTTATGTCGAGCATTTCTGTTCTGACCTTTTAGCCTGTTAGACTGAAGCAAGTTTGCTAAAACGAGAATCAACAAAAACATATGTATTCATCAGATGAGCAGACATAAGGAGACAATATTTGCAGATAGGTCCCAATCTTTGTTATATATACACGCCATGTGTCCCTCAGCATATGTGCATGCTGCCACGTAATTACAGTACATGCAGTATATTACAGGTTTGTATACGTACATGTGTGTGTGTGGTCGGTAATAACAGGAAGCTGGCCCTTCATGTTGACACAAACCTGCCCGGCTGATTGGCCGTTGGAAATAAATAAACACACAAGTGACCCACTCTGTCCACACGCAGCAGAGTTCTCCAAGAGACTAAAAACTCTGAGCGGTTCACAGCGTCAAACCCAAACAGGAACACCTGTGACTCACCCTGCAGCCTTACGAATCGCCACGACATCGCCAGCTTCACTCCATGCAAACAGTTTACAGTAAGGATAAAGACGGGCGGGGGAGATTTTGCAAATGCTAGGGGGTTCAAATGGACACAGAGGAGCTACAACTGATCTGAAGCAGAGATTATGAAATCAGAGAGGAGAGCTGAAATAATGTCAGGAAGAGTGAAAACTGAGGAATGACAGGAATCACAGAGTTTAAAGACTGTGTGACCAAAAGATAAATACAATGGTGACTAAAAAAAGGAAACACATGTTCACTTTTAAGGTTTTACATATCAGGGCTAAAAATATGTTTTTTTACCTGTTTTTTTTTAATTAAATATAGTCTCTGATGAACAACAACAGATGACTTTTTACATCTTTATACAAGCATTTCTGGTGGTTTTCTGCTCCGGAGTATTTAGACGTGTGCTAACACAATACAAAGGAGAAAAGACAAGGATCTTTGAGAAGCAATTACTGCTGAACATGAATCTGATAAAAATCACATGAACATTTTCCAACTATTCAGAGGCATTAGTTGATTATGAGATAAAATATTCACAAGTGAAAAGACATTTGAAAGATTTGCCAGTCTCTCAGGTGAGAAATGTTCCTGCAAGATTACTCTAAAGTTGATCTAGACAATGCAATGCTAAGAAAAAGTGCTAACTCAGTTAGCATTTCTAAGTTTCTAACAATACAATTAGATAAAAGAAAGGGGTTTGAGAACATGAACATGACTCATACTACTTTCCATAACATGCAAACGAATATATGCATGGAAAATTGTGCAACTTATCATCATAGCAACATTGTCCTATTTACAACATGATTTTTGGCATATTTTGTTGCATATGCACTGACTAAAAGAAACTGTCTCCATAATCATGAGGAAAAAATAAGGTCAAATGGCAAATACCTCAAGTTATTCCCTATAAAATTATAAGATTGGTTTATTTTTTCACTCACTATTTTTGCATTTAGGCTTAGTTTTATTTGACAATGACAAAGCATTATGCCACCAAATTCAATGCAATCTTTTAGCTTTGAAAAGTTCAGTTGGGTTTTACAAAACTACTGTGAAGCTGTTAACTATAAGCTTCTGCTGGCCCTGTTTCCTGTTTAATTCAGCTGCCATAAACATTTGAATTTTTTAACACTCTAAATTCACTCTAAAGTCCCATCTGATGGACTGATAGCATCAGGTTGCCTGTTGAGTATAAAACCAAGATAAACTGCTTTACTTATTATTGGTTACCAGTAAAACACACGTTATTGGACTCTAGGAGGAAATCTGAGAAGCTGATAAAACAGTAAAGTTTCAGCTGCGTTTGGATCAAAAATCTTATTTTTTGCTGATACACTTTAATATCCAACAAGCAAAATATGTAAAAAGATAAATCTCAAAATTTATTCTTGACCTTCAACTTCTAGCCACTAATAATGAATTCTCATGGTCATTGTTCTGGTATTTAGGGCTCTGGGGAACCACAGTAAGTGGAGCCCAAGTTACACTAAATTAACTTTGAGTTTCAACTGAATCTCTTTGCCGGAAACAAGAATGACTGTGCAGTTCTGCTGCGAGTACTCCACATCCCAGACAATGTTTTATCTTTGGTTTGAAGAGAGCCGTGCTTTGGGATGTCTTGTCCACCGCTGTGGGCTCATCTGGGAGGTTAACTCGCCGTCCCACAGCTGCAGCACCTGCACATATTTCTCTCTGAGGCAACGCGATAAAACACAAGCGTCCTTTTAGACATAAAACACAAACGTGAGCTCACAATTCATGAGACAGTCCGACCATCTGCATCCAGAGTCTGTGTGTGTAAGATATATATCCTGACATACTTTTTGTTTCCTCCATGTGTCTGCGTTTGAACAGATATATACACATAGACATATATACACACACTGCACATGTGCGGAGACGTTGCAGTGTGTTTGTCCTTTGCCTGTCTGTGTTTGTGCATTTCTGGTGAAAAACATACTGTACATATGTGAGGGTGTTATTTATGCATCTCCTCTGTGTCTCTGAGCGTGTCGGCTCCAGATGTGCAGGGGTCAGAGCAGGACTGCCCTCCCTGCTTCAGATGAATCCAGGTGTGGAACCCCATGCTCACTGGACCCTGAGACATGGTGGAGGCTCACTTTATTTTTCCAACTGCGCTTGTTAAAAAAAAAGAAAAAGAAAAATTCCCACTAACTTGGTGAACCCTGTTTATTCACTGATCTGTGGCAGTTTTCGCAAGGATGAATAAATATTTACGGTTTGAATAAAGCAATTAATATCTCAGTTACTGAACATAGCACCAAAAGCAAAGAAATTTGGTTGATTATTTCTTTGCTGTAACAATGCTTTTTGCCAATAAATCTTATATCGTTGGAAAGCATGTTTATTTTCCTTTGAATGGTTTGTTAGAAAAATACATTTGTTGGTTGAGCAGCAGACTTGACTATGTGGTATGTGCCTTTTAAAAACTGCCAAATCTTCTCAGTCAATGGCAAACAGATTAATCTACTATTGACTCTAGTTCAACCCCACAGATCACCTGTGGGATCAGCTTGGCATGCTGTTTGGTCCAGAGTGACCAACACAACCACATTGGCTGACTTGAGACAAATGCTGGTTGAATAAGGGACACCATCCCACAGCAGTGTGTGACTGAGCTGGTGAGCAGCATGATGAGGAGGTGCCAGGCTGTTGTGGCTGTGTATGGTTCTTCTACATGCTACTGCGGCCCTTGTTTGTAAAATGAATAAACTGTTAAATTGCCAATATGTCTTGTTTCTTCAGGCTTCAAACATCCAATGAAACAGACAACACCAAACATGAGTCAACAGTAGAGTAAGCTGTTTGGGTGCTCAACTAAACTCTTCTGCTCAACCTACAAATACATTTTCCTAACAAATGTGGCACCTTATAAAGGAAAATTAAACAGAAATTCCAGTGGAATAAGATTTATTGCCAAGAAGCATTGTTAGAACAAAGAAACATACACAAATTTTCTTACTTTTTGTGCTAAGTTTTTAATTTTGTAAAACATAGTTGTCTGTCCAGTCTGTGCAGCTTTGTCCATTGATATTGTGAGGAATGAGAGCAGGACAGGGCTTAAGAATGGAAATTTGGCATTTTTACAACAGGAAAGGGGCACTTGGGTCTTATATTTTCTGGCACAGGAAGTAGAGAGTGAGAAGGGAAGCAAGGATGGTTCGAAAGGAGAAAAAGAACCAGAGCAATGAAGGATCAATAAGATGAAAGAGGTTTTAAATGACGTGGAATGGGTTGTGAAACATAAACAGATTCTTATTTAACTGTGAAAATTTTAAGTTTAATCACAAATCTGTGGAAGAGAAGATAAAAGGGAAGAAGTCCTCTTGTTATCTAACCTCAGTGTTTATTCAGATTTCTCTGACAGATAGCATCAGCAAATAAGCTGTGATCATGTCGATGTGCTGCTGGACCAAGGCAACACTGACCTTTTGCCACTGCGAACACACACACACGTACACAAATAACATATAACACGCACTCACATAACCCTGCTGTTCTCTACATTCAGCTCAGTTATAAACACTGAGCAGTGGTGGGGCCAAAGCAAAATATCACATGGCCTATATTTTGTTCAGTGAGGCCCTGTGTATAATTATGTCATTGTTATGTGCAAAGTTGACAAATACAAATCTAATTTTGTGCCTAATTTCTTATATGACACACACAAAAATTAGTTAAATTAAAGGGTCAGTTTACTAAACTAAAATGCACATAGCATTTTCTTTGGTGGTAGGTTCTCAGCCTGCTGTCTGTAATTGCTGTTGATGGTTCTTTGGCCATCATTTTTGACTTTGAAGAGGGTTTAACATGAACACAAACACTAGTTTGTGATCATACATGTGTAGAAAGGTGTAAATTGTCATGTTGTGCTACATTCCAGTCATAGGACAAAGGCTGGACACCATTTCCTAAGACTTGAATCTTGTGGTTGGAAGTGTTATGTTTTCTGCATACTGATGAAGATTAGAATGATGCATGATGAAAAATGAAGCTAAAGGGGCAGATAGTTCATCAAGATCTGACACCACCCAGCTTCAGTAACTCAGGGGACCAGAATGTTGTTGGCATTAATGTAATAAAGGGATTAAATCAGTGCAATGGCTATTTGATGACGCGATAAAAAGGTTATAAACATTGATATTGCCAGGCATTACATTTTTTTTCTTTTTATAAGATACATGTCCCCTATTTATCTTCCTCTGTTTGATTTCTCGCCTCCTGTTTGTGAGACGGAGTGGTGTGACAGCAGAGAGCAGACAAAGTCGGGGTACCCTGGTAATTTAGGAGGACGGAAGTATCCTGGACAGACAGAATCCCTCCTCCCACTGCACCGAGAGTCCCACTGATGATTCACCAGCCTGCATGACGAAGGTTGGTGACCCCAATTTGAGTAAGGCATGAGGAGGAGGAGGAAGAGCAGCAGAAGAAGGCGGATGAAGAAGGGGGATAATAAGGAGGAGGGGATGGAGATGCCTGCGTCAGTGGCACTTGGTAACAGGCAGATGTCCTTGTCTCCATCACAAGTAAATCATGTCTATTGGGGGGAAAGAATTAAAGAATCAAAGGAGGAGAGGAAAGACGGAAATGAGTAAAGCAGAGATTGAGACTGCTGTCTGCACAAAGCGAGGTGCTGAGTTGGATGTGCCTGTGTGTCTAAGTGATTTTATAAGCAATTAGTTCAGCAACTGAGCCTGTGGAGATGCTCTTGAAGAAAACAAAAAGTAAGAAGAAAAGGAGGCATGAGAAGTCAAAACAGTTCAGTTTAAGTGTTTTAAATGCAGAGATGAAAAAGTGTAGATAAAATGCTAAATTAAACCTGCACTTAAAAGATCTATTATCATAAACCTAATGAAAGATTTTACATTACAGCCCAAAACATGTGCACACCAACAAAAAGCAAAATCATTTAGTGTAAACAAACATTTTTTTTTTGTGCTACAAACATGAACACAGCTAGTTAAACAAATACAGCGTTGTCACCAAACTGAAGAAATGTTACATCATATTTAAGGGCAAAACCATTTCAAAGTTTGAGAGACTGAATGGTGGAAATTCTCATCTGATTAGCCAAACAAACAGGGTTTTTTTATTTGTATTCCTTTTCAGTTAAATATGTTTTAAATGTTTTTAGTATAAACTTACATTTTTGGGTTTCAGTCACTATTTCACACATTACAATCTACTGGTTAGGAAAGTGGAGGGGAGTAGTTTGCTCATGAGTTCAGTTTGCCCATAAAGGAGCATAACAGTTTTAACACTCTTAAGACATTAAGGCCCAGTTCACACAACACTGTTTTTTAGGGAAATCAGAACAGTTCTGTTGCATTTTGTCTTTACAACAACAGCAATTGGATTCTTTGACACAGAAATATTTTAAATCCAGGTCTCAGAGTGGATGTTTTTCAAAACTCCCAGCATCATTTCATGTTAAAACACAATTTACCTCAAAGCAGAGGTGTTTGCACATGCGCACTACGATTGCAGTCAGTCAACAGTCTACATTTTTCCAAATCTTTTTAAATTTGTAATTTAAAGTAAAGTGTAGCAGCAGCCTAACCTCATCGTCGGTCCAAACAAACGTTTGTGTACTCAGCATTTTGGATGTAACTGTTCTCATACTCAAGACTGAAGTGTCTGTGCGTGTTGTTGAAATACAAAACTCACACTGCCAGCACGACTTGGCATGGAAACTACAGTGTGTTCAACGTCTTCTACTGTCTTGTCTAAACTATTGGAACCACAGCATGTGAATGTGTAACAATTTTACAATCAATATCAGAAAAATCCATCATGTATTCAGGAGATGGTTCACGTGTAAACTGAGCCTAAGAGTTACTATGGCTACTCTGGTTATTATGCAATGAGTTGTTCAATATGATGTGAATGAAATACACACCCACAGAACTGACCAGAACAGAGGCGACAGGTGAAGATCAAATACATTTTCTTTGTCTTGGGCGGCTGTGGCTCAGGAGAAAGATCAGTCACCTGCCAGTGGAAGAGTTGGTGGACCAATCTTAGCTTCCCCCAACACGTGTCAAAATATCCTTGGGCAAGATCCCGAACCCCAGGGTGCCCCTGATTTGCATATCGGTGTGAGGTGACTTGAAGTGTAAAAGCTCTTGGAGTGTTCAGTAAGACTAGAAGAAAGCTAAATGCAGTCCATTTACTTACTCAGTGAGCCATGAACTCAAAGCATTGCTGAAACAGCTAAACAACATAATTAGTCAGAATTGACAAAAATCTAAAAGACAGGATCAAACAGAGAACAGAAGTTCAGCAAAATAAAATGTCAATAGTCTGGCTGCGAACAAAGCAAACTGAGTATATTCTGACTTATACCAGATGTGGGGTGGCACAGTAGAGCAGGGGTTAGAGCTGTTGCCTCACAGCAAAAAAGACAAAGAAGTGCCTCCCAGGCTGGGGCTTTTCTAGGTGGAGTTTACATGTTCTCCCTGTGCACACGTGGGTTTTCTCTGGTTTACTCCTACAGATCAAAAACATGAATGTTAGGTTAACTGGTAACTCTAAATTGTCCCTAGGTGTGAGTGAGAGCATGAATAATGGTTTGTCTTTATGTGTCCCTGTGATGGACTGGAGACCTGTCCAGGGTGTCCCCCGCCTCTCACACAGTCTGCTGGAGATACGCACCGGCTCCTCGTGACCTGGACAGGAGAAACGGGTAAAGAAAATGGATGGATTATAGGAAATGTGAAATAAATGTTTAAACTAAATTATAAGACAGTGCCTTGAACAGTTAATGTTTTTTGATAAAAATTCGGATACATAAGGCAACCACAGTTAGTTAAACACACATTATATCGGAAACCGTAAAAGCACAAAATCTCAACGATAAACCTCTGCCTCCCTTTAACAAAGTAATGTCGCTCTGATTGGTCCCAGCGTCGGGTTGCAGCTGGTCAATCTGTCCAATCAGCTCTGACATCAGGCTGCCCTCGGCCTCACAGACAATAATTAGCAGCATCTTCCTGTGTTTACTCCTGTGGGAAAGGGAGTGGACCATGATTGAGTCCACATACTTATGGATAAATTACGATAACTTTAATCTTGCTCTAATTAGCGCTTCCTTTCACCTCCCACCTCCTTATATGTCTTCCTGTCTAGACATGAGAGGTGAGTATCCAGCTTCCCATATGACGCTGTGGCATCATGTTGATCATGCGCTCAGCTCCCATGTCCATCTGTTTTGGATAATCACGTTCGCTAACTGACTTCACAGAGATACAACATTTGAGCAAAAGACGGCTCTGATTTCTTGCGTTCACAAGAGATGCAAGAGAATGAAAGCAGTTTTACATTTAAGCAATTAAAGGCCTAGTAGTCCTTGAAGGAAAGCATATCTCCTGCTGTCTTTAATGCCTGTTTTAGACTAAGATTTTCTTGTGTGGAGAAATGACTTATGAGTTATAGCCACTTTGGTCAAGCTTTGAAAATAACATATTGCACAATTTCATGCTATACTGCAGTAACTTGTGTGATCTGACAGGGTCTGTTAGCGCTTGGAGTATGTGTTGAGAATGGCTGCCAGCTACCACCACCCCGAATTTCAGCTCAATATCTGTAAAATTGCCTGAGTTATAGCCATTTTTGTGTTTTCTATGTCAGCTGACTGGCGACCATCTTGACTTGGGTCAAGTTCAAAAGTTAATCAGTTGTAAATGAGCATCCATGAATTACTTTTGATAGTTTCATTAATTAATCATTAATCATTCGAGTGGCTCATGAGATATTTAATGATAATGAGAAGCTTTAAGCAAACCAGCCTTAATTGTGTCCATGCTGCTGAGTATTTTGTGAGGGTTTGTTTATGTTTAAGGCCCCAGACCTCAGCAGGGTCCAGCTGGTCTCTTTATCTTTCTGACCACTTGAGTCTGGGAAGTGAGGCTGCCACACAGTGACTGGGCCTCACAATCACTGGAGCTCTTCCAACCCCACAAACACACGCACACCCACACACACCCACTCACCCACACACACACACACCAGAGGCAGGCAATTCAAACAAACCTGGGGACTGAAAGTGACTCAGCCATTCCTTTTTGTGTCTGCTTGGACAACACCTTCAGAACACTGCAGCAAAACTGTGAATGTTAGATGCATCTTAACAAAACATTTAATACTTGCAGACTACAATGTAAAGGTTTATGAGATAATGTTTGCATGAGCTGCTATTAGAGTTTTGACGTTTGGTCTTGGCCTCATTTGGACTAGCTGTTAGCTCGTCAACCCAGTCAAAACTAATTTATATTTCTGCAAACAGAGGCAGTTCAGAACCCCACTTCAGAAGATCTGAACTATTGTTTAAATGCAAGAGAACTAGCTTGACAAACCATCTAACCAACTTTAACATCCCAGCACAGATGCTACTCAAAATAAAAGAATGCGCAGAAAGGGAAATGATATAACCAGAATGAAATTAACAAAAGAAAAAAGATGGTAAAAGGAAAAAAAGACAGTCATAATTCAAGGCCTAGCTTTTCTTGATGAAATGGAAATTGTTAACCACTTTTCTTGTTTTAATCAAAAACAATCTTTCCGTGCTGAAAAACGGCAGAGTTATGGTCATTTTGGTCAAATCTCAAAAACAACATTATGAGTGATCTCATGAAGTATTGTGAGTTAATGCTGTTAATGCTCACGGTGTGTGTTGGGAAAGACTCAGCGACTACCACACCAGGTTTTAGCTCAAGATATGTCAAACTGAATGAGTTGTAGCCATTTTTGTGTTTTCTAAGGTCTATTAGCTGTGGCAGACATAATGAAACAAGTTAAATTCAAAAACTTAATCCGTTGTATTTGTACATCCAGTATTTACTGCCTGAGAGTTTAATTAAAATCTGTCCAATGGTTGATTAGATATTTTGCTAACAGACAGACAAGCAAATAAACACAGAAACAAAGACATAGGCCAGTACATGACTGCCCGTCTTTGAACTATTAGCAGAGGGCCATATAAAGTCAGAGAGCCACCATTGAGGCACAAGACTCCCTTTTATTGGCTCATCAGCTGGCTCTGTAAATTCCCCGTACTTGTTGCTGGCGTTCATAAAAACATATAAAGCTTTTGTGCTCTGGATGCTACACCTCAGGGGGCTAGCTTCCTAATCAGTCCTCCTTTGTGTTAACAGATGCCACATGAGTCTTGTTCCGATGAATAAATGTTACCACAACGTAAATCATCATCGTCGTCTTTCTCTCTCGTCTGCAATGAAAGCAAGCTAAAAATACACTAGTATGAAGTCACTGGCCTTTTATTTTTGCCTGCTGCCAGGAGATTTTGGGGGCAGAAGGATGATTAAGTGGTTTTGAAAGTTATCAGACACTCGCCAGGAAGTGAGAGAGGACCACAAACAGGAAGAAGTGGAATGTGCTTCCTGCTGGCTGGTAGCAGATTCCATGTACCATCATGACCGGCGCACCGATGCAACAACACACACAAAACACACACACACATCCATACTAAGAGGCAGGAATGTTTTTCCACTGAAATCGAGGAGAAGCAGACTGTCAGGAAAGACAAACAGTAAGAGAAGATAGCATTGAGACAGTGTGTCCCTGTGCAGCGCTGCAACGGAGCACAAGTTTAACTCAAGTTCTCCTAAAGAAACTCATGCAGCTCATTTACCTTAAAACTGCTAGTTCTCATTGAACTCTTTGTGTTTTATTTGTAAACTTTATTTTTACTTTGACAGGACCTTTAACGATCATTTATCAGCCAAAGAACTGAATATTTGATACAAATGACAATTTTGACTTCCAATCAACCTTCACAGACTTTTTAGCAACGTGAGCAAAACTTCAGTCAAATATTGTCAAATTAAAAGTTCTGAGAAGAAGCTGAATGAGATAAAGGATATTAAAATATTTAGTGTTTTACAGAAATCAGTATTTTAAATACAAGGCCTTCCATTCCATGTAGGGATGCATATTGCCTGAACCTTGCATGCCAGAGCTTTAAACCGAGATCATGTTATGTTTCAGTCAAACCTTGAAAGTAATGTTATGTGTAATCTCATGCAATATGGCATCATGTCGGGCTCAGAGTACGTATTGTAAATGACTCTCAGATACTGCGATGCCAAATTTTACCTCAACATCTGTAAAATTGACTGAGTTATAAGTATTTTTATGTTGGCTAATATCAATTAGGTGTCACAAGCATCTTGAATTGGACTGACTTGAAAAGCTAATCGACTATAAATGCCCATTCAGTGATTACATTCTGCAAGTTTCATTTGATTTTGTGTAATGGATTATGAGGTATTTTTGGTAACAGACACACAGACAGGAAAAAACAATGTCTCCTTTTGACAGCGGGTGATAATAATCATAGAATTGTACAGAAATCAATATTTATAAATTAAGCAACCTCTGCCTATGTGTAAAATGGTCGGGTTAGGATTCGCTCCGCCAAAAAGCAGCTCTTTTATCTGTCTCGTGTTTCTCTGTGTTGGCCCCCTGGTGAACTGGTGACACCTTTAATCATGTGTTTGTTGACGTGTCGATATGTCTGTCATAAAAACAACACAATCTCCTACCAAAAGCTTTTTTTAATTCGATGAGGTGAAACAAACAAAGATTCCAAATGAGGAATTTTAAAGATTTTCACTAAAATGGTAATACAGACCTAATGGTTGAACGGTGCAAAACAATAGTTCCACCAATATTCAATTATAAAAGTTAAGTGCTGCATCTAGTAAAAGTGGAAAAATGGTTACATATAGGTCCTAATTCACAAGAAAGTGGCCATTATTAAAGTTCCAGTGTAAGATATGACATTAAAATTACCTTTCAAAAGCTGTAGCAGCATTTGAAAGGTAATTTTCAAACATTGTTGGGCAGTTTAATGAAAAACAGTTCATAAAGTTATAGTTCAGATATTTTGAAGTGGGGTTCTGTGACAAAGTTATGAACAATTAGTATCTTACTTGTTGTAGATAGTTCTTTGAAGGACCTCAGTTTGGAGAAACAGAGTTTAATTCAGACTAAATTAAAGGGCCAACAGCTAGACTGAGCAGTGCCAAGACCAGTGTGGTTTGCTGCCATCTTAAAACAGCTCCAACAGCAGCAGCTTGCAGTAGCTCTTCCTGTGTAGCCTGGAACACTCTCTGCAATAATATTGCAATATTTCTGCTGGACTAGCTGCATAATGTGAAAAGTGACAGTGGTGTTAAGTTTACAACACAGCAATTTTACAACAACAATTGCTCGGATGAGCTGTTAGCTTGTTAATTTGACTCAAATTAAACTCTGTATGTAAACTATGTATGACAGGTAAGATATTTTTTATAACATTCCCACAGAATCCCCCTTCAAAAGACTTGGGCGATCACGTTTTATTGGGCGGACATCAGCTTTACAGCAGAAATGGATCATTTTCTTCATCAAGCAGCAGAAAAAAATCCACATTAATACCTGTAAACACTATGAGACGTATATCAGACAGGCATCGCGGATTGAGAGCTGAATGGAGTTCAGGGCAGCTGGTCACACAGCAGCATGCATTGCTGCGTATATGCAATTAACATTGGTTGTCCTTGAGGGCTTCCTGATTGAATCATGGAGGCCCGATGACGTCATGTGAGGTTTAAGTTATATTTGGGATGGGAGAGAGGGAGGGGGAGCTAGAGGGAGAAAGAGACGGGGATGAGTCACTTCTTCACTGATGACTGCCTCCAATGAGTGGTCAGATAATTCAGGTACAAAAAGAGACACAGGCACAACACGACCGCCTAATGGTACTCAAATAAAATGACTTATTGGGAACTCGCAAAATGCACCTTTTAAGAAGATTAAACAGTATCGATGCCCCCCCACCCCCTTCCTCCTGATGCCCCTTCTCCGAAACAAGCCTGGTGATGATGAATCCAGTTACTCTGAATTCAATTTATGAAGCTGATTAAAATAACTAGGATTCTACTCTGCTGTCATGCGGGCTCTCTGTGAAACATTTAACAAAAAGGATTTGATCCATTTAAGAGCTTTGATCTAAATTAATGTCCCGCATTGTAAATACGCTGAATCTGTGATTGATGACAAAGTTGTGTGCTTTATATTTTGTATTCATGGTTGGATTACTGAATAAGTAATCTAAGATGGAAGGTCAGAGTCTTTGCTTGAGCCTGAAATCCCGTTTTAAGTGACTTTAACTGTTTTTAATAGACACAAAGTCAGGAAAAATAAAGACCTTGCATTACTTCAAGAAATGCATTTCGAGACGGTGGTTCTTCTATTGAAGGTTTGTATTTCAGGAGGTCCTCCTCAAAACGTTAACTTCACAGTCAGTCAGACTTTGGGTTATAATTTTCACCAGGACCTAAACTAAAGCCATTCATCAAACTTTCTTATCCTTTGGGAAGCTGAAGAATGACACAGCTGTTGTAGTTTTGGGATGGTTTACACAATTACTTACAAAGCACTGAACTATTTCACCCCCACGCTATCCGTTTTTGCTATTTACTGCCTTGTTCGCGTCCCTGTTCTTGGCAGGTGATGCGTCACCCTGCCGAGTGATCATGGAAAATGCCAGAGAGACCCTAGTACTGTTTTCACTTTGATTATTGATTTTAAAATAGTGTCATTTTTTTTAAACGAGAGACCCTGAAAACAAGCACCTTTTATGACTTTCTTTTGATTTATGTTGGCTTCAAAACACTTCTTATTCTACCTTAGAGCTACAGCAGCGAAGTGTTTGACATGAAAAAAAGAAAATCAGTTGTTGAGCAAGAATTTATGCCTTCTCAAGCAATATAAAGAAACTTTGCATGAAAAAGTTCACGTCAACTTGCAGGCAGGTCAAAGGTCAAAATCACCCGCAGTAACGGCAAACCTCCAGCAGGGAGCGCACACTTCACCCACAACCAAACTATGCAACTAAAGATAATTTAAAATACTAATTTATCTGAAGATTTATTTTTTTTTCTAGCTTTATACATTTTCTGTCTGAAAGACAATAACAAACAAGAAAACATGAAATGTTCAGCTCAAAAAGATATTTGAATACTGGTGAATAAAAGGTTTTGACTCATTTTCTCAACATTAACACAGACAGAAACATTACCTCTCTGCCTCCTCTGTGATTCATTAAGATGCTGCTATGGGTAAACATACTTCTAGAGCACAAGAAGTCTTTTGAAAAATATATTCTTACCAAGACTTTACTCAAAGATTAATCAGAATTTTGTGTGATGGGTTTAACCTTCCTCTTCAAACTAAACCAAATGGTTCCCTCTTGTGGTGAAAATGTGGTACTGTCAGACACTGTCGGACCTTTGAATGCAGACACATTTAATCTGAAGACACTCAAACAGAAACGACAACAGCAACGACACAAGACTGTATCAAAATAAAGGCCACTTACAACAACAAAGTGCTTCTGAGTCTCAAGTGTTCACATATCAAAAGTGAATGAAATCACATCCTGACACCTGATCAGTGCCTCTTTCTGCACCCCGATGGGAGTGTGCAGGTCAGACACCTGAAAGTTCAGCACGTCGATGTCCGACGCCCTAAACGTGGCCTCAACGTTGACGTTCTCGTGCATGCGGAACCGAACCTTCTTGTTGGTTGCGGCGAGCAGACAGCGCAGGAAACGCTCCCTCAGCACAGATCGGGCATGCTGCTCTTTCTGCAGCTCCTCGGCGTCCGACTCTGAAGTAGCTGAAGTAGAAATAGACGTGCGGCAGAGAGCGATGAAACGAGGAGAGTTGGGATCAAATCCTCGGCTGTTGGGGTCGGGCCCTTTGGGCAGACGGAGCAGGGGCACCGGCGTCGTCATGTTGACTTTCTGTCAACACCTGAGGAAGAAAAAAATGGGTCCAGCAGAAACCATCCAGTGAAAAAGAAACATTTATCTTGTCATTTCTTTATTAAGATAGGAAGTAGGTTAAAACTTAAGTGGCAACAAACTAAATTAATTCAGCTCAAATAATTTATACATCAGTGATTAGATCAGTGAAAATAAATCTGAAGTTCAAGGTCTGTCCATTAAATTTCTCTACCTGTTTATTAAGACAACATCTGTGTTTTCAGTCTGGGAACGTTTTAGTAATTGCATTTTCTCATCAGGAATGAGCACTATAAATAAGTCAACACGGCCTCTTTGGAAACAAAATGTTGCCCACCTGTTAAGTTTTGGTCTGTTGTAAT
>JAOXNZ010000091.1:11998440-12013051 GCA_028566095.1 Kryptolebias brasiliensis
GGAGTACCCGGAGTAAACCCACGTGTGCACAGGGAGAACATGCAAACTCCACCCAGAAAGGCCCCAGGCCAGGTTTCAAACCTGCAACCTTCTTGCTGGGAGGCGACAGCTCTAACCACTACGCCGCTGTGCTACCTTATTACAGATCACTCTGTGTTAAAATTTATCAAGGACAATTGTTTTTAAATCATTTCAAATTTTTAATAATGACTTAGAAGAACATCTTTGTGTTTTCAACTCGCAGGTGCCCAGATTCTGTGGCAGCAAAACAAACTCAAATCATTAACCCTCAACTACCGTGTGTAATGGAAAATTTTTTAATGATGTTAACAATGTTCTGCTTTCTATAAAATGTGCTTATCAGTTGAAACAGGTTTTAGGCAGGTAAGATGTGTTTGGTTTTAGAAGACATTTTAGTTTTCAGGACAAACATTTCTACTTTAAGGTATTCTATCCAAACAAAATTATTCTAGAAATCTTGTGCTTCTATTGGTGTTTTTGAAGAAAATAGGCCGTTTTGATTCTTCTTCTTTTCTTCCATTCAAACAAACCATATATTTTCTCGGTTTTAAAATTGTACTGGCACAAACTTTAATATTTAACATTCTACGTGAGGCCTGCAAAGTCTCAAATGTAGCTTAAGGAACAGCCAAGTTCTGCTGCTAATGTGAGGTTGTGGAAGACAGTTTCATGTGGTGAGTTCGATTACACAATAAGTCTAGATGCAGCAAAGCATTACAAGGCAGTTATATGACATCAGCAAGATACCTCCAAGGCAAAGATTTCAAAGCTGACTATTGTTTTAACATGCACATTTCAAGCTCTTCTGACGAAACGTGAAAAAACAAGTAATGCAGTAACTGTTGATCAGCCAAGAAAACTTAGTGTAGCAGAAGAAAGACCTTTGAAATCTGGAGATAGGCTGCAGAGCATTTCATCTTTGCAGAGCTGGGGCCAATTCAGATAGCAGCGAATTTGGCTGATGAATCAAACCTGAAAAGCTTCAGTCAAATATTTCAAATGTTTTATTAGAGTGAACCTTTAAGTTTTATGCATTTATTTGCTTGTATTTATTTTTGTTCCAGGTGAACTAGAACTGCTGAGAGGAGAAAGTAGCTCTCACTGGTAAATGATTTGTTTTTGCGCTCTTTAAATGACCAAACCAATCAAACTTGTGGGCAATAAAAAGCACAAGTATAGGCTTATTTCCACGTGAAACAAAAACATATTCAAAACCTTAAAAAAAGACATTGATTGAAAATGAAAACTGAACCACTGTGCACCTTTATTGCATTTTATTCAACCTTTACAGACACAACATATAGTTTACAGTCATCTTGTACAGTGAATGTGGCAGACAGATTAACTTGTAATCACTGAATGACATGGGTAATCTGGAGAAAACTTGGGGAATCTATACGCAAAAGACATCAACTGAATGCAATTTCTGGGATGAATGATCTGATTTAGGCAAACAGGGTCCATAGTACAATGTCAGCATCTTTATACTGATGTAATCTCTGAAATATGATCACTGGCACAATGCCATTTTGAATTGGGAAACACCTGGCTGCAAAAGAGCTCTAACTGGTTTAATTTTTTCCATGTGATTGTCTGATTTTAAGAACATCATCGCAATGTGGTCTACATGATGACATCCTGGTAATTTGTCTTTCAACCTATGAATTTCAAATCCATTGCAAATCAGCACTTTCGGTCTCTTTCTTTTATTAATAGACGTTTGGGGTTTTGTTGTGTGCTTGTCTCAAGGCTTTTCAGTTCTGTTTTTGCTTTTTGGTTGTTGTTGCTTTTTCCACTTCTTGTCAATCTACTCCTGATTGTGACAGGATCTGACATGTGGGCTGGACAACCGGTCCCTTTTTCCTGGCAGTCATGCAATTTCATTTAAATTTTGTACGATTCCATTTCTGATTTCATAAACAATAACATCAGGAGTTTGTAGGTTCTATTTTCACACACTAACTTTTGTAACTTCAAGTTTGTAAGTTCAGTGATGACAATAACCTTGTATCAGAGGCCCAGGCATGTGAGGATTATTTCTGCACTGACATTGATAAAACAAGCTTTTATTTTTACCAGATACTTCACAGACGACTTCCTGGCTCATCCTTCAACTCGTTGCCCGGAACTACAGCTACATTGAGGTGCAGGACAGTGGACCGTAAATGTTGCTGCTCTGGGTTTCTCAGAAGTTTCTGTACTTAGCGGCCAAGAATCTCCACAGAGTAAATTTGTCAGGATTTGGGTTTGCTGTGTGTTTCTTTTTGTATTTAATGTTTTTGTTTCTGTTTTTTTTTTTGGTTTGGGTTTATTGTCTCTTTTGTTGTCTTCCTTTTTTTGTCTTGTCTCTGTGCCTCTGTCATCATTCTCTTCTCCTCAGTCTAGCGCTCGTTTTCCTGCCACGCCCATCTACACCTGCCCCTAGTTTTTGTAATCGTCTCACCTGTGTCCACTTCTCCTAATTACATCCTGTCTTTTAAACCTGGTCATGTTCTCCACTTGTTACTGGTCCGTTGTCGCTCTCATGCGCTGTTTGGTTGGTGTATCTCTCCTCTCGGTTTCCCTGCGTTCTGGACTTTGTTATTGTTTTGTATTTAGTTGTGGTTTGCTGCCACATCAGCTTTTGGTTTTAATTTTCTTATTTTTAAATAATAGTTTTCTTTGGAACTCTCAGTCATGGGTCTGCGCATTGGGTTGGCCTCACTCTCCACCGCACCTGACAAAATTATTCTATCAGTATAATGAAACTATGAAGCCAAGCAGAAGTAAATGGTTTAATGGTTTAGACTCATCTATGGGAGATTTATGTTTTCTGTTCTTCTGTTTTCACCACACTGATTTAAAAGTAAATCAGACCAAAATGTGCTCTGAAAGCAAAAAGAAGCAGCTTGTTCATGTGACCGAAATATAAGAAGCTCACATTTCTACTGGAAAAGTTTTTTTTTTATATCTGTAAAACACAAATGTTTCTTTTAAAATCCTGTTATATACTCTTTAATGACTTGTTTGATCAAATAATAATTTGATTGAATGGTCTGATTATTAACAGCTTCTTTTTCTTCCAGCTGTTCCCTTTTCAGGGGTCGCCACAGCGGGTCATCCTGGTTTTAATGGCATTAGCAGTTTAAATACATACCTATAAATGCAGGTGAAATGACACTGATAGGGACATAATAAGGAGGACGTAGGATACAAAATAGTTCCCTTGTTGTGGTCTTTTTCACTTTTTTTTTTTTTGCCTGTTTGGTGTTCTTGTGAAAAAACTACAACAGCTGAGTCATTCTTCAGCTTCCAAAAAGACAAGAAAGTTTGATGGATGTGATTAGTTTAGCTCCTGGTGAAAATTACAACCCAAAGTCTGGACTGTGCAGTTAACGTTTTGAGAAGGACCACTTAAAATACAAACCTTCAATAATAAAACGATCGCCTCCTGCCATCTGTCTGGATGCTAAACTCCTTGAAGACAGCGTGACATCATTGTAAAGGTCAGGGTTTCCCCTTGTGAAATGTGGCACTCGAATTTCCAACAGCATCACTTCAGAACAAAAAACAAAAGAAAACGTGTTTTCAAACCGGTACTCTCGTTAACAAAACTTCCTCTTTTGCTTCCATTTTCTCATTTTCAGTAACTTCCTCAGTGTCCTACAGCGGTGTGCCACAGCTGGCCCCGCCTCCTTCCACGTGACCAACCAAGGAGGTAATGCCACCCACGAAATCACCCACTTTGGGATTTGACACAAAAACTCACAACACAACACAAAAATTTCCCCTTTAACCACCACACCAACTCCCAGTTCATCTGCAAAGTTTCCCTACTGGCACCATCGCAGAGACCAATAAGCTGGTATACTCCACAGCAACAGTAATTCTTGACATACTTGGCTATAAGACCACGAGGATGGAAACGTACCAGGAGAGGAAATATATGGATGCAGTTAGAGAGGGCATGGAGGTAGTTGGAGTGAAAACAGAGGACGCAGAAGACAGAGTTAGATGGAGGAGGATGACTCTCTGTGGTGACCCCTGAAAAGGGAACAGTCGAAAGACAAAGAAGAAGACTTGGCTATAAGATCAAGCCTATGAGTGATAAGGAGCATAGTCCTCCATGGAGGAGGAGGAGGCTGGAAGCTGAGATCAAGGCAACTGGGAGAGAAATCAGACAGCTGTCAGAGCAACAGAAAGGTGCACTGAAGAAGGATCAACTGGAGGAAAGTATAGTTTCCTCAAACGATTTATTGGGGGGGGACAACCTCCAACCCGGGATTTCCCCCTATGTTTATAGGTGAGAAGGGAACCAAAACAAGAACTGAGGAGATCAATGTCTGAGATGCAACATGATCAATAATAACTCAAATTTGTAAAAAATGATACCATGACACGAGTGCAAGGAAGAAGAGAAAAAAACGAATTAACTTAAAAGAGGAAGAAACATCAGATTTTATCTGCTATCTCCTTTGTCCAGACTAAGTGTGTTGTATAAATTCATGTTTTCTTGGTTTCTTGGTTTGTTTGTTTTTTTTGGGGGGAGGAGGGGGAAGCTACACGAAATAAATTCCTTTATTCTTTGAAACTATTAGAGTCTTAGACAGAAAGTCAAACACAAATTGCGTTCACAAGCAAATTTAAGACATTTTCCTTTCTCTCCCGAACAGAGACGTCTCACTGAAACAGTGATCGTGTTTCTGTATTAAAACATTCACTGTTAGTAAAGGAGACTCAACGTTTCCGTCTCAGTGCGGGTTGTTTGAGTGGCAAGAAAAAAAGGAAATAAACCAAAGAGCCATATTGACTAAAATAAAGGAATTACAGACAGTTTTTTCCCATTTTGTTTTATTTATTGATATGGTTTTGTGTATGATAGAGATCTCCGACTGCGTCAGTTTTTAATCCGTGTTTCTTTGCCGTGAGAAAATAAAATGTCCTCCGCAGAAAAAGGCGCAGCTCAGGCAGGAGGATGCTGCGGCTGACGGCGACACCTGTGCGCACAGACTGGCGTTGTTCTAAGAACATGACAAGAGTCAGAGCAATTGTTTAAAGAAAACAGTAAAAAAAAAAGATCTGAAAGCACATCACCAGACAACCCGCGAAAGGCAGATTAAGGTCTGAGAAAACAAAGCGAAAACGCACGAGTGTGTAATGTCACCGTGGGGAAAAAAAGCTGTATAAAGTAATACAGCAAAACAACATTTTAATTCTAGTTTATCATTTTATACGTTTTCTTTTTCCTCTCTTAAAGTTCAGCCGGTGGCAGGATGCAGGCACTCAGTGGGGGAATGAGATGAGGAAGAGCAGAATAAAACGACTATCTAGTGTAAAATCCCCACCAAAATCATTTAAAAGCAACCTCCTATTAACCTGTAATTATTATCATTATTATTATTTTGTTTGTTCATGCTAAAGGAGCACTTTATAACACATCAGATGGGTGACACGTCCATCCATAAAGACACAGTTTAGGCACAGATGTCTAAATCAGATATTTCTCTTGAGGTGTTAAGTGAAGCAACACTTTTACACACGGTTGGTTGGGTGTGTGATCACGCACTCCATCTTTATAAATGCTGTATTTTAGGGACGTCACGTGAGAGGTGGGGACTCATTATACTATTTAAGACTCCTCTTATGCATGTCTAAACAGTAGATGCCAGATTCGTGGAAAGATGGTCCGTCTACAGGCTCTTGGACTGGGTAAGACAAGAGTGAAACTTTGATCATTTTTGTTTTGTTTTGTTTTTAACAAACTCTCCTGTCTGTTAGACTCTGTTAAGACAGTAACATTGTGTTTAAATTATTCCAGCTTGGATGCTGTGCGGCTTAATCACTTTCTGTGGTAAGTACACAGAATTTTGATCTTTACTTTAGCATTTTTTAAAAATCATTATTATCCATGCTTATGAGAGGGGCCAGATGTGTGTGGGTGGTGGATTTGTGTGTGTTGTTGCGTTTGTGCCACTGTGTGTGAGCCCAAGACTTTTTAGCACGAGACGTGTATATGCAGGTAATTTGGGCAGGTTTATTTATTTATTTATTTTTTTAATTACTGCACCTGGAGCTAAAATATCGTTTAGATGCCATGTGCATGTAGTTGAAACTGGATGGGAATTTTGTTGAATTAAATAAGTAACTTAAACTGTAATTCCATCAGCCATAACATTATGACCCCCTTCTGCGTGTCTTGCCACCACAACACCTCCTGCCAGTCTGCGCATCAACCAAGAGCAGCTGAGGGGCTGCCCCGTTTTTAAACACACACAAGGTGTAAGAGTAGGTTAGTTTTCTCCTGTTGGTGGGCTTTAATTACTGATGCTGTTTATAAAATTAAAGAGACAGACGGATGAGGTAGTCTAAGTTGTGTTGATTTCTTTTATAAAACCTTTTAGCATGTGCAGGCTTTGTTTTCGAGTTTGGAAGCTGATTTTCATAACGTTTTTTTTATGTTTCAAACTGTTGCCACATGAATGAATTTCAGCTGAATCAGCAGGAACTAACTTGGACCTTGTGTTTATTTGCAGAGCCCGTCGTGGGAGCTCCACGTGACTCCAAGGAACAACTTCAAACGTGAGCCGTCACGCCCCCTTTTGATATACCTGTTAAGAGAAGCTGTTTAGGCACGTGCCAACGTTTAGTATCTCGTGAGAGGCAGCCGACAACCTCATCGCTGTGGAGTTTATTGCTATAAGACAGTGAAAACATTAGTGGATAAAACGTTTTTAGATCCTTAAATTTTTATTAAGATGCGCAAAGACTTCTGGGTAGCCTGATCATGACTGGAAAAGAAAGCTAGGTTATTACATTTACTCACATGTTTTCACTCTCCTGCTCATGTTGAGGTTGTGTTGTGTTTCAGTGTTATTATATTTTTGGCACTGTGAGTTTGGGGCATAATGATAGACATTACTATAAGCTTTTCAAAAACGGTTAAGAAAAAACAACTGGACTTCTGTTCTGTAGCTGAAGATGTTTCGCTTCTCATCCGAGGAGCTTTATCAATTCAAAAAGCAGAGAGTGTGGAGTTTGAGCTTTTAAGGCTGAGATGTTACGTAAGCACAGGGAAAGAGAGGACTGAAAGAAGCTGTCTTTTCATGTGACAGCCTCAATTTCAATGTTTAGGCATTCATCTCTTTCCCTGTTTGGTGTACATGAAAAGAGAGGACAATGTCAACATTGAGGTCAGGAAACCGACCAACACAGATCAGTACCTTCTGTTTGACTCTCACCATCAACTGGAACACAAACTTTCTGTTATCAGAAGTCTACAGCATTGGGCTGAACATGCCCCCACAAAGACAGAAGGGAATGAAGAGGAACAGAAACACTACAAAAAGGCTCTCCAAACATGTGGATATCCTAACTGGGCTTTTGTCAAGTCAGTGAGAAAATCTGAAAAACATGGTACTGAACAGAATAAGGAGAAGAGGAAACAACAAAAAAAACCTTGTCATCCCTTATGTTGCTGGAATATCTGAACACAACATCCAGCAGCATTTCAAACCCAACAGGACTCTGAACTTTTATAGTTGAGATTTTCTGTAAGGTACATCCACGTGCAGATTACGCTCACTCTCCACACAATAGAGGCTCATTAGGGTCTTTGTTTGTCTGACTCACAAACAAGATGCTTCGTTCAAATGAATGAAGGTGCTGATTAGAGTGAAAATGAGTTAACACTCCATTGTTGGTTTTAGAAAGATGAAATCGGAGACCTCCTCCTCTATTTAAAGCCGATTTGTCTCGTTTGACATAAATGGCTTCCTTCACCCCTCTCTCAAACCATCTGTCTTCTCAGTCCAAAATATGAACATTTTGGTCCTCAAGAGAGTGTCCCTGATCCTTGAGGTGTAGGTGAACAGCTGAGTCTTGTCCTGAAGAGGTGGCCCTCCTGTGTTGAGCCATGCGTCTGTGGAGAGGCTGTTTAAATCTCTGATATAGAGGTCTGAACAATCCTCTGAACGGCAGACACCACGTCACTCAGTTTGTGTCCTTAGGGTGGACCAGTCTCTGTCTGAGAGTCCTGTTAGGTTTGAAATGCAGCGGGATGTTGTGTTTGGAGAAAATCCTTCTGAGTTTCTCAGATACTCCTTATTCTGTTCAGTGCTGTGTTTTTCAGATTTCCTCACTGACTTGACAAAAGCCCAGTTAGGATATCCACATGTTTGGAGAGCTTTTTTGATGTGCTTCTGTTCCTCTTCATTCCCTTCTGTCTTTGTGGGGACATGTTCAGCCCGATGCTGTGGAGTTCTGATGATAAAAAGTTTGTGTTCCAGTGGGTCGTGAGAGTCAAACAAAAGCTACTGATCTGTGTGTTGGTTTCCTGTAGACCTCAATGTTGAAGTTGTCCTCTCTTTCCATGTGCACCAAACTGTCCAAATTGGCAGCAGATGGAGGAGATGAAAGCCTAAACATGTCCTGGATGACTGAATATCTACACCAGCATACTATAAGCTTTGCTGTACTAAAGGATCATCAAAACCATAACTTGTACAAATAACATTAATTAAGACTAACATGAAGGCAATAAATTTGTTAAAAAAAGTATTAGAATTATGAGTAAGTGTGTTTGTGTGAGTATTCAGTAAACAAACTCTGTTAGAAAGACAGTTCTGCCATTTTGAAGTGGAGTTCTGGGGAAGAGTTATTAACATGTAATATCTTACCTGATGTAGATAGCTCTTTGAACAATCTCAGGTTTAGGAAATAACGTTTATATCTGACATAATGGATGAGATAATGGTTCATCAGAATGCAGTTGAGACCATATTAGATTGTTGCAGCCTCAGAATAGCTTTATCCTCAAATATGTTGTAGGAGTTCATCCAAACACAATTTTGTTCAACTTTACATTACAGTCAGTTTTGCATTACATTAATTTTTACGTAGAAATATGTGGTTAGCAGAAGCTAGCTGGAGGACATTTGGTGTAGCTTTTGGCTGGAGTTTTATATTTGTGCCGAAATACCAGTGTAATGGAAAATTTACAGCTGTCTAAAGGTTTATAAAACAGCATTCACATGAGCCACAATGAAATTTTGAAGATTAGGGGCAGTTTTGTCATGTTTGGTGTGTTGAGAGGACAATTAAAAAATGCAGGAAAATGCAGGCGCAGAGACAAACTACAGAAAATAAATGTTAAAACTTCAATAAAGAAAGGCGCTGATGTGGCATCAAAAACAAACTTAACAAGCAGGATCTGGTGATCTGATATGTAAAAAAGAGCACTATTGAACGAGGGAGGGGTATTTACTGAGTGAGAACAGGTGAGGATACTGAGAATATGCAGAGCGGGTGTGATCAATGACACAAAAGGGAAGCTAAATTACAGTAAACACACTATTCACAAGAAACTGTCTGAATAACCAAGAATACAAACAAAAACCCAAAACACTAACACCACAAAATCCCAGGATCATGACAGTTTTAAGATGGTAAAATCCACTTTAGGAAAGTTGACTGGTAAATCGAGAGCTTCGCCTTTTGGCTCAGGTCTCTTTTCAACACGACAGACCGGTACAGCGCCCGCATCACTGCAGATGCAGCACCAATCCGCCTATCGATCTCCTGCTTCATTTCTCCCTCATTCGTGAACAAGACCCCAAGATACTTAAACTCCTCTACTTGGGGCAGGACCCCTTCCCCGACCTGGAGAAGGCACTCTACCCTTTTCCGGCTCAAGACCATGGTCTCGGATTTGGAGGCACTGATCCTCATCCCGGCCGCTTCACACTCAGCTGCGAACTGATCCAGCAAAAGCTGGAGATCACGATTCGATGAGGCCAATAGGACCACATCATCTGCAAAAAGCAGAGATGCAATCCTAAGGCCACCAAAACAGATTCCCTCAACACCTTGGCTGCGCCTAGAAATTCTGTTCATAAACATTATGAACAAAATTGGTGACAAAGACTGCCTGCAATGCGGACCAAGTGCTGGCATCGGTCGTACAGGGACCTAACAGCCCGTATCAAAGGGCCTGGTACCTCATACTCCCAGAGCACGCCCCACAGGACTCTCCGAGGGACACGGTCGAACGCCTTCTCCAAGTCCACAAAACACATGTAGACTGGTTGGGCGAACTCCCACACACCCTCCAATACCCTGCTGAGGGTGTAGTGCTGGTCCAGTGTTCCACAACCAGGACAAAAACCACACTGCTCTTCCTGAATCCGAGATTCGACTCCTCTCCAGAACCCCTGAATAGACCTTACCAGGGAGGCTTAGGAGTCAAATCAACTCAATTCAATCAACTTTATTTGTCATAACAATTCATGAAATGAAGATTTGACTTTGACATCTGGCTCACATAAAACCAATTAAAACCACAATAAATTAAAACTTGAGGCATCCTTAAAACAGTCATAAAACAGTAAAACGCTCTAAAATGCATGGCACATTAAAAATATTTCAGCTGGCATTGGTTATTTTGCTATGTGAGGCTACTGTTTAAGATAGACTCTGCTAAAGATGGCAGAGGGAACAAATTATCTTTTGTATCCGCTCTTCTTTGTTAGAGGGACCATCAGTCTCCTGCCAGATGGCAGCAACTCGAATGATGATTGCAGTATTTTCAGTGTCAGACTACACTTTATGTAATTCACCCAGTCAAGCTAATCTTGGTGGTGTCTAAATGATATCTGAGTCAATACTGGAACCAAGATTTACCCCACATCTCAAAGAGACCGCACACTTGTTTCCACATGATCATTTCTTGTTGAAGCACCTAGGTACATCTGAACTGCTTATTTTTCTCAGAAGTTCTGCTAGAATATGTTTATGTTTGAAGTACAGAGTAGAAATTTATTACCAGCCTTACTGTGTAAAACTCTAAAAGAACATCACTTTGTTTATACAGTGACTTTAAAAAATCCAAGTCTGAAGCACTTTTTTAAGAACAGAGACTTAGTACAGGAAAAAAAAAAGACTTGGAAAAAACGTTTAAATTTGCAAACTAATTTCATAAATTCAAAATAACAAAAGTAATTTAACTGTGCTTTTAAAAATGTTTGTTTTTATTTCAAACCTTTGCATTTTACTGCTTGATAAAGATACAAAAGTTACTCCATAGATGTTTACATCTGTTCACTCATAATCACAGAAAAATGGAGATGCTCCTACTTGTGCGTTCCTACAGTTCCTACAATATTTTCACTCATGTCCATCAGAGGGCAGTAAAACAAAAGAGAGCGATGCTCAAAGGTCTAACAGGATGTGTCGTTCTTCTTTGCGCTAAGTATTTTTTAGTTTGATTGTGGTGTCTCAGCAGTAACATTCATGATTATCATTTGTGTTCTGCAGAACTGAAGTTGAGCCTACTTGCAATGGCACACGCTACAACCCTGAAAAAGCCACTTGTTGTGGAGGACAGAATACAACAGGTAACACTTTTGTGTCAAAACAGGACAAAATGGAAAAGACACTTTGCGATTGTACAGAGGAACGGTTGAGCTCTTCAATAAGAACATATTTTAATAAAATGGTAAAAGCACTAATGTTAAAGTATGAGTTTCAGCCCTGATTTCATTTTATTTTTCCAAACACATACAGACTCGTGCCCCCCTACATTATTGCAATGTACTATTTTCTACTCTAAGTTCAACATAACTTGTTCTGTCATTAGACCACCAAGCTCACAAACTTGAGTCTGAGTTCCAAGAAGTTTAATTATTATTATCATTATTTTTGGTGCAGTTCTTTAGTGCCAGGCCCTTTTAAAAGCAGATTATAACTAAACATTTGGGAATTTGGTTTTTGAAACCGGCAACAATGTTTAACCCACCTGCTGGTTTGTAAAAATTGCAGTTCCAAATTAGTCAGTCATGAAGGATCTTCTGTCAAATTGGTACAGAAAAAGAAACTTTAAGCATTCTAATACATGGGTAAAAGACACAGTTTTTATGGTGTACTACTAGATTTTAAACCTGTTGGTACTGTCCTTTTTCTTCTTTTTTTTAGCCCTGCAGGTTTTCTGACTCTATGCTCATCCTTGCATAATAGATTTTGCGAAATAAAACTTTTACAGTAAAAGAAGCTAATCCAAGAAAAAAGTTAGACAGTTTGCTTTACAGATTGCTTTACTAGCCAAGAGTTCAAAACAAGTTCTACCGTATGTTGCAACACTTTTTCCGTCAATATAAAGCCTGTTGTTACCTCAGGCAAAACTCGCTAATGTCTGAAAGGGATTTATCGGTTTTGAGCCAAAGGTTTTCCCTCTGGCTTTCATGTCATGTTCTACTCAAACTTTCACTGAACGTTGGGGTTTCCTGTAATTTGGACGTTTCTCTCCAGGAACTCCTACTGAAGTTGCATTGTTGTGAACGCTGACTGACCATTTGTTTTTGCTACTGGTGTTACAGAAGACCTGAGTGAAAGGATGTCTCAGTGCTGCGGACTAAAGGCATACAACCCCCTTAATGAAATATGCTGCAACTCAGTTTTACATGCCAAACCTTCACACAACGCCAGTTGTTGTGATAGCAGTAAGTAAAGCTAGACATGCACACCGAATCGAAATTTCTCACAAAAATCCATCTATCCATTCTCTTTACCCTCTTGATCCTGTTCAGGGTCGTTGGGGAGCTTTTGCCTTTCTCTGGGTGGGAGGCAGGGTACAGCCTGGGCAGGTTGCCGGTCTGTCACAGGGCCACATAGGGATGAACGAGACAGACAACCATTCACTCACTCACACCCAGGGACATCTCAGTCACTAACTAACCTAACTTGCATCTTTTTGGACTGGGGGAGGAAACAGTCTACTGTAGTCTTTCTGTTGCAAGGCTACAGTGCTAACCAGCTGCACCAGCATGCAGCCCACAAAATGTTAGTACAACTAAAATATGCAAATATATTTCCCCACCTCATATGTTCCTTCAGATTGACTGCAGAGTCTTTTGGGTAAATATGGAGATTAAAGTTCTAACATGTGATCATTGTCATAATCACAAATGTGGTGCCCTGACTGAATTTCAAACATGACAGCTGAATATTTGATTTTCTGTCAGTGTTTTGACAATATGACATTCACTTAACCTCAATCAAGAGCTTTTAAATTAGATAGACTATCAGGGATCGACCCTCAGTATGCTTCTGCCTGACAACATATGAATGTGTTTTCAGTTGTATTTTTCCTATCTAGGATATCATCAGGAAAATAATCAATTTCTTTCCTTTTAAATCAAAAGTCCGAGCATAAAATGCTTCAAAGCAGGTTATGAGGTCAGGTCATGTTATCTTGGTGATCCAGCGGAGTAGAGATTAAGTCCGCTCAGTGGCTGTTTTCGAGTTAGAACATCAGAGGCTTGATCTCCAACTTGCATTACCACAATGAGCTCCTTGATGTTCCTCAAGTATGTGACTGTTTGAAAAAATATATATATATTTGCATATATAAGATAAGAGGCACTTTGTGTGTGAGCTACACTAATACAAAAGTGCTTGAAATGATTTTGAAACTGTTATTAAAGAATCATATTGATTTTTTTTCTACAGAGCCCTTTGACAACAACACACAACTGTGTTGTGGTAAGCTCAATAACAAGACACTCCTGACCAGGCTGTCCTCTGACCATGAGTGCTGCTACAACACCCAGTACAACCGTAAGATCGAGTTGTGCTGTAAAAATCTTACTCCAAAGGTACAGCTTCGAATCACTGGCAGTGACAGCTGTGGTAAGGACCCAAACCCAGTAAACCTGGTTAGCTTCTAACTCTTCAATACACTCTGTGATAACAGCTATCTCATCAAGTTTTAGCTTTTTGTTGTTATTGTTTTTGGCTTTGCACAATTTGAACGTACTCTCAAAATTGTTGTTATAATTTAAATTACACAGAAGGCGTCAGTTTAAACAAATCTCAGTGGTTCTCAAAGTTTGGGTTAAGACCCCACTGTGGGTTGTCATGGTCTTGATAAAACGATTTCCCTAAATTAGGCTAAGTTTAAAAATTGTTGCGTATTCCACATTTTTGTCACAATCGTCACAAATGTAAAGTAGTAGCCATAAATATCACTGGTTGTTGAGGCTGTCTGTATTGTCATGAGGGTCTTGTTTAATTGACTTAACAATGCTTCTGTACTTCAACCAGCAAAAGTTTTTTTTTGTTCTTTTGGATAAATCGCTGAAAAGCTTAGGAACCACTGGTGTGCGATATAGAAAAACAAAGTAATGAACTTCCTTTGTGTGTTTGTAAATTGTAAAGTGACACACATTTAACTTGTATATTAAATCATCCCTCCTTAGTACAATGAAACACACATTTTCAAAAAACGTGTAATGCAAACAAGATTTTTTTTTTTTCTCACTGTTAATGTTTAACAGCTGAATGTTTATAGTGGATTACTTGAACATTTTGCTTGATGTTTACCTTACAGGTAAGAACCTCAGCCACGCTGACACTGACCCGAGGTATGTGCACTAATTAGTTCAGATGTACAGTTTTGTTTTATGCTTTTTAACAGGTCTAAATTAATTCATGTCAAAAATATTTCAGCTTTGTCAATCTAACATGTCCCAACGCTTTTTTTTAATGCTAGGTCTTTAATATGGCTTGTTGTCAAAATTAAGGTTATTAAAAGTGCAACTTGAACACATGAAATTGGCTA
>JAOXNZ010000091.1:12027414-12037787 GCA_028566095.1 Kryptolebias brasiliensis
TCCCACACAAATGAGGACACTTGGTAGTCCTACTTGGTCTTGAAGTGTGGATGTTAAACATAAAGGGAGAACAGAAAGAACTGAGCTGATGGACAGTCACACAGGAAGCAGGAAGTCATGGTCAGCAGTTTGGGATCTGTCATGGAAAGTTGGCAGGTACGGGAAACATAAATGAAAGTCAGTTACAGGAAAAAATTTCTGACATAGTGAGCCTAAAATGTCGTTAAGTTTTAGAATGCAGCTTGAGTGTTTAAAAAAAATGGTGGAAACATGGACCAGTGTGTGGAAAAAAAAAGGCTGATAATAAATTTAGAAAACACAGCTGCATGTGTAGACATTCGAGCATCGAAGGCACCACAACTACCAGACAAAGACACACACACCCACACACACAGTAAGTGACCCAGAAGACAGACACCACACAAATACCAAATGAACCAAAGAAATACCAGTTTAATTGGGCAGACACAAAACAGGAAAACAGTTTTAAAGGTATAACTAAGTATTTAAAATCTTGCTTTAGCTTTATCTTTCCATAAAAAGAAAACAGATTTAAAAACATCTTACTAAGTGGAGGTGTGGGGAGCTTGTGCATTAAAAATCAGAGGTACTACTTGCATGTTATTGTGCACACGCTGGCCAAAAAGACTGCCGAGTCCATATGTATGGAGCTCATAAAAGGACAATAAAGATGGGTTATTGAACTTCTGATAAGCAGTAAACAAACAGTAGTTTGTTTTAGTCAGGAAGAGCTGAAATCTTTGTTGCTGCACTATGACAAGGCCAGGACTGCAGGCGTGCACTCAGAAAGAGGCACAGCTCTGTCCGTCTACGGGTTCATGAGATGGTTTGTAACAGACAAACAAACACAAAGACGCAGTCTAAAACAATATTTGTCGCTTTTCGCAGGTGGACAATAATAACATTAATAAATCAGCTCTATAGATAACAGGAACACTCCTAGAGACCTCTTTTTTAGGGAAAGTGATGCTAAACAACATTCTGCACATATTTAAACAGCATGATCCCATAGTAAAAGGATTAGTTTGTCATAAACATTTTAGATTTTGATATGGACTATTTTTTATATTCTCATGAACTATGCAACACATGGTACTTTGGTTTTTTGTGTTCTAACTGCTGCACTAGGATGGTAAAATAAAACAAAGGCCTCAGCACAGCATGTCAACAATAAGGCAGGATGCATCAGAGGCTAATGCAGGCTAATTATTTGGTCAAAGTCAGACAGGAGTGAAACTCTTCCCTGAAGCTAAAACAGATAATAATTTCTCAGGGATTAAGATAATCCAGCTTTATTTGTGAAACAGTGTTACAGTCTCTCTACTGTCTTTGAAAATTCTTCGATTGTGGAACCTGAGGGTCAAGCTGAACCAAGCCAGGAATAATTTCCTCTACAGGCACTTTTGATTCACTGACTGGAGTTATTTCACAGTGTAATGATACACAAGGGACTTTTTCACACAAAAGACATCAAGTAGTATTCCCACAAAAAGTCATATGAAACTTCACACGACGGGTCCTTTTGTACTAAATCGGTCATCCGCTACCTTTCCTTCCTATCTTTAATGAATTTGAACCAAAACATTATTTTTAGCTTGTTTTAATTTGAGGTAAGAGCAAAAAACCATATGTGATTGTTTTTTTGTAAACTTTAAAGAGATGTGTAAAGTAAGTGTCGTTGTAAAGAGGAAATAGTGCAACATTAACCCAAAGCTCTAGATTTAGTTGTGTCTGAATGTTTCCGCATTGCAACATAAAAACTAATGATTTATTTTAATAACTAAGAATGTTTGGTTCTCAAAATAAAACAATTAATAGCCAGTTTCACATGTTTGAATCTTTACCTCACTTTAAAATAAATATATACAAAAATACTTAATGACCTAGCATCTTTTCATGCCAGAGTTTTAAACTAAGATCATCTTAGGCTGAGAAAGGATGGAGTTATAGCTGTTTTGGTCCAACCATGTAAATGACAATATGCTCCATTTCATGTGATATTGTGGAATCTTGTGAGCTGTGTTAGAGCTCAGGGAATTTGTTGAGGACGACTCCCAGCTACCACCACACCAAATTTAGCTCAATATCTGTAAAATCGATTGAGTTATAGCCATTTTTGAGTTGGCTAGGTTTGAGTAGCTGTGAGACAACCATGCACACACACACACACACACACACACATCTTGAATCGGGTTGACCCCAAATGTTAATGAGTTGTAGATGTACATTCATTGATTGCGTGGTTCATAAGGTATTTTGCTAACAGCATTCATTTAAACAGTAAATAATAAAGTTTTAATAATTAAAAAGTGCCCAATAAAGCACTCGAAATATGTGTTGAGGGTGACTTCCAGCTACTACCACACAAAAGTTTAGCTCAGCATCTGTAAAACTGACTTTGAGCTATAAACAGTTTTATGTTGGCTAATGTCAGTTAGCTGTGGTGGCCATCTTGCATGGTGCACATCAGATGTAGATGCACATTCAATGATGACCTTTCGGAGAGTTTCATTAAAATTTGTACAGTGGTTCATGAGATATTTTTGCTACTGTTACAGACAAACAAACACACACAGACATACATAGAGACACAGGCAAAAACATTATCTCCCCTTTGTCTTTGGCAGCGGGCAATAATTAAACATGGAGCTGCACAGTGGCAAAGTGAAAAGTTGTTCTCACTGTCCATGAGTAAATTATCTTCAAGTGTTTCATTTTCTTCCCACAGTCCAAATACATCTATGTTAAGGTTAATTGGAGATTATAAATGAACCCTTTAGTGTGAGTGTGTGTGTGCATGGTTGTTTCATGCATCTCTGTGTTGGTCCTGTGATGGACTGGAGACCTGCACACCCCCTCTCTGTTGCCTTCAATCCCCCACAATCCTAAACGAGACAAATTAGGTACGAAAAATGGATGCGTCACCTAAAACAAAATCAGGCCAGCTATCTATACTGGCCATGCAAATCTGCATTATCTTGGACGATCCTAACTGGGTGCCAGTGTGAACTTCATCATGACTTCTTCTTCCTGCTCTTTCATGCGCTGCTCTAGGTTTTAGACTTAGAGCCCTAAAAATAGAAAGAAAACCCACAGGTTAGCTCCAAACTGAGCCAGCACATTCTGAGTGGTTTAAAATAAATAAAGCTTCTGCACCGTCAGTATGACCACATGCTTGTGATAGCCACAGAAGGAAACCCATTGAAAAAAACAAGAAACCGACAATGAAACCAATACTTCTCAACATACAATATATATCAGTATGTCACACTGATTCTGATATAAAATACATCCTCTCAACATGAATATTTCCTAACATTTAAAGACAAAATCAGCTGTTTAGTCATGCTGATAGGTTTGTTTTTAAAATGCTGCTGTGACCAAACCAAAATAACCTTTTGCACTCTGCTAAATTAAAACACAGTGAACCTCCAATATGCACCATGAGATTAAGCTGACACTAAGAGGGAATGGGCATCTGGTACTGTTTCTCTATTCTAATGTCTCTTCACCAAATCCTACTTATTCTCAGAGGATAGAGTGGGTGAAACCACAGGAAGATTGCACTGAATGAGTCATTCACATGCAACACAGGAAGCCCACTGAACACACAGAGAGAATATTCAAATATATTTATCATTCCTATGAATGAATTCATCATTTCCATCCAATCCGGTCATTAACCTTTGAAAAAAAAAGAGGAGGAAGGAAGTGAGAGACACAACTTCCACTACTTAAAAGAAGTTTTGGGCAGTAGACAAACAGGTCAAGTGAAAACCACAAGGAAAAAACAAGCCAAAGCAGAGTATTAAATCATCATCCAGAGCAGAACACTTCCTTTACAGGAAATGAGAGAAACTATTATGTAGCTCAGATACCATATATAGTGTAAACACAGGAAAATGCAAAAATAAACTGGCAGCAGAATAAGGTAACCTGTACACACTGTAAAAAAAAATAAAAACTTTTCTGTAGTTTAAACATTTTTTGTATTTCTTCTCAATTCAGTGCAGATGCAAATATAAGCAGTTTTATTGTTTACACAGTACTCTGTTAAGCTTTTGAAAATACACACATATATATATGCACAAATATATAAGATGTTTCAGTGTGTAAAGTGATTGTATTGAATGACAGCCTGGTGTGTTTTACAGGTTGTTGGGCTGCTCGGCTGCAGTACTCTTCTTCAATCTCTTCCTGGAGGGGCTCATAACATCCGTCAGCTGGTGAAGATTCTCAGTCATCCAGGACACGGTAACTGCAAAAAAAGGTTACAGAACAACTGGACTTCTGTTCTGTAGTTGTCTTGGTGGGGACTTCAATGCTGAGACATGCATCTCTTTCCATCTGGGGCCTTTTTGAACCATTTGTTGCACATGGAAAGAGATGAAAGCCTCAATATTGAGGTTTAACCTCCTAGGACCTGGCGTCCACATATGTGGACATCACATTTTGCTTAGCATTCCTTGATTCATATCAGGTCCCAATCAGCCCAAATAGCAAAGAGAAATTAAAAATGCATGCCATGTAAGAGTTCAGGTCTTAGGAGGTTAAAGGAAACCGACCCACATCTTCTGTTTGACTCACCACCCACTGAAACAGAAACTTTCTGTCATCGAAACTCTACACCATCGTCCGAACATTACCCCACAAAGACAGAAGGCAAGGAAAAGGAACAGAAACACATCAAAGAAGCTCTGCAAACATGTGGATATCCTAACTGGGCTTTTGTCAAGTCAGTGAGGAAATCTAAAAAATACACCACTGAACAGAAAAAGGAGAAGAAGAAACAAAAAACATTGTCATTCCTTATGTTGCTGGAGTATCTGAGAAACTCAGAAGGATTTTCTCCAAAAACAGCATCCCGCTGCATTTTAAACCCAACAGGACTCTCAGACAGAGGGCTGGTCCATCCTAAGGACAAAACACCCAAACACAAACTGAGCGCTGTGGTGTCTGCTGTTCAGAGGATTGTTCAGACCTCTATATCAGAGATTTAAACAGCTTTTCCACAGACACATGGCTGAACACAGGAGGGCCAGCTCTTCAGGACAAGACTCAGCTGATCACCTACACCTCAAGTATAAGAGATACTCTCACTCATGTGAACAAAGCATCTCATTACAATTTTCCATTACAGTTTCTCAGCTACTCCAGCGAAATAAGGGATGACAATGTTTTTGCGTTTTTTTCTTCTTCTTGTTCAGTGGCGTTTTTCTTTTCTTTTACCTTGTGTTTGACTCTCACTACCCCTTGAAAGAAACTTTCTGTCTTTACTCTACAGCATTGTCCGAAGACATCCCCACGAAGACAGGAGGGAAGGAAAAGAAACAGAAAAACATCAAAGAAGCTATCCAAACACGAGGATGTCTTAACTGAGTGTCTTGTATTGTTCGTATCTGTTCACAGTTCAATGTTAGAGCATGCCCTTTAAGTGATACAGCCTTCAAGTTATGACAAGACTAGTGGTGGTGTTGTGTCTTACTGATAAGCTTTGTTAAAATGAGTGCTCTGGGGTCAGACAGATGCTACTGATGGGATTGGTCTCATCCCTGGGGTGTTCTGCTTCACGATGCTTTTGTGAGAAATTGTTAAAAATCAACAAGGTGGGTTTTCCCGTCTCCCCTTTTTTTTGACCACAACAGTAAATGCATGATAATTAATTAGTCTTTTTATTTTATTAAAATTTTTTTGTTGTTGTTGTCTTTGGATGAATAATTTACATTTTTATCTGCTTAATGCTTGTTTTCTCAGCCTTTCAAGGTCAAAGTCCTTTTCAAAGAAAAAGAAAAAAAGACATCCTGTTTGAAACAGGAAAAAAAAAACAAGATTACTGGAAGGCAGTCATGTTTGTGTAGCATGAACTAATTTATTCCCTGTTCAGAAGTCAGATGTGGTTTTGTTTTGTCTGACATGTGGGTGTTTGTGATAAACAGTGGAGACATTTTCAGGTCCATGTCTGTGGCCAACTATTTCAATTATTTAAGACATAAACACTGAAGAGTACTCCCACTCAGTCTCTCTCTACCCAACCGATTAAAGATTTCTGAATAGGTCTAAGTTGATTGGATGACCTCATGTAGAGAGAAGAAAAAAAAATCTGTTAGCTCATCTTGACCATATCTCATACTCCATATTTTTATGTAGTTATCAGTAAATCTTTGATCTTGACATTGCAATGGTCTGAGAAAAGGATATAATTTTGCCGGGAAGTATATCATCATTACCAAACTTCCTGTACAAACGTGTCTCCAGAGACTGAGATACTGCAGATGTTTCTCCTTGGCTAATGAAGCTCTGGTGCACAAGAGGATTCCTCCAAGTTTGCTCCCCTCAGCAAGATCTATTCGAGGGACTGTAACATAGCCACTTTTGGGATCCTAAACCAAATGAATAACAGTTAACGTAACTGACTAAACATTAGTTAGGATATATTTACTGTGAAGCAAATAACCTGTTGAGTTCTTCCTCTTCAATGTTAAGATAAAGTTTCAGGCCTAAATTCACCATTGATTTGCACATCTTTTTCAGGTGCAAAGGATTCTGCATCGCCATCTAATTCACAAAGTGAGCTTACCCTCGAACTTGGCTGTCAACCAAACAGCTTCTCTTTGCCCTGGCGCAGTTGACTAGTATTTGACTGAGGTATTGTGCATGAATTTAGAGGAAATCATCATTTACCGTACTTATATAAATGACTGCCATGGCAAAAAGCATCTGATTTTGCTGTTTGCCACGCACAATTGGTGGTATTTGTGTCGCAGCAGAAGAAACAGATTATAAAAACTTGTGACGATAGAGCCTTTCAGCAGAAAGTGTTTAACATCCAGAAGTTAACAATCGAGGCTGAATGTAATTGCTTCAAAGGATAATTTTTGCCTCCCCAACCACCTCCAGCTTCCTATTTCTCAGCTCCCTTGGTGTTTGTGTGGATGTGTTTGTCTATTTGCTTTGTGAATATGATGCTGTTGTTATTTATTTTTTACTTATCCATGTATTAGACATTAAATAAAATCTTTATGTTTCAGTATAAATGAAGGCTGGAAAACACAAAGTATTACACATCTTAAAGCTTTATCATCTGAAATAAATAACATTAACTACATGTTAAATTTACAATATCTAGAGGAAACAATGAAGGACTTGTAGTGTTTCAGTTTGACAGTAATTTCAGAAATGGCTTAATTCAGCCAAGCAGGCAGCGATCTCACACTGACATCGTTTTCACATAAATAATTATCTTGTTCTTGTTCAACAGAAACTATTTTGTCGTTGTAGCAAATAGTTTCTACTTCAACCTCATTACAAAAGGATTTTCCATGGGAAACACAAGAGTAGTCCAGTGTGCTGTGGTTTGAAGTAGCAGCTGTTTCCAGTTTCGGTTCCGTCAAAGAGTCATTTTCACAGCAACATGTTGGTGACTCCGAAAAGCACAGTTTGAATAATGGTCTAATATGGACTGTGTTGGGTTTGATACTAACGAACATCCAATTTACTGTGATAAGGATCCAGTTGAGCCCCTTCTTGATGATCACAGAGATGGCATTAAAAAGGGAGTAGGTGCAGCAAACTCCCAGAAGCATCAGGAGACAGTTGGACATCTGGTAGGCCCGGATGTCCTCATGGTGCGCCTTCTGACTGCTTACAAAGTCCCCAAAACCCACAGTGCTGAACGCTACAAAGCAGAAGTAGAGGGACTCCAGGTAAGTCCACCCCTCCATTGGGGAATACAGGGAGGCAGCGCCGCATGCAACAACCAAAACCACAAGAAGAAGAAGGAGCGTAACTTGGTAAACCGATGGTTTCCATTCATCGCTGCTGTCACCTTCACTGTTTCTGTCCTCTCGGACGCTTCTCCTTGTGTGGCACCACAACACGAAGAGGCTGATGGATGTTATGAGCCTCTCCAGGAAGAGATTAAAGAAGAGTGTTGCAGCCGAGCAGCCGAACGACCCGTAGAACATCAGCAGAACCTTCCCCGCTCCAGTGGACGGTGCTGTGACGCCGAATCCTGCCAGAAACACATCAGGTTGTCATGAACAGCCAGAAAATACTAAAAACTCTTACACAATATTCTTCAAACAGTTTAAAAAATAAGTAAGGATGTAAAGTCTTCCTTTACGAGGCAATAGGCCTTTAATTTTTCTCGTGGTTTTTTTTTTTTTTTCATGACATTTTTGTCAACTGTCCAAAGCCTCTACCAAATAGCGGAGGTTGTCTCTTCCACCTCCTTCCTCCTCTTTTGTTTTAAAGCTTAATGACCGGGTCAAACAGAAGGTTACAGATCCTCTTCTGGGAATACAAAAAACGTTTTAGGATTTTCTGTGTGTGTGTGCGCATTCAGTGTGGTTTTGCCTTTCAGGTGTTGCAAAGATGCAACTCATTTAGTGTAATCATGTGGTTTCACCCACTCTATCCTCTCTGAGATTGTCTATGATTTACTGAAGTGGAATTAAAATAAAGAAACAATGACAGCTCTCTTTCTTATGAGGTAATTCATTTTTCCGGCCAGTACATGTTGGAGGTTCATTGAGGATTTTTTAATGTAGTTTTCAGAATTAACAGGATGCAGGATTATTATTTCTGCTTGATCACAGCAGCATTTTTGAATAAATTCATCTGAGACTGATTTTAGGAAATATTCATGGAAAGTTGATGTATCTTATTTGGTGACAGTGTGACTAGTGTAATGTATTTTGGCAACTTTGTCAGGTGCGGTGGAGAGTGAGGCAAACCCAATGCGCAGACTCATGGCAAGCTTCGGGAAATAACTAATTTATTTAAAAAAATAACCAAAAGGCTAAACACAACAAAATCCAGAAAGACACAGCAAATATGAGAGGCAAGACAAGACAGGAACCAGAGGAGGTGATTAGGGGAAGTGGACACAGGTGAGAAGATTACAAAAACTAGGAGCAGGTGTAGATGGATGTGGCAGGCAAATCAGAGCTAGACTGAGGAGAAGTGAATGATGACAGAGGCACAGAGACAAGACAAAACATGAAGACAACAAAAAAGACAATAAACCCAAACCAAGAGAAACCAGAAACAAAAACACTAAATACAAAAAGAAACACACAGGCAAACCCAAATCCTGACACTATTGACTTTATTGTCAGTTTCTTATGTCTTTAATGGGTTTCCTGGTGCTGCTATCACAAGCTTGTTGTCATGACAGTAAAATTACATCAGATGTTGACTCTTCGGGCTGCACACACAGAAGGCTTATAGGAACATATGCTTCATCTGCTTTAAACCACTCTGGATGTTCTGGCTCAGTTTGAAGCTGGACTGTAGGGTTTGTTGTATTTTTAGAGAACTCAGAGTGAACCCTACATGGAATAAAAGTAAAAAAAAAAAAAAAAAGTCAGACAGCCTGTTAAATTGTGAAAAGTAACTCAGATCATGTCTTCATGGACAATACAGGTGGATTGATTAAGATAAGAGGCTTTATTTTGAATTAAAAGCATGTCTGTCTTGTTTTAGAGCAGCTTTATGTGTTGCTTTGTCTCCTTCAGGGTCAGCATTAGGACATGTCGCTAAGGGTCAAAACAGACACATCAGACAAACCATCATGCACCCCCCCCCCACACACACACACACATACATACATACATACATACACATACACAGGTTAAACAACTGTTTCATCTACATTAGCTGGGATATATAATCGTATTGAAATGGACTTTTATGCTAAAATTAAAGCTACAAAAGACAATCATGTCCTCATATTTAAATCAGGTTCATCAGCAAACCAGCCGTCATGCCTCTGTGTTCTCTTTACTGTCAATGTGGAACCAGAGGGTCAGGCTGATCCAAGTCTAGATTAATTTCCTTTACAGGAACTTTTAAATTCACTGACAGTAATTATCTAATGGTGTAATGACACACCTGGGATTTTTTTTACACAAAAGACAGCGTTAATGTTATATTTTCCCAAAACCCTTCGTATGACTCATGGTGCCTTCTTTTGTACCCAGCCGGACGTCTGCTTCTTTTCCTTCCTTACTTTCACACGTTTGTTCCAAAACATTCTTTTAAACTGTGTTTTTATTTTGAGGTGAGAGCAACAAACCACGTGTGTGTGTGTGTGTGGGGTGTGGGTGGGTGTGTGTGTGTGTGTTTGTTTTAAAGATGATGAACTTTATACAGCTGGAAAGATAAGTGTCTTTGGACAGACGACAATTCACATTTTAATAAATAGGCAAACAAAGGGATGACGCCATTCAAGTCTTGGCTGTGTGGAGCGTGCATGTTCTCCTGGTCTAGGCACAGGTTTTCTCCAGGTACTCTGATTTCATTCTATTGTTAGGTTCATACACAAAATAAATAGTGTGTGTGGGTGTGTG
>JAOXNZ010000091.1:12079746-12093379 GCA_028566095.1 Kryptolebias brasiliensis
TTTGTCTCTGTGTGTCCCTGCGATGGACTTGCGACCTGTCCAGGGTGTCCCCCGCCTCTCGCACAGTGACTGCTGGAAATGGGCACCAGCTCCCCGAGACCCGGAATGGAAAAGCGGGTAAAGAAGATGGATGGATGGATCTTTAGGTGGTTTAGATAATTTACTCTTGGGCACCACTCTGACTTAGTCGTAAAAGGTTTCCATTAGTGTAGACATCCTATCTGAGTCGTAGTCAGCAGACTTATATCGACCCACGTGTTTGTGACGGAAGACGTCAGGGAAGAACATATTGATCCATGAAGTAAATCCAACGATGGAAAAGGATTACATGGATAAAAATAACTTTAACACTTTCACTCTGCCGAACATCCAGTAACACAAACTGAAACACAATATTTTTCTTATTTTAATGGGATAATCATCTCACCTCTATAGCCGGGTCACGTTACATGATGTGAACATTGAATGAGTTTATAAACTATGTCATGTACGGAAACTTACAATTAGATTTTTTTTAAAGGGTATTTTTTAAAAAGCAGGTATTTTCTGCTGCGTTTGCACCTCCTGTCCACACAAAAACTGTTTTTGGTGAGAAGAAAATGATATTTTTAAAATGCTTTCCAAAGTGGAGATTTTTAAAACGTAGTGTCTGTTGCCTCCGCACTGACAGGAGATACTGGGGTTTTCAGAAACTATGACACAGAAGCCTATTTTGTGCATGCCCGCTATCACAAGAAGTGCAAATATGGAGCTGTTTTTACTGATTTTTTTTTTGCTTTTTGCTTTTTGCTTTATGTTGGTCCTGTTGTTGTCGAATTTTACGCTGAAATAGTAAATGAGAGGAAACTCGGATCTGAATCCAAAAAAAGGGTTTTAGGAGGATCTGTGGCCAAACTGTAGTTTGGTATGTCATCAATGTAGGCATCCGTAGTGGCGTGGCATGGGTATTTCAGTGTTTGTGGCATAGACGGAGGAAAAAAAGTATAAATGAGGAAAATAATTAGAGTTTTAAATATCTGAAGTAGTGTAGACAGGGCCTTAATCCACAGAAAAGTCAATTTTTCCCAGATACATTTTCCTTTTTTGTGCCACGATCGTGTCTGCCGTAGGGCTTTCTTTCTTCTTTTGGTCCATTGCTACCTAGCTGGTTGCTAGGATTATAAGGAGGGGAACAGCAAGGCCGGGTGCATCAGTTTAATTTAATTTCACAAGACTGAATCACAAGTGCATAATGTGCAAATTAGATTCCTATAATCCACATTGGCATGGTGCAAATGTTTAGCGGCTTTTTAAAGAGAACTGTCAGAAATTACCTTAAGAACAAATTAAATTATAATTTCATTTTAAAGTCTTCTGCCTGTAAAATGTAAAAACAGTACATCTTTACAAGCTGTATCCTTTTAAGACAGAAGTATATTGTAGACTGTATGTTAAAATGCTGGTCTACATAAAACACTTGATTTGCAGCACTGTTAAGGCATTTTCTCAACAACTGTATCCATCTTGAGGAACATAAACTGACAGATGTTGAAAATATTTTGCAAAAATTCTTAAATATCACAATTGCACTGCTTTTGGTTGTTCGGTGTAGCCACTTCAACTTTCGTCAATAATTTTCCAAAACTAAACTCTGCCCATTCTGTGAGCGAGTATAGATCAGTAAAAGATATACAAACACACACAAACCTTTGTTTTATCAAGGAAGTTCTGCCATTCACATCTATTTATTGAGAGTCTTCCCCAAACTATCAAAAAAAGACCTTTATATTGTTGTCACATTGGTTATACACACAGAAATGACACAACAGTAAGAAATAAAACAGAGTAGTTAAAATGGTAATGTGCTACTAGTGGTTAGAAGCTCCAAAAGTTACCTGTAGAGCGTGAGGGTGGGACTCTGAATTGCTTTGACACATTCACAGCCTAGGAGCATCATGCCTCCAGGGCTCCAAGAATCAGTGCGACAGCTCATAAATCTAAGTCTGGCAGACGGGACGAAAACAAAAGAGAAGAACTCATGGAGCCAAGCTGCCTGGAACAATACCAGAACCGGTTCTCACTGTAACCGGTTCCTCAAAAATAAAGTTAAGAACCAGTTTGGCTTTCCACAGCCAACCCAGACCACTGTCATTTACATCACATCAAACACCTCCGTCAGAAAATGGTTGGTCCTTCCTGTGTTGTATTTTGACTTTCTGGAGAGGCTCACAGAACGAGGAGACAGTTTATCTCCACAGATCACAGCCGTCTAGTCCAGTGAAGGGCCACTATCCTGCAGGTTTGAATTGTTTTCCTGCTCTTCAGCAGGTCTTCAAGTTGTGTAGAAGCCTGTTAATCAGTCATTCAAATCAGGTGTGTCAAAGCAGAGAAACAACTAAAACATGCCGGATGGTGACCCTCCAGGACCAGGATAAACACCACAGGTCTAGTTTATAAGCAGCAGTCTCTGTTTGAGAACACTCTGCCGACTGACATTTCTGACCTCCGATCATGATGGTCATGGAGGACCTTTGCATTTCAATAGGATCCCTAAACACCTGTCAGTGTTTAGTCCAATTAACAGCAACTATTGTGATGGCAACTTTAAAAAAAAACAAAAAAAAAACAGAAACTACAGGTAGATGGCAGACTATGAGGTTATGTTATTCCACTGCTATTTTGACTTCTTATTTACACTTAAGTGGAGTATTTTGACCTAAATTAAGCAGAGAAAAAGTTCAACTAACTCAAGATTTTTAAACATGGCGCTCACAACATTTTCCTTGGTTGCTGGTCAGCATGAGCCGGCCCTCTGCTCCTGACAAAAATGGTTCTCTGCTCTGGTTCTGGTTCAGAACTGGAAACTGTTTGGTGAAAAACCCCCCTCTAAAGATACAAATATACTAGTTACTAATACTTTAACACTCATTAACTCTGAGATGTATTAAAGCACCAGCTGTAGGCTCCCTATGAGTGCCAGTCGCTTCACGCCATTCATTCGAGCAAATGTTTGTTTCCCCGTCAACCAGAACAGATATAATCTTGGTAACAGGAGTTCTAACAGGGCCAGGAGCTCTTACGTCCCTCGACAGGCCCAGTCAACGCCCAGTCAACGCCCAGACTTGAACGCCATTGAAAATATGCTGAAAAACAGGACCAGAGTGTGTCACCAACACAATCCTCATCCAACTGGCTCCAAATCAGGAAAAACTATTAGGGTGAAGAGGGGGAAGTCCCCGATCTTCAGAAAGATCTGAGATGACTCTCAGAGCCAAGATGAAACTTGATGAATTAGAAAAAAACAGAAGAAAAACCTTTAAATAAAAAAAAAAAAAACAAGAATGCTTTCAAATCAAGAGTTGTGCAAGGCTGCATGCCTCCATCAAGACTGGAAAAAAAACAAAACACTTTGATGAGGATCTAGATTAAGATCAAAACACATGAGGTTACATTCTGAGTGATTCCACTAATTTAAAAAGCAAACATAACAGGAAAAAGCAAGACCTTTGTGGATCAGTGATTAATTTAGGTAATGTTTTATGAGTAAACATTCAAAACATTAGAACTACTGCTGTAAATCTCTGCTTCTGTGGTGTTTTTAGGATGTTTTATGACAGTAAATTGCTTCCTTTTTAATGTTCAGATCTTTTGAAGTGGTGTTCTGTGTGAAACTTATAAACAGCTACCATCTTACCTGTTGTGGATAATTCTTTGAATGACCTCAGTTTGGAGAAATAGTGGCTAACGGCTAGTCTGAGCGAAGCCGAGAACAAAGTGGATTGCAGCCATCTTAAAACAATTTTAATCTCAAAAATGTCATAGCGGTTTATGCGAATGCTCTTTTATAAGCCTTTACATTGAGTCAGTTTCACACTATAGCACTATCTACATAGGATTTTATAGTTAGCAGCTAGCTGTAGCATTTCTGGTGCAAACTGGGGCACTTCTGTAGGAAATGTGCTGATATTTCTTCCAGAATAACCATCTCATGTGAAATCAGACATGTTAAAACAGTTTCAACTCTAAATATTTATGGTAGTTCAAGTGAACGGTTGTGGATAAAACCTTTACATCACCGTTGGTTTCTCATTATATGGTTATTCCAGCAGAAATATTATGATTTACCTTTAGGAAGTGACCCAGCCAGCACAGGAAGTGCTACAGCCACCTAACGCTGCTGCTGTCTTTGCTTAAAATAATCATCAAGTGCCATCTAAATAACAGTGTAACGTGAAACTGACAGCGATGCAAAGCCTTATTAAATAGGGTTCACATAAACTGCCATGAAATTCCTGCGATTCTAGTTGTTTTAGGTCGACAACAATCCACTTTGGTTTCAGCCCCATTCAGACTAGCCTTTAGCTTGTCAATCTGGTTAGACTGAGGCCGTTAAAAACGCTGTCAACAACAGGTAAGATAATAGTTGGTCATAACCTTTTCTCAGAACCTCACTTGAAAAGATCTGAACAATCCATTTAACCGTTCTGTACATTCAATTAATCTAAGTGGCACTGCCGCCCACTGAAAAACCTCTCCATCCTCCAAGTGTCTCTTCTTCCCTCGTCTCCCTGATAGATTGAAGGGACTGGAGCATCATCGCTGACGGTGGAAGCTAAACTAATTTTAGATCTTTCTGGAACGAGCACAATGAAAGTCACATCTGTGGAGGATCCCATGACGTTTGCTTGATTTTTAGGTGTCAGATGACTCTGTGCAGTATGGGAGCTGTATGTTTATATATGGGAAGAGGCACATGTTGTGATCACTCTGTGTGCCGTGCCGGTTTTGTTCTCCAGGTGATGCTGAGATTGAAACCCTCATCCAGGCATCTGTAGAAAGATGATGCTCTGCAATCAGCAGCTCTCTTTGTGAAAGGAACAAAGAGGGTTAATTTTCCTAATGGATGGACGCTAAATCCTGAATGCTTGTGTACGAGTCCACCTATATTAACTCTTTATCAGTGGTCACCAGGCTGCAGACACACTAACCTTGTTGTTCTTTACCACTTTGTCTTGGTTTGCCAGTCCATTTATTTGTTTGGAGCCTAGCTCTGATAGGGATCATTGTTCTTAGTGGTAAAGTCTAAACATAGACGTCTGTGCGTCTAAATTAGGTGTGCTGGAAAACATGGCTTTTTGTTTCAGTCTCAAAAGAGAACAAGGTAATCACCTGAGAGGAGATTTAGAGGTGGGGCTAAAACAAGGTGAAAACAGATATGGAGAACATGACACAAAAGGCCGATCCAATTGTTTTTCCTACCTGTTTTTAGATAAGTAACAAAACAGAACTTCCACACACTTTTAAACTTGCAGTGAGAATTTTATTGTCACCCATGTGTTCGCCTCTGTGTGACTGTTAGCAAAATATCCATGAATTACTGAATGGATTTAATGAAACTCTCAGAAAGTAATCATTAGATGTGCATCTACAGCTGATTACATTTTGGAGTCAATCTGATTCAAAATGGCTGCCAGACTGAATCAACCTTAGCAAACACTAAAATGGCTACAACTCAGTCACTTTTATAGATATTGAGCTCAAATTTGGTGTGGTAGTAGCTGAGATTGATCCCCAACACATACTGTTTAAAACTTTGGCGTGCACAGCAGCAGGGGATGTGCATTCATTTAAGGAATGCAACTTTTACCAGTGAAGGTCTATTAACCAAAACATTGTAATAACTCATCATTCCAATTTAGGTAATTGTAGTTGATCTTAGTTTATAATATTTTTGCAATGTACTTCTTAGAAATAAGTAATTAGGGTAGATTACACTGATACTATACAATAAGGATCAAAGCAAACACTGCTTCTAGCGGGAGTATTTGAAGGTTTTCGTGGTTTCTGATCTTGCAGGGAGGCAAGGTGACAAATATTCTTTTGGTTGTAATTTGTAATTTATGATCCTTGATACTGGGTCTGCTCTGCTATTGTTTTTATCTGGTGCCAAGTGTGCAACTTACATGAGGTTTTCAAAGCTTTTTGGCTGAAATGTTCATCTTTTTTTTACTCCTAAAGAAGTTTTGCCTCTCATCCGAAGAGCTTTCGTAATTCTTTTTCTTTGACTCGCTGTAGGCAGTATTACAAAAACAAAAACACAACAATGATCTGAGAGATGAATAAAATTTCCTCCTAGCTGAGGCTGTCCTGCTGGTAATTTCCTGTGGGTTTGTTGTCTGTTTGTAGCTCCCTTCAAATAATCAGTTTTGGTCCACATGTCCCAGATAAAATGCAATGCAACACTATCATGGTGTGGGGTCAGCCATTGGGGGGGTTCACATTTCCTGGGTAATGCATTATTATTCCATGTCCCTTGGACGATCTCTGTTTGCTTCCAGGAAGACTTCTTACCACACATTTCTCTGTAGGAAAATCCTGGAAATATCACTGAAGAGGCAAAGCCAGGGTCAGTGGAAAACAAGAACCAACTGTTTGATGCTGCGCTAAACTCTGAGTAAACCTTAAATTTACAGACTTCTTAATTGTACAGCAATTTATCAAAACAGTTTGTTACAGAAATAAATTAAATATTTCTTCATGGTTGTGGTAGCACTTTGCAATTAGATGGTTGGGATGACTGAAAAATGGCATAAATCTTTGGTGAAAGAACATTGTAAAGAAAACTTTTGTTTCTTGCCTAACCCAGGCTATCATTAGGCTGTATGGAATATCATAAAAGCCCTTTATCTGTGTTCTGATCTCAAATTTAGCTGAGTCTTTTAAGTTCCACGTGTACGTTTGTGTTTAACGAGGTCGTTTGCACCTTTTTTTATTGTGTCGGGACATTTGACTTCTCAAATCAGCGTAAAATAATTTTATGACCCGAGCTTCATGGTGCAGTTCATTGACCAAATAATAAAATCCTATTGATTTTTTCCAAATGGTATTAGCTTTAGGTCTATCTGTCTTCTGTGGGATGTGAAAGCCCTACAGCCCAAAGTAAATTAGACTACTTCAATCAATAAGTGACATCCCAAAACTTTGCTGAGTTACTCATGCTGGGTGTAAAGCCAATACCTGGCTGTCAGCAGCTGTAATTTAAGGTGGACTTACATTTAGGTCTGAAAACCTGCAGAAGAGCTTATGTTCAACCCAATGACAGCAAGCTGCTGAGGTCGTACCAGTATAAACAATTGTAGCTTTGCAAGGTTTTTAGTATCACAAAGCTGGTTCATTTCTAAACAGGGCATCTTGAGGTTTTGCATTGTTGAATATTTCCATATCTACTGTCCATGTGCCGACTTTAGGTGCTTTTGAGTAGTGGGGGGTCCATTTAATTGCCAGATTTGTATTTTTTGCAGTTTGTGCCTGTTGTTTTTTTTAAATCCCCTGCTGTATTGATCATTTTGATATTACAGTACTGATAAATTCCCAATCTATTGTGCAGCCCTATTCACTAACCTGTATTGCAGACAAAAGATGAATGGTCATGTGCTAGGTGTGGAAAATATATGTGTAATTTTTCCCTCCATCAGGAACTTCACCACTCTCACCGTGTTGCGTGACTTGCGCTCCACACCCAGGTGTAGAGTGTCTCAGTCTCGGGGCCCTTTTGTTGAGCCACTTATATTCTGAGAGAGGTCAGGTTACACATCAACACTATAGGGGAAGTAAATGATATGTGGAGAAACGTAATGTTAAAAATATGTTCATCGACTTAAATAATACGCCTGTTGACTGGGTACATTTTGTTCAAAATGTGTTGATGGATAACAGAAGAGGGCTCCACAAAGTAATAAACAGTTCAACTCAGTTTATTTACAGTGCCTATAAAAACGATGGTTTATGCTTTATTTGCTGTCAAAAATCAATCATGGGCAATAAAACTGGCTTACTGTACAAAAAATTAATTTAAAAAACCTTCAATGTTAAACTAAAATCAAATTTCTACAGAGTAACAACTAGAAGCACCCAGAGATCCGGGTCATGATCACCATCAAAACTATCATTTTTTTGACAATCCCAACATTTCATGAAAATTTCATCCAAATCTGTTCAATATTAGTTTTTATCTAATTTTGCCTGCAGGCAGATCAAACAAACGTGACTGAAAACATAACCTCCTTGGTGAAGGTAACAAAGGAGTCAACCTGCTGCAGCATAGAGAGGTTTTAGGGAGTCACCTTGACCTTTGACCCCGTGACCTCAAGATCAATAGGCATCATCGCTGACCCGTGAGGTGTCCACTTGTGCAGTTTGACATTCCTACGTTCCACTGTTCCAGAGTTAGAGCACGGGCTGATCTGTGACGTTGACCTTTGACCTTGACATTTGACCAGATCACCACCAACATTTAAACACTTGTTCCTTGTATCATGTTTGACGCCTCCTGGAAAAGTCATGAAAATCCGATAATAACCTTTTGAGTAATCTTGTACACAGACAGACAAACAAACAGGACTGAAACATACACAACCTCCTTTGGTTGTAACATACGAAAAGGGATTCAACCCCTTTAAAGTGACTGTCCTAATTCAACTCAGATGGGATGGATCCGAAAGGATTTCCAAGGTCCTAAACATCCCCAGGAGTTCTGTTAAAGTTCTGTATATGGGACATGTGTAAATCTACTAAGAGCAGGACATCCTCACAAACTGAGTGACCGTGCAAAAAGGAGAATAGTGAGAGAGGTCCCCAAGACACCTGAGAGCACGCTGAAGGAGGTCCAAGCTTCATCGGGTGAGACGGGAGTGACTGGTTCATGTTACAACTGCTGCCCGGCTTCTTCACCAGTCTGAGCTTTATGGGAGCGTGGCAAAGAGAGAGCCGCTGTTGAAGAAAACTCAGATTGAATCTTGGCTAGAGTTTGTTGTTCGTAGTTGACATTTAAGGAGTTCTCTTCAACAGCGGCTCTCTCTTTGCCACTCTCCCATAAAGCTCAGATGGCTATAAAATAGATTTTAAAATGTCGAAACATGATGAGTGCAGCAGATTATTAACGCAAACATAACATTAGCTCAGATACCATGCTTACTGCCAGGATGTGGTGGACACTGTGGTCCTTCTTCAGACCAGCTCGTGTTCATTTGTTGCCTGCGCTGGACTGAGCTGAGTGCAGAGCAAAAACTCAATATTCCGGCAAAATAATTTCACTTGTGTGCAGCACTTCATGATGACTCACTCGCGTATTTAATGAAGGGAATCACGCATACGTTTTTTTGTGCCAGTCTGTGAGTTTGAAGCCTGACGTGTTTTTTTTTAATTGTTATTTTTATGATTCTTGGCTGTCAGCTTGCTTCCCTATTTGTCTGAAGTAGACGTGGAGAGAGTCATTTAGGCGAAGCTCCTGAACGAATGGAAAATCTCCAAACTCTGAGGATATTACGAACCCATTTAGCTCCTTGTCTTCATCCTCCTCGTTTTATTGATCCTCCTCGACAATAAAAGCAATGCCAAGGCTTTCCTCTGAGATCCTGATAGAAACAGGATTTATTTGGCAAGTTTTTCAAGTCCGTCACCTTTTATCGCCCGTCGACGAAGGCTAAAGGCAATCCTATGTTTACCTGTGTGTGTGTGTGTCTGTAGCTTTGGCAAATATCTCAGGTATGACTAGGATTATTTCAATGAAACTCCCAGAAAGTAATTATTGGTTGTACAACTACAACTGATAATCTTTCAGAGTCAGTCCAGCTCAAGATGGCCTCCACAGCTAATTAAACCTAGCAAACAAAAACATGGCTTTAACTCGGCCAATTTTACAGATATTGAGCTACAGTTTGGTGAGGTAGTAGCTGAGAGTTATGCCCAACACATACTCTGAGCACCAACTGATTGCACAGAATCTGATTTCCAATCTTTGTCATTCGCCATTACAGTCAGCTCTGCGTGCGTTTTAACAAAATATCTCCTGAACCACTGGATGTAACTTTCAGAAATAATAACTGGGTGTAATTCATCACCCTTTAGAGTAAGCCTAGTTCAAGATGGCTGCCAGAGCTAATTCACCATAGCCAACACAAAAATGACTACAGCTTTACAGATGCTGATCTAAAATTTGGTGCGGTAGTGGCTGAGCATCATCCCTGACAAACAGTCAGAGCACTACACTTGTTCAATACTTTTGCTCAAAACTTTAGCATTAACTGTGGGCGTCAGCCCTGTTGGTCTGTTAGTAAAATATTTTATGAGGCACAAGACGGATTCTAATGAAACTTTCAGAACATATTCGCTGGGTGTACATCTACAAGTGATTGACATCAGCGTTGCTCCAATGCAGGAAGGCTGCCACAGCTCATCAACAATAGCCAACACAAATAGGACTCAGACGCAGTCATTTTTACAGACATTCCCACAGAAAACGCAATGTTCTCAGTGTTACTGAAATAATTACGTCCTCGGAGTGTCGAGAACAAAGCGTGACACTCGATTCGTGCTCCGCCTTAGCAACAGCGTCAGGAAATGGATAAACTCATAAAACTTGTCTGAGATGGCCGTGAAATACAACACCCGGCCCACAAGCTGATCATAAATCAGTTTAAGGTGCTGAGGGCGACATAAAAAAGAACATCAGTTCACACCATGGTTTGATGTGCCCCCCTCCCCCCCACACACACACACACACCCACACATCAAGGTTCAAAACCATAAACAAACTTGTTACAAACAGGAATCCTCAGAGATTATGTTGAGTTCAGTAAGTATTCTGTCAAAAGTAGATTTCTTTTTTTTTGTTATGGCAAGAGAGAAATATTTATTTGTGGAAAAAAAAATGAAGCAACTTCTTCCTTCTTCAGACATCAGGGATTTGCCGACGCTAATGAGATAATTGCAACCAGACGAAGGCAGATTTTGCGGTCTGGGATTTCAGGGATGAGCGAACAGTAAATGTTGTTTACTGTAAGTGATGGGAAGACTTTTTTTATTTTATTTTTCCCCTTAACTCTCCTTTGCTCCCAGAGTGTCCCGACCAGTAAAATGCTAAAAATACATGAAATTCTTCTGATGTTTGACAAATAACCGGTCCCAGTGGTGGATCATCTTGACATCAGTGCCACTTTTAGATGAGCAATAACGAGCTTGTTTGTATTTTATTAGTTCAAGACAAGAGATCAGCACTTACTGCTTGCCGAGGTACTTTTTGAGCTAAATTAATAACCAGCAAGACAAACTGTGGTTTCCTAAACCAGAATATCAACTCTGTGGAAATTTAGTCCAGGCATTATTAAAACTGAACTTTGTCTCTGTGAAAAACAATAATCCCAACAGGCCCATCCGAAGAGGGTACTTGTGATTATACTGAAAACACTAAAAAATGAGTAAATTTTTTTGGTTTTCTGTGCCGACAAAAGGACAAAAAGATTAAAGCAACTTTTACATGTGTGCAAAAAAGGAATCTGTCTTAGTTTTTACTATCGTTTGCCAATCTGTGGATCAGAACTTCAGGAGCAACTCACAGCGGACATGAGAAATCTGAATAAATATGCAAGTTTTCACTTAGCTATACTTCTCATAATATAATTACTTTGTCTTTGTTCTCCATTTAGATTAAACCCAAAAACCAGGAAGTCACTTATGGCCCTCGAGCTGTTGGTGGGGGTAAATGTTTTATCCACAGCGTGCCTCAAACATGGCAATGCTAAAAGGTGACATCTGTATCTGCACATGTTGGGCTCCGCCGCTCCGTGTTTAACTGAAACCAGACCTAAAATGTCACTGACAACGTGCGCTGGGGCCGTATGTGTGGAGAGAGTCATTTGGATCCCAAAACGAAAGCCCTGTTTCACAGCAGGGTTGGAAAAAATTAAAAGACAATTATTAAAATATCAAACTGTAATTCAGTTATGTATTATTACCGCCGCCGTGTTTTCGGTAGCGTTGGTTTGTTTGTCCGTCTGTCTGTCTTTTAGCAGGATTACCTAAAAACCAAAGAACAGATTTCAGGAAACACCGGGGTTGTCACGACAAACACATGACTAAATTTTGTTGGTGATCTGGTCAAAGGTTCACAGGTGTAGGAATGTCCAACTGAACAGCTGGACACCTCATGGGTCGAGGATGATCCCTATGGATTTCAAAGTCAAAGGTCAAGGGCACAGGGGACCCCTTTGTTAAAACATTGTTTAGGTTTGTTTTATTCCAAAATCTCACTTTACAAAACAAGAGCTGGATGTTGCAGATGAAGTGCTCCTGTAGTGACGTGATGATGTGTTTAAAAGATGAATTCAGATCTGTCCTGTTAACTGTCCTGAAGCTACATAACATCCAGCCATTTGAGCTGCCTGGGAATAAACAAGACTGGTTATTTTTCCCTCTGCTAAGGACGTTATGTTTTCAGTACCTTTGGTTTTTTTCTCCCATCTGTTAGCAAGTTTACTTAAAAACGGACAAACAGATTTCAGTGACGTTTTCAGAAAATGTTGGTGTCGTCTCAAAAGACAAGTGATTAAATTTTGGTGGTGATCCAGATTGTCCAAGAGTTAAGTGGCGTCAGTAACCCTATGGCCTTGGCGGCGTTTTGCGCTCTGCGAGCGCTTCTAGTTGAGTATTGCAATGAGAATATTGGTTAAGATAAACCCACATTTCCTCACTTTATCATCTCAGCCACTAAACCGGGTGTTAGCAGGATCTGATTGGCCAAATATACTGGGATGGAATGGTTTGCATGGAAATGTACTAGTATACCACTTAATGTGATATGTTGCACATATAGATATTGCAGAAACAATACATTTTTCATACATAGTGCAGCCCTGTTGATGACTGATTTATTCGTCCGTTTTCAGTTAGTTGTCCCAGTCATTCTTAAAAAGCCACACTGACAGGCTGCAGTGTATCTATTTACCTAAAATTACATGTTTTTGTGTCTACTGCTATGGGGAAATAATTTTTTTTTTTTTAAATCTAAAAACCAGCCCAGGAAGTCTACTGTAATTTGCCGTTTCAAATGACAGATAAATTACTGCTGGTGTTCAGTTTAATCATAAGTTTGCTGCTCGTAAATGCTCCTAAATTCAATAAGTTTTAAATTTATATAACATTAATGTGGCTGAAATTAGATTAAAGCTGCATTTTCTAACTTCGCAGTAGATCAAGGTTGAGCTGAATTACAGAAGAGTCATCTTGAGCATTGATCCTTGGGAGGAATCGTTTGGACGTATCTGAAAATCTCAGACTGTGTAGAGTTACACACGGATGCTTTAATCTGACAGAGGAACCATTTTAGATTCGTCTGCATCCTACTGATGAGGGCCGAAACAGAAATGGTGTCTTTATTACTCAAAGATGGAAGAACATCCGGTATTTGCTGTATCTAATGTTTCTAAATGTAGCTGTTCGAGTCAAAATGGACTGTAACGTCTTTAGGTCGATGGTTCTCAAACTGTGGGGCGCGACCCATGGGGGGGGCGCAGTGCCATGACAGGTGGGGCGCGTGACCTCTAATTTATTTATTTTTTTGGTCCTATAGAAGGTGTAGGTGGAACTAGGTCTTACTTTTTTGTTACACAAACAGCATTTCCATGGTGATAAGCTGGTCAGACAGCTCGCTCTGCAGAGTGAGGAGTGGGTCAGCTCCTTTTCTGTCAGATGGCGCGCGACCCGGGTAGAAGTGATGACGAACAGTTTCTCTCTCTTTAGCGGATGGAGGGAGGAGGAGGGGGGGGGGGGGGTCCCTACGAAACAGTGGCAAACCGGCAGACTGAAAATAGAATCCCGT
>JAOXNZ010000091.1:12218339-12228403 GCA_028566095.1 Kryptolebias brasiliensis
CTTGGACTGTTTCTAGAAGCAGTAGATACCCAAATGGAAGTACAAAAACATGCAAAAAGAGAATTTTGCATAATAGGTCACTTTTAAAAAAAAAAAAATCTTGTTAACCGATGGTTAAATACCCTCTGCTCTTGCACACAACAATTGGTGTTCATCATTTCCAAACACAGTTAAGTATTAAGACTGCCTAACAGGATTTGTACCCATTTTAACCCCATCCAAGACCGTTTATAAAAGTATTTGGAAACATCACTCTCAAATACAACGTTAAAAAACATTACCTGGCAGATATCTGAGAGGATCAGTGAACTCATGCTCTTCAACTGTTGCTTTGTCTTCATGTTGTTGGATTAAGCAGACTAGAAGCTACACCGACTGTGGATCTTTAAACATGGAGGTCACCGAGTTTTAGCCTGTCCGCTCGGTTTACATAATCTCGCCCAGAGTCTCCTGTCAGGATAGTTTCTTTGCCCCGGAACAGCAAAGAGCTACTTCTACAGCTGCACTGGTTTTCATAGCCCTGAGGTCCGGCGCTTTGGCAGTCCAAATGGAAAGAAAGAACCAGCTCTAACTAAGGGCACTGGCTTCGAACCAGTACAGGAACCACTTTGGTGGCAGAGGCCTCTACAAGAGCTCTCTTAAAGTGTGGGTTGTTGCTCCGGGGTTTCCCTGATGATGTTCCCACTGCATGCACAGCTCAGGAAACACTTGATGGGATCATTCAGCGTGGAGTGTAGACGGGGAGATGGAGAGAAGACTGTTGAGCCGACTGATGGAGAAAGTACGGTTAGGGGTGAGCAAAGAATGATTGAACCAATAGCCAATTGAACGGTGGAATGCTGTGAGGGCCTTTGGGGCAGAATAGAAACTACAAACCAAAAATAAAAAAAAAGGACAAGCAAGTCCAGAGGAAACGAGCAGAAAACTGATCATGGATGACAATTTTCCAGCTCTTGCAACCAAACAGTGTTAGCTGCCGTGTCCTGAGGGTGAGAAATTGCAACATTAGCTCAGACCCCAATTCGATCTCTTATATGTATAATACATGCGTGTGTGTTAGTACCTCTCTGTGTTTAGCTTCTCTAAATTCAGCAGACAGGAAAAAAAATTTTCTCCCGTTCGCTCCCCTCCCCTGTCCTCTCTTCATCCTCTACCCTGTGCTCGCTGCTTGTTGCTGATTGGCTGGAGGGCATGCAAGGGATGAGGTCTTGTCGACTAATCTGCCAGCAGATCACCACTGATGGGCCTCTGTAGAATGGCTTTAGTAAATTACTGTTCCAGGGTTGGGCAAATCCCCTCTATCAGATAGCAGCTCTTGCTTTATCTCTGCTTTCATTTCTAGTCCAACTTCTCTTCACCACCTCACTCAGGCTCTGACTTTATCTTTTTATCGTTTCGTCTCTACATCTGTTTCTTACCCTCCATTCATTCATGCTCTTTGCAGTCTTAATACCTCACACCTAGTTGTGCGTCTGCACAATATACCTGCCTTACCACACCTGGAGTGAACTAGATTTGCTTATATCAAAAAGAGACATTCTGTGGATTTTGCTCTAAAGCCGTTGAAGCATCGCAGCCTCTGTGTGAACAGGTTCCCTTATCTCCTAGTGATTGTGCATCTGAACAAGATGGACCCGTTTTGAGCCACTTTACATCCCAGCTTTTAGTACCCAGAAGAAGATGTTTGTGGATTAGAGGGAATTTTATTTATTTTTTTAAAAATGCATACAGTTTTTGTTTTGCATACCACTGTCTCAAAAGAGACGATAGGGATAAAGAACTAGATGGAGGTGATGGAGTAAAAAAAAAAAAAAGAAAAGACTGGTGTTTTTCTCTACTTGTACAGTAAGTCACTGTGTGGAGTGCCTGAGGTAGGGAATGTGGCTCGGTTTAAAAAAAGCTGAGTTGAGCCAAGCGCCGACTAACCTCTTGTGTTTTGTTGTAGCTCCCTCTGACTCCTCCTCAGACTGCCAGCGTTGCGGCTATCAGCTCACATATGGTAGCCAGGCACGTCTGATGTCACACAAAGCTGCTATTGCTGTGATGATACTCCTGCTGGATAATTAACAGGTGGTGTACCGGGAGAAGAATTGGTTAGAAAACACATTTTTTTTCAATCAATGTGGTTTTTTTGGGGGGTTTTTGTGATCGTGTGGTTGGAAATAGCATTTTCATTTTAGGCCAGAAAAGACATTTTCTGGTATTCAGCTTGTAAGATAATTTTTTTTCCTAAGGAACAAACGCACAGATTGGTTTTTGTTCTTTGGTATTTTAACCATTCTGCTTGTTTAAGGCCTTGTTTAAACTACAACCAGTATCTTTAAAATTGACATATTTTTCCTCAGTTTCAGTTCTGCTGCATCACTACGTCCACTTTAACCACATCACAAACAGAGATAACATTCTTAGCTTGGCTAATAATTTACCCAAAACACTTTTTTGATTAAAGTTTATTGGCAACAGGGTCAAGATAAAAAGAGACAAACGTAGTAAACTGATCCAACTGGCTCCATTTTTGTTTTGCTTTTTTGAGAAACAAAGTGACAGTGGACATGTGAAAATAGGCTTTTTTAAATATAAGTAATGTTGGCATTACTTTGTAGGACAAAACATTCTTCACTCTTCCCTTTTATCTGTTCTTATATATTCTCGCCCACTCCATGCTTTCTTAAAAATCTAATTGAGCCCTGTAGAGTCCACCGGTGAGAGAATTTACAGAATACTTAAATCAGTACCAATGAGTGGCTGATTGATAAAAACACTTTTTTGCTGTAATTGCAATGTTACCCGGACTACACTAGTTTAATCTCTAAAAGAGCTTTTGCTGTTTTGAAGTCACATCGATATTGGAGTGGAGGTTTTAATTCTTGCCACTATGCCAATGCTAACTGAGTAGCAGGACTCGGAGGGAGTTCGGTTTGGTGAGCCCCACCCTTCTTTATCATCCCTGCAGCCCTAAAGTAAGCATCTTGCTGCTTTCCTGCTTGCCACACATGAACTCTCTCTCTCTCTCTCTCCACAGCCCACACTGCAAATGTTGCGGCTGCTAGCTATCCAGCTCGCACCGATGTCAAAGCCTCTAATCTCTCCAGCACAAAGGCCGTGCGAGGGAATTTACGTTAGCCTGCCACAGAAATGAAAGGAGAAGCGGAGAATCGTTTGAGCAGGTTGACAGATAAGGCTCTTGTGCTTTCTGTGTGGTGCATTTTAAGCCATGTTAAGCTGCTTAATTAGACATAATCTACAGACCCCAGACTGAGCCGGAACTAATGAAGTTAAAAGACTCAAATCCCATCCTACCATCGCAGTCTGCTCTACACCACACCATCACTCGTGTCTCTCGGCCTCATCACTGTGCTGTCCTCTCTGCTGTGTCATCCCACTCTTTCCTCCTAACACCTTTAATGGCTTCCATCACACCCAAACTGTCTGCCTTGCCTACACGACAACCATAAAACTTGAACCTTACGTGTCTCGAACTATATGATCACCATTATCATTTCTAGGATTCTGACAGAAACCATTTTGGTTCTTTAGAGCAGTATGTTGCCTCTGTTAAGCAGTAACACTGTATCATTAGAGCAAGTTAAAGGGATAGTTTGGACCTCTTTGAAGCGGGGGTCACATGGAGTTATTAATAAACAATGTCTTACCTGTAGCAGAAATCACATGGAGCATTATCGGTTTGTAATATCAGGCAGAAGAACAGTTCATCTGATCTGGGACCAGCATGAGGCACATCTTGAAACAACTCCAATAAGATAATTATAGAGGTTTATGTAAACGCTGTTTTGTAAACCTTTTTACACCAACATCAGTTTTGTGTTAAACTTCAAATAGAAGTTTGGTGGTCTGCTACCAGCAATGGTCTGTATGAAACTCGTTTTGCAAATATTTAGCGTGCCCTGGCAGAAACGTAACTGAAGCAAACATAATGAGATGTAGAACGGGAAAATGATATGGTAGTGTAAGAGAGAACTTTACCTGATATAGCTGAGTGGTTTCTACTACAGGTAAGATATTAATTACTATAGAACATCATTTTGAAAAAATCCAGACTAAAGCTATGAAATACATTTTTGTACTCAGTATTTACATATGATGATCAGAAAACATCACATGACTAAACACTGGAACCATCAATTATGAGCTTATGAGTCGGTGCCAGTAAATCCTTAAGAATGTGTTGTCTTAGGTCAGGAAATGTAACATTGATTTGTTTTAAATAAAGATGTTGCCGTCTTGGAAGATAATTATATTCTTTAGGTAATTTTTCCTACTTATGTTGGTGGATTAGCTAAGCTTTGACTAAGTGCTGTAAAATATAACGTTTTATCAGTTGTCTTTTTTATATGTTTGCCAACAGTTTTCATATGTTCATATGTACATAGGTTCTTCTCTTGTCATGTTTATTTGTGTTACTTCATGCATGCTGTGGACCAGACTTCAGTCCGTGTATCTCATTTCTAGCAGCACATTGGGTAGATCCAAACAACGGTCAGGGCTACTGGACCTGCAAACCAGCCCATTCTGGTCCCAAACAGAACAGTGTATCTGAAGTAGTTTTACAAACGGCTTACCAAAAGCAGTTCTGGAAATAGAGTTAACAGCGTCATCTCAGAGTGACAAACTCAATATTTCTGTCCATGCATGTTCTCCTCTCTCACCAGGACTCGACCGCAGTACTGAACCGACAGTTCAACAGAGCTAATCAAAAACAACATTGGCTTTCTGACTGGGGGCGGAAATAGTTGCTTCGGCAAAAATTGAAACAGTTGACGCTGGACTGAGGACTCGGGGAACGTGGCAGCAGTTTTTCCTCCACCGCTCTCCTTCCTGTTTTTTTTTTTTTTTTTTTAATTCTAAAACCATTTTTCTCCTCCAGTTAGAACATTATTATTATTTTTTTAATCCGCTATTTCCAATCCCTCCATGGTGTGAGTATCCGCACCGTCCATGTATATAAATAATTATCTGTAGGATGGAGGAGAGATTTCAGTTTTTTTCCCCTCAGTTGACTTCACTTTGTTCTCCAACCAGCTCTGTATAATCCCCCCCTCCCCTCCCCCCCGTTGTTACTGTGGCATGTTTACATATTTCTCCTGTCTGCGCATCTTGAAGTACCAGCTTCTTTGAAATGTTTTGGATCTTTTCTGAAGCCGAGCAGCAGCTCCTTCCCCTCGGGGGGGGGGGGTTCTTGTAAATGCTCATCTCTAGTCCAGGAGGAGATTGCAGCTGACCATTGTTGAGTTTCATCATCGTCATGAAAGCGATGCCTTGCTGTTGATAGCCTGTCTGAGAATTTTCTTCACCCCATCATCTCCCTCTATTCCCTCTTTAAGCCCTTCGTCTCACCTTTTCTTAACCCATAGTGCTTGCAGCCTCTTGTAAAGTGTATTTACATCAATTTAGATGAAGTACAAAAGCAAACACTGGCCAAATCTGAGGAATACAAATAGCTTTTAGTTCTTATCATCCATCCCTCAGTTGTCTTTGACTTTCTCTGCTCCCCCGATGAGACAAACTACGCTCCCTCCGCCTTGGTCCTATTGCTGCCCAGTATCATGGTGCTGTAGAGTGGATCTGAGGGCGGCTGCGGCTGCTGCATTGTGGTTTTGCTTGATTAGCTAGTGTGTGATGCTGTAGGCAGCTTTGTTTAGTTGCTGAATGGGCTGTTCCTCTGAGAGCACAGGAGAGGCATCAAGGAGCAGAGGAAGGAGGGGACGGAGAGCGAGAAGGGTGGAGTGGAAAAGGAAAAGCAGGAGAATGGCAGGGACGGGGGTGGGTGGGGGGATGAAAGCTAAAGGGGAAGAGTATAAAGAGAGGTTACGAGTAGATAAATGAGGCGGGAGAGGAAGCAGGAGGAGGGAAGAGCAGAAATGAGGGAGGAATGGGAATGGTGATGTGGAGAAGAAAAAAGGAAAGAAATGACCTCTCCTCCTGTGGAGAGGGAAGATAACTGTGAGTGTTTAGAAATGCTGAGGTGGACAGAAGCCATATCTGCCTTTTAACACCGCACCTGCTAGTCTGCCTGGCCACTACTATTCACCAAGTTCCTTTTGTATTGTGCCTATGGTTGCGCTTATGTGCGTCTCGCCGCCTGTGGAAGTTATCTGTGAAAACACGTTACTATTCACACAGTCGGCACAATGTTTTTTGTTTCAGCTGTTAACAACCTTGGGAAAATGTTAAAACCCTGACATGACAAGTCCCTGAGTGCCTCCACCGCACTGCTTTAATACATCCAGAGTATGCATTAATAGCCTCTGAAATGTGGAATGTGGTTTGTGCAGTAGTTTTGCTGTCTGTGTCTGCACACACCCCATGCAGCTTTCCAGTAAACCTATAGGCTCCATGAGCATTAAGTTCTTTTAAAAATCCGATTGAATCTGCTCTGATGCTCGTCACGGGCGTGGTCGCTGGAGAGGCAAAACAACAAATAGCAGTGACCATACTTTTTTATCTTAACTTCTCGAGTCTAGATTATATTTAACCCTCCAGTTCCATATTGTAATCACTGCTTCAACCTATTTATTTCTAAAAGAAATCCAGATTCGTTCTCACTATGAACAGTTCTGAACCATGGCTACTATAGCTATCAGTTTCCTTGAGTGGAAAAAATGAGCTGTTTTGCAGCTTTTTGTCCAGAGGAGCGGATAACGTGATCAACTTCAAGAACTGATATGTGCTTGAAAGTCTCAAGCAGCAGCTGTCAGTCATTCATGCTCTATAACCCTCTGGCTACAGTAACTCAGTTGAAGGAAATGTTGCTTTTCTGTGAAAAAGCCTCTCAATTTAACTCGTAAGAGTTAAAGTTTCTGTCCCAGTGAACATTTGAAAAAAATAAAACAATCCTTGTAATTAACCTCTAATTTAAAGATTGGAGGCTTTAAAAATGAAATAAAATGCAGAGGTATTCTGAAATTATTCAACGCAGTTTTGTAAGTTAGTTGGTAACAGAGCTGCAGTGATTCCTCGTGTGTTCTTGGAAGAAACCAGTTGCCTTGTAAGAGAAATAGCATCCATCCTAATAAAACAGGATTTAAATACATCTTAGGATTGTAGAAACAAGTTTGTCACACAGTTAAAATACTTAACAGCTAAATAGTTGTCACCAACTGTTGTGACAACAAGATTGTCACTCAAATTTGTGTTCAACCGCTCAGTTTGACACTGTTATTTCATTTTGTAGGTAAAAATCTTTGCCCCTCAACTCAATGTAAAGTCTGTTAATCTGTTTGCTTCACCTTAGAGTTCCAAAGAAATCATTAAATACTTATATAGCTGTACTTTTTAAGTGATGCTTAAGCAAAATCTTGTCTTTCCATCATTTTGTACCTAAAGGTAAACGAGTGACAAGCTTCAGTACAAGGTTGACTCCTGTCAGTTTTACTCATCAACAAACATGTTGATGTTCTCACCTGCAGGTTTCTTTGGAGCAAAAAAAGAAAATAAAGGGAAATTTAATTTGCACCTAAATTGGTAGGCAACCAACCTCTTTGGTCACACATTAATTTATCTTTTGTGTGCCAAGACATTTCCCCCTTAGATAGTCAATATCCTTTCATGTTCTTGAATAAAAGTTTGTGCACTTGGGCCAGACGAACTAACTCTACCAGCATTTTTAAACATAAATCTCAGTTTGCAGTCTTAATCTATACAATCCCATTTATTCACAGCCTTGTTTTTTCTTTTTATTTGGGTATAGATAGAAAATGAAGAGAAAACCCAGATATATGGGTTAATTTTAAGCTTCATTTCATGCGTCCTAGTCATCACTTCCTTATAAATGTTGGTTTATAACTTTATCTGTAGGACTGTGTATGTGTGTGTGTGGCAGCATGTATATTTGTTTTTAGAAGATGGAATAAGGCCCACTGAGAGTGTTGACAGTCTTGAACATTGGTGCTAATGGGGTGTATAAATACTGAGCGGTGTGGACTAGAATGCAAGAGGAAATCAAAGGCTCCTCCAGTTTGTGTCTGAATTCTGCTCATGTTTCTGGATAAACGCACATTTTTCTATCACAAATTAAAATACGACAACAAAGAGCTCATTTCTTTTTCCACCTGTAAGGCTCACTTCCTCTGCCATCCCTCCTCTGTTCTCACTTTCTTTTATTCCTGTGTCTCGATAGGCGATTCCTCTTTTTATTACCCTTCCTCTTGTCTCTCCCTGTCCTGCAACCCTTTCACTTCCTTCCTCGGTATCTCTGTATCCACTACTGGCAATTTTTTTTCTTTCTTTTTTATTTTTTTTTTACAAACGGTCCGTTTAATAGATGATTGAAAGAACGCACTCCTGCACGCATTCACTGAAGATTTGAAATAAAGAAGCTCCTTATCTCTCCTGCCAGAGACACTGTCCTGTGCTCGCCATGCAGATGAATAATATATGTAGATACGAGCACATACGCGTGCACGCCGCCGCACAAGTAACCCCATTGGACTGGCTGCGGTGCTGACATGGGTCGTTGTGTGCCAAGCGTTCGTAACACAGCTGCGTTTGTGCGCGCGCTCTGCTGACTGAAGTCGCTGTGAAGGGATGTAGAGTCTCCAGGGGTTAGGGTGATGAATGGGAGTGTTGTCACTAGTCAGGTCCAGCTGCTTTTGTGCCATCTTCATGCTGCATGTTCCCCCATTATACCACAGGCACTGCATGTTTGGTGCATCTGCCTGAGAGTGAGCGTGGGTGTTTTTATTTCTTTAGTTTTTGTTAGTGTAGCTTGAATGAAACGGTTCTTTTGTGAGAGGGTGGTAAGCCGTTCACGTGCTGCGTGTGTGAGAGCACGGTGCTAATACACTGGCGTTCAGGTGATGCTTTAAAACACCTGTGTGTGCTTCTGACTGCACATCCCCGACATCAGATAAAATAGCCTGGCTGTCTTCATCTGTGGGGATAATTACACCAACACGTGCGCGTCTTTGGCTCGTAGCCTGTAGGAGAGGGTTCCTCTTGTGCCAGTCTGTAGATATTTCATTGTGTGAGTAATAGTGGGCTCTGAAAACATGCTGTCAAAGCAGAAACTGAGCACTTTTATGAGACATTGTCTTGTGTGCACACATTTGCTTTCCAGTAGACTGCCTGTATGGTTTAGAGATAGTGTCTGATTATCAGGAACCCATAATTCAGTGTAGAGTCTGTCTGAGTTATCGACATTTGTAAGAAGAAAGCTTTTGATAGTTTGTGCTTTCTTTAGTGCTGTATGTAGATAACTCATAGTTGTCAAAGCAGGTGGCTCTGATGCAAAAAGGCCCTGAAAGGGGATTTATAAAAATTGAGAGATACGTCACTTATAGTATAGTATTTATAGGTCTTCTGCTGTCCTTTGACTGCATTTTTGTTGCTGAACTGTTTCACTGACAGTGATGCCATTGGCTAAAGGTCATCTGTCTGAGCTGCATCAGTTAAGACCACACGCTGAAAAAAACAATGCCATGTAAACAGCACTTCCTAACAACGTTAAACCTGAATAAGGTCTTATTCAGAGTAAGCAATAACCGAATTTAACAATGGGAAGTGTTCTGACCTTAAACACATCATGCAGACATGCTTCCATCATAACTACACTGATGTGTCCTCCTGGAGTTTTTGTGGAGTCTGATCACACACCTTGGTGGCTCCATCAGAGTTGATGCTAAACAGGATAGCTATTGATCAAAAGAAGGCATGCTTTGGGGAGCAATAGTAAAAATCCATTTGTGTTTGGACAGATATGAACAGTGGTGTAAGCAGACATTGTTTAAAGTACATCATGATCAGACTTCCTCAGAGTTTTGACCTGTAAGTGAATGTACAATTCAAATTCAAGCATGAACACGCTGTAATACTCCCCGATTGTGTGCATCCAACTCATTAATTTCCAGCAAGCAAAGCCTCAAAACTTCTGAGCAGCCTGCAGTCAGACTGACATCAGACTGAGTGGCTGTCGGACACTACTGTCCTTTTATTGCTCAGCAAAGATCTACGCAATTTGTTCAAACTGAACAATTATAGTAAAAATGTTTTTTTTAATATATCATAATCAAAAGAGATCATTTTTTTTGAAAAAAAAAATCTCACGA
>JAOXNZ010000091.1:12234033-12248688 GCA_028566095.1 Kryptolebias brasiliensis
GTTTTTATAGTTTATGGAAGGAATAATATAGAGGTCAAAACTTTTAAGCATTCTTTGAGCTCTCTAAGCATTAAAGCCTTACCAGTTTCCCTGGTAGATATGACATTGTGTTTTCAAAAAATTAGCATAATGATTTAGTCAAATTCATTTGGGGTCTGCCGGTGCTGTGCCAAGAAAAGCACCACTACCTTGCCACAGAAATTGCGTTTTGGTTGACACATGGGTCATGAGTAACCACATCATTCTGCCCACAGATCTGCTTGCCTGTTAACTGGCTGATGTAGATTATATTTAAAAGAAAAAGGCAACAATCTGCCTAATTAATTGGCCAACCGAATCAAATGGTCTACCTCAATCAGTGAGTCCCTGGAAATGTTTAGGGACCTGTGACTCGAAGAAAACCAAATAATCGCATAAAGCACTGATGTAATAACACAAGCCCCTCTGTTATATTATCTGTTGTGTTACCAGCCATGTTTGGGAATACCTCATTTGAGAAACAAGTATTTTAAGATCTCTTTCTGTAGTTGTATTCGCAGAATGCACTAAAATGCCACATACTGTGTATTTGCCTGTGATTGAAGCTGTACTGTACCCTGAGAAGTATGAGGCATGTAGTGGAGGTGGAACCATCAGGGCAGTGCACATAACTAATTGAGCCACGGCACGCAGGCGTTGTCCTTGGGCCTCAGTGCGGCTGCAGCTCCAGGCAGATCAGTGCAGAGAGGCAAAGTCCTGAGCTCTAATGAAGCGCCGGTATCTGTCTGTGGACTGATTTAAAATGGATGACCGAGCACAACCCTTGTATCCTCTGGGCGAGCTATCCCAGAGACTGCCAGCTTTTTGCACTCGAACTACAGATGGAGCTCGGAGGTGTCGCTCCCACATGTGTACAGACAAACACGGCTGGAAGAGTTCTAGGAAGTGATGCATTTCCATATACATACTTTATTAGAGCTACAGAGGATGTACTTACTGTTATATTACAAATGCATATGTGATATTATATTAATGCTGTGTTTAGTCTTTAGGCTATGTAAGTTGAGCTTTGTTAAAGCATCTATACAGTCCAATTGCTAGCTTTCTATCGTCATAGCTTAATGTTGCTGGCAGGGAACTAGAAGAAGAGTGTGAACCTCTTGGGGGAAAAAAAGAGAAGTATTGTACGAAGAAAGGGTAGAAAAGAGGGGTAGGTTGTTTAAAAGAGAAAAACAAAACAGCTCTGCAACCATCTGGCTCTGTGCCAACAGTTGGTCACTATAGCAACGAGTAAAAAGTCATTATCTTTAATTGACACTGTGGCAGGTTCAGGTGTTTTCAATTGTATCTGCAGTTATTTTATTTTTTCTTTCTCTTCAGTGAGTCACTTGTCTCTGGCAGCAGACCATCACTTCATTCTGGCACTCATTTTTCCCCTGTGTCATCCTTTCTCTCAGCCTGCTGCGCACCTTTTCTCTCAGCTGTCTCACATGGCGATTTGGAGTCTGCGAGTGTAGGAGAGCCTCAAGCAATTGTCTACTTCAGTCAAGTTGTCCTGTTCCTCGGTGTTGTGCTGCTGTACTTTCTAGATAGCAAGGAATATTGAAAGATGACTTGATGTCAAACGGGGGCAGCACAAAGGGATGAGAGCAGTTAAAGAGGGGAGCCATAAAACCCAATGGGATTGGGTGCAACTGTACGGAAGGTGTAGGGTAAGACACGTATAGAAAGCAGTCATTTTAGACTTTTCAACTTGGGTCATGTTGTTGCAGCAGCAAAGTGTACATGTAAGTGATTGTAAAGTCTGTGTACCATTAACCAACCGCATGTGCCAAGCACTTATGAAAAGCTCTTTGTGTTAACTTCCTCTCTCTTCCCACAACATACATCTACCCCTACTTCTGCTTCTATCCATTGTTCTTTTAATTTGAAACTGAAAAAAGTATCAAGTACAATATTTCACCGTGACATGAGATTAACCCTTCAGGAAGTCAATACAGCCTGGCTCACGTAGTGCGATTTTCAGAAAACTACTGTACACGCCACTGGGATGCATTGGGACACCTTTCATCTGGTGTGAACATACCAACGTGAGGATAGTGATAAAACGTAAAAGAAAGGGGTAAAATCAGATTTGGTCTGACTTTTATTTACGTCGTCTTTCCTCATTCAGCTTGAAACTTGAAACTTTTTTCTGTCTCTCTCTCTCTCTTATGGTATTTCATTGATTCTTGTATAATTTCATACACTCCTAGCCGCTCCTCGAAAAAAAACGTCTTTTGTTTTGCTCTTCTGTTGCTTTTTTTTTATTTTTATTGTTGCACATTCAAGTTCTTGAGAAGCTGCATTTACTGGTGGAAAATAATTTATTTTTCTTTCAAACAACCCAAAATGAGAAAACAATTTAGCGCCGCTGTCGATGCAAGCTTTTACAAACCATTGTCTTTTTTTTCCCCCATTCTTTTTTTTTTTTTTTTGTAATAAGCCATTTCTACCCATCAATAGCTCAATCAGTTTGGAAGCACATAAAGGGTCCAAGTCAATGGAAAAAAATAATTACACATACAAAGCCAGTATTGGGATGTTCTTTTCTCCAACTTGTTTGAATCAGACTTGTGCCTTTAATTACAGAGAGCCTGTCAGAAGCAGCTTGCGGCGCTGTGTCCAGGCATTATTTTTTTATTACTGCTGGCTGCTTTGTTAGCCTTTCACTGAGCAGAAATGAGCAGAGGGGATTGACTGGAGATGCAGTTGAAGATGTCGCCAATCGATTTATTTATTTTGCTACTGGCAGGGTGCGATTGACGCTACAAAGATGCTCCTAACCAGGCTAGCCCATTAGCACCTTGACTCGAAACACGAGAACATGACGAGAACAGACCACGTGCTGCGTGGCATTCACACACGGGCGGCGATGTACCGCCGTAGCTTCTGGCATCTCCGCCAATCTTACAGCCAACACTTTGTTTCAAAGCTCTCCAGCATCCTGCAGAATTTGCTCCATGTCACCTTTCTCCTCCCCGTCAGCCCATCCCTTGTTCTGCATTTGTCTGTTTTTTTTCTTTTCTTTCAGTTTTAATTGGTCTTGAAATTCAGCAGCGCGTGAAAATTCCTCTTGGAGGGGAGATTAAAACGGTTTATTTAAACTTTTTGCATTTTAAGCGGAGAGCAGATGACGCGTGTTTATTGTGGGATATGATCTGTGTTGGAGCATATGGTGTAGGTGTTTGCTGTTTGTGTGTGAGGACCCCATCTGTCACCTAGTAACGGTTTGGGTGATCTCTGGTTGATGTAAGGTTTCCCTGTAGGGATTTTAACTCATAATTATGTACAAAGCCTGTAGGTTATGAGCCCAGATGAAAATAGTTTTGCAGTGTTATCCTTATACTAATAATGCTGATCAGAAGGAACATCATTGTGTTGCCTTGACATTTGTGGATTTGCTGTAATGTATTCAGGATTAAAAGTTAATATGGTGTGAATTATTTATAATTATAGATGATACAAAACAGGCTTTATCCCATGCCTAACAATTTATGGTGCTCAGTTGCAAATATAAGGTTTCTGAGGGGGTATTTAAAACGACAAACTGCTCTAGCACCTACACCCATAAACAACCATTTTGCTTTGTCCAATCTCCCGTCTCTTTTCGTTTGCAGGAAGCAGGCAATGCAGAAGTCACACAGCTTTGCTATACGCCGCACGTTTCAGCACAAGACCAAACAATGGAAGCCGCATGGCTGCAGTCAACTGCTTCAATCAAGTCTGTTTCATGAGTTTACTCTGCCAGTCACTTTATCTCGGCAGCAGCAGATAAAGGGATAAAAATTAAACTCCAGTGGCAGCAGTGCCACTTTTAAGCGTGCACAGCTTTCCTGTCTTGTTCACCATCTGGAAAAAAAAATACCCACACACACATCCAGGACATCCATTAGGCATTGACTGTAGCAGAGGAATGAGTGCTCCGGTGGAAATGGGTTAATAATGACAATTAAATCGAAGGTGATGCCAGCAGTTGATCTGCCGTTCAGAAATCAGTTTGGTTTATGCGAATGACTTTTCTCTGTGCAGTCGAGGATTTATGATTTGTAATAGGTTAGAGTCACTGAGTCGAGTGATTGAAAATCTATGAAATGTTGAATTATATTATTTGTTTTTTCAGACGTGCTATTACTACATGAAGACTTTTTCTTCCAGAGGTCAGAGTGCAGAGTTGGCTATGAAGTTATTCAGGAAATGAAATGGGGTGGGGGGGTGTGGGGGCATTGTGTTCAGCAGCTGTTCAGATGTATTCTCTAGTAGCAACAGGAGTGCACAACTTCTCCTTTTGTTGTTGTTGAAATTCTTTTGTGCAGTCTTTCATTTGTAGACAGAGAATATGCTGGAAGCACTTCTGGCTTTATGTTAAAGTCGAGGAGGTGCGTATTGACAGAGAAAAATGTTCGATGCATATGCTAGTTTGCTTTAATGGTGCATATCCACAGTACAGGCAGCTCAGCTTGGTATAAAACGATAGGTCATCCCCGGTGCTGAAATGAAACACACACCTTTGCTGTCAAACCAGTTATTCCTGCAATTGAAACTGGAAGCTCACTTGACAACTTCCCTCTGCAGAATTCCGTATTTAACCACAAAACTACAAACATATGCATTATTCATTTTTTCACGGCACACAAGCTTTTTCTTTGTCTACCTTTATTACACTTGTCTGATGAGTGCATTTGACTTATTTGCATGCATCCGTGTGTTATGTAGATGTTTGTTTGTGCCGTTGGAGCGAGTTTGGCCGGGGGAAGACAGGCCGGCTGTGTCGGATGTGTGCGTATAGTTGTGCTGATGTAGGCAGAGCCTTCTAGCAGGGATCAGATGTATGGTAATATAACCAGCCGACAGTCTGCTTGTCTGACACTGCCTCGCCGCAAGGTTAGACACAAATGGAGGAGACTGAAGATGGAGCACAGTAAGAGACGAGCAAAAACGCAAGGAGTGGGAAATGGGGGGCGGGTTAAATTACGCAAGCGCGAGTGGCATCGAAAGAAGTGAGGAGTAAGACGGCTCATCCCTTGAAGCGAGAATTAAGAGGCAGGGAGCGAGAAGGTCCACAGATGAGCTTTTGTGCCAGAGGAAAACACAGGGCTGTCTGTCTGTCCACGCACCCAAAGCAACAGTTGCTGCTGTTTTCCTTGGATAGCCTGTTGAACGAGTAGTTTCTGGAGCAAATGTTTCCATGTATCCCATTACATCTTAGATGTTCACAGCTTTTCGTGTTTGGCTCTGAAAGTCCCGCTTTCCCAGGTTCTGGAACATCTGATCTGCGTTTATATAGTAACTCGCCAAATTTAACTTAATATTCTCCCTCCAACCCCCCACACACAGACACACACCCACCCCGCAAACCCAATAAAACGCCGTAGTAAGAATGACCTCCTGCATGCCATTTCCTCCTAAATAAATCAACTAATTGTGTGGAGTTCAGTTGTGCTGAGAAGACTCTCACCTCATTTTCCATTTGGTTTGTTGTCAGCTTTGAGAGAATTGACCTTATCAGAAGAAAGTACCACCCTCCTAACGTGTGTGTGTTTTTGTGTCTGTGTCTGCAGGATTGAATTCATGTGGTACTAGTTTATGGTACTAATTTATCTCATTGTCCATGTTTCCAGCACATTATATTTAGCCATGCTATCAGTTAGGCTGCCTTGTGCAGTTGAAAACAGTGACAATCTATATTTTTTGCATTTTTTCTTTTTTGGGGGGTCTTAAAAGCTTTTTTCTGTCTTGACTCTTTTTTTTGTTGTTCTGAATGCAGTCTTGTCTGCACAGCCTTTTTGCAGTGTCAGTATTGGAGTTTTTGCTTACTGTCTTTGTCCATCTTGTCTGTTTTTGTGCTGCTACCTTGGATTCTTTTATCACTCTCTATAGACTACTCTTGTTAAGGGAGCTTCTCATTAACTCTCCCTTTGCTCCTGCAGTCCAAGGCAAAGGAAAATAAAAATTTAGGTGAGGGATTGTGCCTTGGTCTTTAATTTGTAACTTACCTAAAGCTGTATTGCAGCAATTATTGTGGGCTAATGAAGACGTGATTCAAAGTATATATATTTGTGCAATAGATGAAGATGTAAGACGTTCATTTTGTTGCACTGCATTCCTGTTTCTGCACACCTTTTTAAGTATGCAAACACGCAGCATAATGAAGCAGCCATATGGAGGATTTGTGTTTGTGTATCTTGACTCATAGGGTTGTATCACCACGTCATCGGATCATGCACAAACGGCAGCGCTGGCGTGAATCTCCAAATGGAAAGATGAAAATAGCAGCAGCTAATCCACAAACTGTCCAAAATCCCAGACAGAACTGACCAGCTCTTCTGGATATGCGATGGCAGATTTCTTTGTTTGCTCAGATTTTTTTCTTTAGGGTTTTCAATGTTTTGCATTGCATGAGAAATAGGTCTACGTAATCAGGCGGTGCTGAACTTCTGTGGTTATTCTTATTCTTTTCTTAGAGGAATAATTTATTGCAGTTCGATTTGCTTGTGTGATTCAGTTGGTGGGTTTTATTCGCCCGGCGGCATGTGAAATGCATTAGCGGCTGTTTGATTGTGTTGTTTATATTTTCTTCTGTTGACGCATGCACTCAGTAGAGGGAAAGACTGAGGAAATTTGTTTCCTGTTTGTTGATTGACCCATAGATGCGTCACGTTTGTGAAAAAGACGCATCACTTTTGTTTTAGTGGATACACTGAATGCATTACAGTTCAGTGAATGTTAGGAGCACTAAATTTGTGTGTGCTTCGCTACTTAAGCCCTAAGTTGTATTTTCTTTATCAGCATCTGGTCTTTCTTTTTTTCTGTTCATCTGTCAGTCCAGTGGGAGAGCACAGCCCGAGCAGGAAGTGGTATCAGTGTAACGACTGCCTCCACCCACCCACAACCCCACTGCCTTGGTCAGGACCCTCGTGTTTCACTAATGGACTACAAGTCTCCGGAGAGAGGGGGGAAAAGGGCGTGGGGTGATGCAAATAGTGGGGGAGTCAAGATGGAAAAAGAAAAAATCTTGACACGAGGATGGGAAATCTATACAGCGATGGTAATGTTCGTAAAATAATAAGGAAGAGGAGAGTGGATGGACAACCAGTTACAGACTTACATCATGCAAGGGGAGTGGGGAGAGAAAAAGGGAAAACATTTTAGCACAAAGAAAGGGTTGGGCATGATTGTATCTTAGAGATTCTTCTTACTGCCTCTTTGTTGTCATCCGCTCACTGCTTCACATCTAAATCAGAATAATCGTTCATGTTACTTCGCAAATAATATTCAGCATTTTCCCTAAGTTTCCCTAAGATGTACTTTGTAACTTGTGGGTGGGGTGGGGTGTGCCAAATTTAACATTCATTCTTATACAGCCGGGGGGAGTATTTCCAATCTGACAGCCAAGCTAGGTCGAAGCCGTTCCAGTTGTGGCCGGTCTTCGGCTGCTTGTTTGGGGGTCCGGGGATGTGTTCTTCACTTGGGCCCGGAGCAGGAGAGCTAATCCAGCTGCTATTGTTGCCAAGTTCACCGTGCGAGCATTTTAAAATGCAGATTTTAAACATTTTTTTGTTTGTTTTGATTGGGTTGTACACTCTTTGCTAGCGGGAGTTTGGTCACACATACAAGTCAGACGTGTCTGTTGCTAATGATGATGCTCCGAATGCATCAGTGCATACATACACATCACCATATTTGTTCAATACACATTTAATACAATGTTAAATTTTAGATACAAAAGTCACTGGAAGGTTGGGAGCCCAGGGTGGGGGTGATTATTTGGCTTTGACAACTCCACTGGTCGCAGTAAATTGGTAACCCTTTGTTACACCATGTCACCAGGAACTGGCCTAATCTACAATTGATTATTGTTTAGACTCCAGCCAATTCAAGATGGATGCCACAACTATTTGACTTTAAAAAACAGAAAAATGGGTCACAGTCAGATTTACAAATTTGAATTAAAATTTAGTGTGGTAGTGGCTGAGAGCCATCACCAACACATACTCTGAGTGATAGCATGAGATCTTGTAACTTTATTTTCAAGATTTGACCAAAAATGCTAAATCATAATTTTTCTAAATAAGATTATCTTAGTTTCGAACTCGAGCGTGAAAGGCAGTGGTCTGTATGCATGCCTTCAGGAAATGCTAGACATTCTGTTACCTCGCAAAAATATTGTACAACCTTAGCTGTCACTAGAAAAGAAATCACTAAGAAATGTCTCAAAATCAAAACAGATGTTTTTATGTTTTACTGTAAAATGCGACTTTGTCTGCTACCAATATTCATGTACTCTACAAAATACAAAAATTTCTACTTTCTCATAATCACTTTTCTTAACTTGGATCTTTCTTATACTCTTGCATCATAAGTTTCAGGACTTGGCCAGCAGTGATTTCAGACTAACTAAACTAACTTTTGTAACTAAAAGGAATGCAGCCACCCCACGAAGGCTACATGTTCATTCCTCACAAGCAGTGAACACAGCCTCTTCCCTGCTGCCCTTTGTAACTTGTGTAATGATGAACTTCACGCCCTGCCGCCCAAGCATTAGCTGCAGGCTGCTCCCAAACAGCCCACAGATGCAGCCCGTTTTTCTCGGCTTTTTCTTGTCCTTGAGAAAACCAGTGACCTAGAAAAGGCTTCTGAGATCGACAGTTTTAACTGTATTAAACCAGCAGATTAAGGTCCTGCAGGAGAAAAGAAAAGACGTAGCAGTGAAACGTGGGCTTATGGGTTGTAGTGTTTACGATTTGACAGGCGGGGGGGGGGTTCGATGTTGGGTCAGACCCTTAACTAATCCATGCGTCGCCACGCCCTGCCCATCTTCCCTCAGGGAATTCCAATGTGCAACTTGCGTGACCCAGACCGCTGACCTCACTCCCCTTCCTCCATATCCATTCTTCTCCACTGCTCCATCCTCTGTATGTGCCCCAACTTCCCATCCTCTGTTGCCTACACCAGTGCCTTCCACTCCTTCCTGATCGCTTCCTCTCCTTCTCCTTTTGCGCCTACCGCCATGTTTATAGGCCTTAACCTATCTCTGCTACATCACTGTATGACCCAGGGCCTAAAGACACTGGTATGTGGCTGCACATGCGCAGCAGACACCTCCCTTCGGGGTGAACTGGAAGGCTGTTTCTCTCACTGCTTTGCAACTAGACAAGCACAGGCCATGTTGTCTTTATGTAGAAACATTTTCCCAAAAGGAATTCCTCCTATAGGGATCTTTTAACAGCATTTTCAGTGGTTAGGCTAAATGTGTCATATATCATCTATGTTTCTGTCATCATTTTGATTGAACTCAAAAGACTAGAGGAAAAAAAAAATCTTCATCTCATCTCTTTATTTTGCATTCCTTTTGAGCTCTATGTCACATGTGGAACTTGAACTCTAACGTTATTGTGTTGGATAACAGTCCCAAAGTGTGTATTACCATGAATGTTCACTGACAGAATTCTTACTGAGAAACATAAAAAAAAAAAGGGTTGAGATCAGAAATGCTAAGCCTGCTCAGCCTTTGGACTGAGAGCGTTTTAATCCAAACACCCTCAGACATGACCTAATTCACACACGATAAGGTCTTCACCAGGATGATGATTACTTGGGGATTATTTAGGTGTGTGCACACATTTTGTATGTGAAAGATCGTGGTGCAGTTTGTACCATTGAAATTCAGTGCTAGGGTTCCTTTACTTATCTGTTAAGCTAATTATCCTTTTGTCAGCTAAGATATACTATATGCAATAGCAGTAATTGCAATATCATAAACTTATCTTGAGTAATTGTTGGTTGACTAGAATCAAATTTGTGCAATTAAGAACAGAGTAAACAGCAATCAGTCATCGCAAAAGTGATATCCTGTAAAAGTGATATTACCACAAAAAGGAACCATGTGGACAGAATATTAAAGAATAACTATTGATAGGCTGAATACATGTTCTGGTAAAGTATTGGACTTTATTCATAGATACTAGGTCATGTTTCTTGGTAAATAAAATTCCTGAGGCCGTCTCCTTTGTACTGTACTGACTAGTTTAGGACACAGGTGTGCTTTTAAAGGGATAAAATAAGCGGGGGGGGGGTTCTGTATAAAGATGGTAAATGAATAATATGATTAATATTTTACCTGTTGTAGGTAGCTCTTTAACCGGGTCGGTTTGGATGCGGGCGGGTTCTGAATGCTTGAAAAGCTAACAGCTAGCCTGAGTGTGGCCAGTTCCAAAGCAAATTGCTGCCAACGTAAAACTACTCCAAACTCAAAAGATCAATGGCAGTTTATTCAAACGCCATTTTTATAAACCTTTACACCACTGTCGCTTTTGTATTACACAAATATTTCAGCAGAAATAATATGATATTCCTGCTACGGGTGATCCAGGCTGCACCAAATTGTTACAGCTAGCTTCCCCTAATAATTGCCTTCTGTGTAAATAACCATTTCAGGTGAAACTGACAGAAATATAAAGGTTTATAAAATGGCGTTTTGATGAACCACCAAGAAATTTTTTAAATTGGAGCCATTTTAAAATGGCAGTAATCTGCTTTGGTTTGCTCTGCTCTTCACTAGCTGTTAGTTCATCAATCTTGTCAGAATTTAACTTTATTTTTCAAAATTTTGTTTGTTCAAAGGGCTGGCTACAACTTGTAAGATAGTAATTGTTCCTGACCTTCTCACAGAACTTTACTTCAGAAGATCCGATCTTAAGGTTTACTCATGGCTCTTGGGTTTTCTAACACTGACTCACACCATTACTGGAAATTGCTCCTATGAAAAGCAGGAGTTTAGTGGTTTGCTTTGATTCTCAGTTTTCAACTTTAATCAGCAGCTTTTAAAAAAAAAAAAAAAAAAAAAAAAGTCAAGAATACACCACAGAGCGTACAGCAGTCTGTACATTACAGATATATGGTTGTTTTATCTCCTTTGAGTTCAAATGTGGTGAGTTTGTGTCTTGTCCTACGGTTTTTGTTTTCCTGTTCTCCCTTTCTGTTGTGGCTATGTTGGACTTTGATGTTCATCTTTCCAAATTCACAGTTCTCTGATGTCTGAGAAACTTAATTTCACAGTAACAAAGACTTTGTCTGCTATGTGCTCTGTGTCAGAGGAGCTGTTCATGATTAATGGTGATTTTAATGTCAGTTTTACTTCATTAATGCATCAACTGTGACATGGAGTGGTTTATGCTCCAGTCCTAAGTGTACTGGCTGTTTCACAGCTTAGGAAGATTTTAATTCTTTACAAATTGTGCTATCAGTGAGGGGCGATCCATTAAAAGCATCCCCCATCATCTGTGTGCTGTCTATTTTTAGATTTGATCCACCAACTCAAATAAATTGTACTGGGATTGTTCATATAATAAAGCCTTTGTTTACGTTACAAAGTGCATATGCCTTTTTCTCGCTTGCAATTAAACCAATTTATTTAGTCAAATTAGGTTAAATATATTGAGACATGAGTGATGGTATGTTATCCAACTCTGATCTGTTGGGTGAAAAGCATTGGGAGACGAGTGAGCTAACAGGCAATGCAGTCTTTTTAAATGCAGATGGCTCTCCCTAGTTGGCCAATTAGTAACTTTAGCTTTGGAACATTTATCTGCTTTCATCTTCTTGTGTGTGCCTTTCATTTGGGTTGCAGAGAGCTCAGTTCGCCTGTTTCTTTAAGTGTGTGGTGATGCTCTTATGCACATTAATGTTTGTTTGCTGCCGTAGCAATAACCATGCGTGGCTTTATTCTAATTTTGCTGGCACTGAGACAACCACCCACACTGTTAGATGTCACATAATAAGGCAAAACACATATGGAGTCTCAGCGAACATAACAGCATGAAATGTGAAAGGCAGCACTGTTAGCATCATAGTCTTTGCAAAGATATAATTAAATACGTTCAACTGAAAAAAAATTGTGTTTAGCTGAGCTACAGCTTGGATAAAGTATTGTGCAATATTCCAACAGCTTTGCCTTTGACCTCAATCTTTTCAGGAAAATTTTCTGGTTAAATAGGATCACAGATTAAACATTATTAACAGAACACAGACACAGGAATTCAGTTGAGAGAAACAATATTTTACAAATGATTTCTGTTCTTGAAATATCTTTTCTGTATATCATTGGATTAATTGTCTGTACTTTTTGTGTTTTTTTTTTTCCCTTCTTGCAGGTCCGGACACCAGCCCTGTAAGCTCCTCTTGCATGGAAACCCTGCTTGCCTGGCAGTCTTCTCCTCTCCCTAGTGCAAGCAGCCAGCATGGCAGGATGAGCCTCTGCCAGCGATAATGATGGCCAGAAAACAAGATGCCCGGTCACCTGTCTATAACCTGGTTGTGGTTGGGTTGTCCGGGACAGAGAAGGAGAAAGGCCAGTGTGGTGTGGGCAAGTCCTGCCTGTGTAACCGCTTTGTTCGGCCAAGTGCGGATGACTTTTACCTGGATCACACCTCTGTTTTAAGCACCAGTGACTTTGGAGGCCGTGTGGTAAACAATGACCACTTCCTCTACTGGGGAGAGGCTGCAAGGACAATGGAGGAGGGGTCAGAATCCCGCATGAATGTGGTGGAGCAGACAGAGTTTATTGATGATCAGACGTTCCAGCCACACCGTAGCACGGCACTTCAGCCTTACATCAAGAGAGCAGCTTCCACCAAGCTGGCTTCAGCTGAAAAGCTGATGTATTTTTGCACAGATCAGCTGGGACTGGAGCAGGACTTTGAGCAAAAACAAATGCCAGAAGGAAAACTTGTGGTGGACGGGTTCTTACTTGCTGTTGATGTTAGCAGGGGTATGAACCGTAGTTTTGAGGACCAGATGAAGTTTGTTACCAACCTGTATAACCAGGTAGCCAAAACGAAGAAGCCAGTGGTAATGGTTCTCACCAAATGTGATGAAGGAGTTGAGCGCTATATCAAAGACTGTCACGCTTTTGCTCTTGCCAAGAAGAACCTACAGGTGGTAGAAACATCAGCAAGATCTAATGTCAATGTTGACCTGGCATTTCTCACACTGGTTCAGCTCATTGACAAGAGCAGGGGCAAGCCCAAGATTATCCCTTACTACGAGGCACTGAAACAGCAGAGTCAACAGATTGCTTCAGCCAAAGATCACTATGAGTGGCTGGTCAACAGAATTGTGAAGAGCCATAATGACACTTGGCCTATTATCAATCGTAGCATGCAGACAGACCTTGAGTACAAAGACTATGTTTTTCTTGAGGGGACAGCTAAAGCCAAGAAGCTTTTCCAGCAGCATGTGCACAGACTTAAACAAGAACATATAGAGAAACGCAGGAAGGCTTATCTAAGTACTCTACCACAAGCACTAGCTGTACTTTTACCAGATTTAGATGAAATAGACCATGTAAGCTGGTCTGGAGTTCAAAAAGTTCTGGAGGCAAAGAGAGATTTCTCTCACTGGTTCGTAGTGCTAGATGATACTCCTTGGGAGACCACAACCCACATTGACAACATGGGTGATGACCGAATCCCCCAGGACCTCCTGGAGACCCCAGCAGCTCAAAATATTTACGAAACTCATCTGGACCAGCTACGAACTGAGCGCAAACGGGCTGAGGTGAGGAGAGTTTTCAAGGAAACGCTAAGTGTTTCTCCTTGCATCACACCAGGGAAACCGTGGGAGGAGGCTCGAACTTCAATCAGAAATGAAGAAATCTACCAATGGCTAGATGAAGTGGAATATTTGGATATCTACAACAAACACCAGAAGGAAATCATAGACCGAGCAAAAGAAGACTTTCAGGAACTGCTTCTTGAATACTCTGAGCTTTTTTATGAGCTAGAAGTGGATGCAAAACCAAGTAAAGAGAAAATGGCAGCCATTCAGGAGGTGTTGGGTGAGGAACAGAGGTTTAAAGCTTTACAAAAGCTGCAAGCTGAAAGAGATGCTCTAATATTGAAACATATCCATTTCGTTTACCATCCGACAAAAGACACTTGTCCCAACAACCCTCACTGTGTAGACAGTAAGATAGAGCAGATACTGGCATCCAGATTCCCCACCCGATACCCATCATCAGACAGTTCAAGGCTTGAAGGGGGGAGGGCTGAACGCATAAATCTAGTCATTCTGGGAAAGCATGGACTAGCCAGAGACATGGCAAATGAGATAAGGGCATTGTGCTCCAGTGATGATCGGTACGTGTTAGACGGCAAAATGTATGAGTTAGCCCTTCGTCCCATAGAAGGCAACGTACGTCTGCCAGTGAATTCATTTCACACACCAACTTTTACACCCCACGGCTGTTTGTGTTTGTACAATTCAAGGGAATCCCTATCTTATGTTGTGGAGAGTTTAGAGAAGCTTAGAGAGTCAACTATAAGCAGAAGAGAAAGGGAGAATAGCTTAGCTCAACTCCCACTGTCCCTCCTTCTGGTCACTAAGAGGGGTGTGGGGACCATAGGGGACATTGGAGGGGAAACAGCACAAACTCTTACACAGCAAGGGCAGCAGGTGGGTCTAAAGTTGCAGTGCGCCTACCTAGACCCTGCCTCTCCAGGCATGGGTTATGGTCGCAATATTAGTGAGAAGCAAATTAACCAGATGCTCAGGAGCCTCTTAGAAACACGGAGGAACACTGGGAGTGGCTCCCCCATATTACCTCCTCCATCCTCTGCCTTCAGAGACTCTCAGTCC
>JAOXNZ010000091.1:12287729-12303779 GCA_028566095.1 Kryptolebias brasiliensis
TATTATTTTATAGTATTATATTTTATCTTATGTAATTATATTAGATTGTTGTATTGTTATAAGTTTATTGTATAATTTTGTACCATATTGTATTGTAATATATTATATTGTATCATGTTATCATATTATATAAACTTCTATAATCTATAATTTGTTTGTTTGGACTTGTATTGAACATGTGAAAACAGATAAAAAGGACTTTCAGTGTCTTTAATGACCAAATTTAGTCTAAAATAGAAACAAATCTACAGTTTGAAGCTGGCATCACATTTAGAACATGTTAAAAGAGGCATGTTCATATTTTGCTTCCTCACAATTCCTTTTAATTATATTTTTTGATTGTTTAGGAACTGTTGCTGTTATGCAAAAGAAGTCTGTGCCCATTTTTTTCTGAATATAAGAATTCAGCTGCTCAACAGTCCATGGTTGTTGTCTGATTCTCCTTTTTTATTAGGAAGCCTCATACATTTTCAGCAGGAAACGGATATAGACTGCGGACTGGCCAGCCTGTGTGTGTTTATAGAGCCGTGCTGTCGTAAGTCATGCAGAATAAGATCTGAACCTGTCCTGCTTAAATGTCCACAGAAGGAAGCCCCTGGTGTAACAGGTACTGATGCACACTCACAACATCACAGCTGTTTGCTTGTTCACGTTCACCTATAACAGCCTGTGAGGCTGGGTTGTCTTTCTCATCTTTGACATGTAGGAGCTGATGTCTATTTTCCCAAAAGCAAACTGAAAGGGGACACATGTTACCATGGAACAGATGTCCACAGTCTCGCTGTCCATCTGAAATGAGCTTGAGCCCATAGAGCTCAGCGTTGTGGCTTCCTCTGTGTACGACGCAGCTTCAGGTCACAGTTCTCCTGCAGAGGTGGACTGAGTTGAGTAACAATAGTTTTCATAGGTATTCTCAATCATTATGGGCCATGTGGCTGTTTTTATCATGGTGGCGTTATAGATTTTTATGCAGGACTTCCTGAGGACTCGAAGCTCCAGCACTGACATCTGCAGTTAGATAAAGTTACGGCATATTAGAAAAGTAGATCATACCAACTCTCACTGGAAACGAGCCCGAGTTACTGTCTGCAATGTGGACCAAGCGCTGGCACCAGTCGTACAGGGACCTAACAGCCCGTATCAAAGGGCCTGGTACCTCATACTCCCAGAGCACGCCCCACAGGACTCCCCGAGGGACACGGTCGAACGCCTTCTCCAAGTCCACAAAACACATGTTGACTGGTTGTGCGAACTCCCAGGCACCCTCCAATACCCTGCTGAGGGTGTAGTGCTGGTCCAGTGTTCCACAACCAGGACGAAAACCACACTGCTCTTCCTGAATCCAAGATTCGACTATCTGGCGGATCGTCTTCTCCAGAACCCATGAATAGACCTTACCAGGGAGGCTTAGGAGTGTGATCCCTCTATAGTTGGAACATACTCTGCAGTCCCCCTTTTTAAATAGGGGGACCACCACCCCGGTCTGCCAATCCAGGGGGACTGCCCCCGATGTCCATGCAATATTGCAGAGTCGTGTCAATCAAAACAGCCCCACAACATCCAGAGCCTTAAGGAACTCGGGGCGAATCTCCGAAAAACAACACAAATTCTTGATGTGTGAGGAAACCTGCCAACATTCTGATATTCATCACTAAGGAACAACAAGAACCCAAAAACTGCATCAAATTCTAGGTGGGAAATAACTCAAACTTTGTTTCTTCTTATCTATTGAACAAGGCCGTAGACAAATCAGTGCATTAATGCCACTTCTGGCTGTTGTGAAAACTGTAAACCACTGAGGAACACAGATTGTTTGCACAGACAAGGAAAGCACAAATAATTATGTTTCCACTTTTACAAACATGATCATCTCCTGTAATGTCAAGCACTCTGACTGGCTAAGGCCCTGTTCACACCTGGCAAATCTTGGGTGATTAGCTTGCAAGTGGACAGCTCTGGTTAAGAGCATTCTCACCCTTCTTTTTAAACCCAGAGACATCCAGGGAATAACACTGCTGCTTATGTGGGGTCATGTCAGTAGGAGGTCTTGGGGCTCAGGACGGATTGGGTTCAAACTACCAAACGAACACTGACAAAACAATCCAGACAACCTTCTAAAGTGCTGGTGATCTTCACTCAGACCATCTCTGAAGGTACACCCACACACTCGTTCATAATTCAGCTGCACCTGCAAAGGTGGTCTGAGTGAAAACATTTTGTCCACTGAGGCCATGCACATGTGTATTTAGTAGACACATTTTAGCTTCAGGTGTGAACAAAGTCTAACACACTGCAGTTATTAACATTTCTGAACTGGGCGACAATCGATATGTGTATTGAGTTGCATGAAATTTATTTTTAATTCAATCCTTTATGGGCCAGATGGATAGAGCTCTAGGGCCAGATATGAACCCAAGGGCCACCGCTTGACGATCACTGGTTCATCAGAACAAATAAAATGCCTCAGAAAGCAACCCCCTTCTCCCCCAGCCTCCCCAACCTCTCACAAAGACGCCCTCAAAGGTGTATTTTCTCAGCTGCAGTTGTGCAAACGTGTGCACGTTTCCAGGTATGAAGCCTTACACTTGTGTTAAAGAGTCTAATCCCTGTGAGGACCTTTGAACTGCTCTGTTATGCGTCCCAAATCGCAGTGCTTGTAGCGTTTACCACCCCTGCTCTTCATCACAGCGTGTCAAGTGATTGCCTGTGTGTGTTTGGAGATGCGCTCTGCGTTAAGACGTCCTGCATGCATGTCAATTTTGTTCTCCGTTATTGTTGTGGGTTTATTTATGTGCTCAGCCATGTTCTCGGGTTTGTTCACCTGCAACTGGATGTTTGTGAATGTGCACAAGCACACAGCCGGCTCACATAGCCACGCACGCACACACATCTCTATTAGCAGTATAGTAGTGTTAACAGTGTTATGCCATGCGTGAACCTCTCCACCTTTCCCTCATATCTATGCAAAGCTGGGGTCCTGTCAATCAGTCACCTTGGTGACACAGAGCCCCACCTCCCCAATTAGAGCTGACAGGGCAGGATTAGGAGGGGGGCGGGCCCCCTCCGACCTGCCTACGTGTCAATCATGCGCCGGGCATCCGCACGCCTGTTTACTGTCAGATCCCATCTCCGTCTGTCAGGCTGCACGGCAACCGTCGCCCAGGGAGGAGGAGGAGGAGGAGGAGGAGGAGGAGGGTGGGGAGACAGAAAGGGGGGCGGAGGAGATCTGATCGGAATTAACTATGCTTCCCCCCACAGACCGGCCGTGCTTTTAATTCATGAAAGGGATGAGAGGAAAGTGGGAAGAGTGAGAGAGAGAGAGAGAGAGAGGGAGAGAGAGAGGGAGAGAGAGAGAGAGGGAGAGAGAGAGGAAGGAGCGCGTTTAAAACCCAGAGCAGGGCCTTCTTTAGAAGTTTTCAGAGTGATGTTATTCTCTCCCTGACAATCACTTTTCTTCTGCTAACTTTCTCCTCTTGTCTTTCTTACGTCTCTCGCAGGTGCGCTTTGTGTTTTCGTCAACTTTCCTCTCCCCTGAAACACTCTTTGACCCTGTTTTTTTTTTTTTTTTTCAAGTGACACACTTAATGTTTTTATATATTTTGAGATAAGGTCAATTTATTTAGTTCTGCTCATGCAAATTAGTGTTTTAGTAGGTGTCTGGGGGCTGCTGGGGTGGGGGGGGTGGTGGGTTAGGGTCCTGTCTACACACCTACAGCGTGTGAATGCATAATGCTGTTCTGCGACTCAGACTGGCCGCACCAAAGCTGTGTCATACGTTCACACAATGCTAATAGGTGTGTGATTGTGAGCATCTCTTCTTCTCCGGGGTCCCCGGTGGTGGCCAAACTTTGACCCTGGTGCCCCTCGCTCTAATCCTTCAGCAAATGAGGCTGTGTGGGACTGAAAGAGGCAGTGTTTGGGGGTCCAGTTTTCGGATTAGAGGACCAGAGTGAAGGTCCGGGGTTATGAGGGATGAAGAGGAGGCAAACAATGGATAGTAGGGGAGGGAAAGGAGGGATATTGTCAGCGCCGTGTCGGTCACCAGTGGTCTCATTACCTCCATGAAAAAGGAAATCTTGTTTGTTGCTTTGTCTTTGTAGTATTTTTGCTTTTGCGGGATCAAAACCTAAGCGCAGGCCATACTCCACAGAAGGTTTACATGTTTTGTGGGGGTTTTAGAAGTTTCCATTTTACAGTTTTACTCACAATGTGGTCAGAAGCAAAAGCCCCAAAATTCTTCCTTGTTGTATTATAAACACTTTCTATTTCAGTCATTTTTATTTCCACTGAAATGAAACTTCAGCCACACATACATTTATGCTTTTTTTCTTTTTGTCTAAACACGTGAGATTTTTTTGTCTAAAAAAATAACAACAGCACTCATATTTACTCTTTCCTCAAAGCGGGGCTGATGTTTCTCCCACGGACTTCTGACCTTTGAGTCTCCTGGAAACACGCTCGTAAAGTCACGCTTTCTGTTTGTCAAACCTGAGGTCGGTCAAAGACTTATCTACAACAGGTAAGATATTCATAACCTTTTAGAAGAATCCTATTTCTAACAATCTGAACTAGCCCTATAAATATTTAAAACAGTCACAGTGCAGCAGTAGCGCCACAACAAGCTGCCTAGGGCGGCTGTGGCTCAGTGGTTAGAGCTGTCGCCATAAAATGAGAGAGTTGGAGGTTTGATTCCTGGCAACAGTCACATGTTGAAGTGTCTCTGGGCAAGACACTGAACCCCTCATCGTCTCCAATGTTCCCCATCGGTGTATGAATGTAATGTAAAGCACCGATTAGACTCTAAAGAATGATTTATCCAAATTAGCTCTGTAGAGATGTAGTAGCGTGCTGTATGAATGTGTGTGGATGGGTAAAGGAAGAGCAGATTGTCTTTGAGTAGCCTGGTTGGCTAGAAAGGCGCTATATAAGTACAGTCCGTTTACTATAACTTGTCTTATTTTTTCCACACTGTTTCTTAGACATATCATTTACACAGTCTGTGTGTGATTGTCAGGTTGAATAAATAAACGTCAGCAGCATGCTGCTGGCAGACGTACTTGTCCCGTGCCATGTCTGCTGAGTCCCGCACGTCCTCCGGATTTGTTGTGCGTGGGCTGCACATGTTTGCGTGTTAGCGTTAGCGCTGTGTCTGAGACGCAGCTCAGGTGCCTGTTGGAGTCTGCCAAACGACCTCGCTGCGGGGAATGGGCTATCATGTTAATTACTTTACACACACCCCGCCAGCCAAGCGTGCAGCACAAATCAACCCGGCAAACCGCACACTGTTGAAAACACCCCCCCCCTCCCCGTGCACGCCACATCATCCGTCTTTCTTTCATTGTGTCGTTTCTCTGTCTTCCTGCTCTCACCGTTTGAAGGCCTCAGACATCAATTCCCCGTCTGCTTTCAAGAACCGTTGCTTTATATTCTAATAAATTCAACTCCGTCCTGTGAAATTAATTGACATTCATTCAATGATTTTTGGATTCCTCCGAGGCCGTTCTTTTGTTTCAGCCTGTCAGTGAGCTGCAAGTGAGATCGGACTAAATGTTTTGTCATCCCGCACTCCGGGGGTAAGCTGCTCCAAAGCATCGGCGCCTGAGGTCAATCTAACCTCCTCGCAGTCGCATCTCTCTTTCTCTGCAAAGCTCATGGGCCGGGGAGAGAGGGGGTGGGGGAGGGCGGGGTGGGGTACAGACTCATGATCGGAAATTTGGTGAAAGGAAGGGCTTCATATGTCTTGCTCAGAAAGGAGGGGTCCGGAGAAACAGGGGAGCTGTGCCGTATTGGCCGGGGCAGGTTGATGCCTTTAGTTAAATGATGCTGGCACACAGAGGGATTGCTTTGGGAAGTTGTCATCCATCATGATTTTTAGAATGACTCTAAGCAGCACTCTGCTTTTGGGGTTATGGTCTGGGATCCGTGATTGATGTGAAGTGGTTGTTGGAGGACTGAGTGGAAAAAGAGGCTGTGTGTGTGTGTGCGTGCGTGCATCTTTGCTGAAAATAAGTAATGATTGGCCATCCTCTGGAGAAGTTTGTTAAATTTTCCCTCTGATCTTTGTTGTGGAAGCTAATGGATGATCCACTGACTGAAGCTCAGATGATATTAATGATCTGTGGAGCATTTAATGAGTAGTACCATGTGGCTAAACGTCTGTACCTATTTATCTTTAAGCTTTGATTTTCTGCATGTCTTCATTTCGTTCTTTAAGTAGCTGTCTGTGCAGGCAGCTGGGTGCACTCCTTATTACCGCCTGTATGTGTCTGATTAGCAAAATAGCTCATGAACTACTGGACAAATCTTAATGAAGCTCTCAGAAAGTAATTATTAGATGCACTTTCTAACCTATTTTCTTTTGGAGTCATTTCAATTCAAGATCACTGGTTGTACATCTACAACTGGTTAACTTTTGGAGGCAACCTAATTCAAAATGGCCACCACAACATGGCTACAACACAGTCAGTTTAACAGATCTTGAGCTAAAATTTTTTGTGGTAGTAGCAGGGCGTCATCCCCAGCATATACTCCGAGCTCTAACAAATCCCTTGATGTCGAGTAAAATTTTGTGCGATCACATTATTATTAATTTTATTATTTCACCAAAATGGTGCCAATTCCATAACTTTTCAACATAAGACGGTCTTAGTTTGAAACTGGCAAAAAAGATGGCGAAAAGCATGTCTTGAAGGAACGGGCCTTTTTTTTCAGCTAAAAGTATTAATTCAGATCTGGGGTTCTGTGAAAATGTTACGAACAAGCAATATCTTACCTGATATAGATAGCTCTTAGAGAAATGTTATAGTGGTTCATGTAAACTGGAGCCCTTCCTGCAGGAATATCCTGATATTTCTGCCAGAATACTCTTGAAATGCTAAATTAACTGAGGTCTAAATGTTTATGAAATGACATTTCAGTAAATAAAAGTGTGGAGGTTAGAGTTAAAGATGGAGGCGAACCACCTCCATCTTGGCTCCGTTCAGTCTAGCTGTTAGCTCATCAGTCCTGTCAGAATCAAACGCTCCCTCTCCAAACTGAGACGGTTCAAAGAGCTATCTACAACAAGTAAGATATTAATTGTTCATAACCTTGTCACAGAAGATCTGCAACTCTCCAAATGAGTCGTTTGATTCCAATTTCTCAGGGAAAGATCCCGGTTCAGGCCCTGATAGTAGATGTTAGAAGACGGGGGATGACCGCAGCAGCAGGGTAACGCTTAAAAGGAGAAGAAAGCATTTAAAGGCCTGCGAGTGGGTGGAGGTGAGCAGGGAGCACCGGGGTCTGAGGAGGTGGGGTGTGGATGTTAGATGCTCAATCAAGCCGTGTGAGGACAGTGTAATTAATCCACTGAAGATGTCTGATTGCAGATGACTTTGGGAATACCGGAGGAGCGGCTGGGCCTGAGGGGGAAAGCAGGAGGTGGTGGGTGGGGGTGGAGGGTGGAGAAGGGCAGGAACAAGATGGATGCAGGGATGCAAGGAGAGGAAAAGCGGAAGGGCAAACAGAGGGAGAAAGTGAGATTAATTGAGACAAGGGAGATACAGTAGCTTTTAAATGAGAAGGATGAGTTTCAGTGACAATGTTGAAAACAGGGGAGAGAAAAAAAAAAAAGGGAAAGAATTGATCATGTCTGGGTCAGGTCGGACCATCACTCACGGAGCTGTGAGGGATAAAGACGCGTATGTAAAGAAAGGGACACAAAGCTGCTAACTCACCCACTGAGAAAACACTTTCTTTTGAGACAAATGGATGTCTCTCCTGTTTTAATGCTAATATGCTTTTAAGGCACTATTAGCTGGCAGAGCTTTTCTTTTATTTAATGGACTATTAATTTGTTTGAATGCGTTTTTCTCTCTGGGGTTACAGTAGAACGCTGGCTTGGCTTCAGCTCAGCTTCCTGTTTTACAGCTATTTGGAGGCTAACCCTTCCACAATCTAATTACATTTGACAAAGCTGAGTAATCATCGGCGCAATAAAGCGATTGCTCATCATTCTGATACGGGCAATTTTGCTCGGTTAGGAATCGTTGGGGTTCTCTCGCCTTCGTGTCAGAATGTTTTAAGCTGCATTCGCTTTGTTTGTTTCGGCGTGCGGCTGAGAGCAAAGCGAGTGTTTTTATTGTTTGTTTTCAGGGAGGATCTTCACGAGGTGTCGAAGAAGATGGTGGAAAACGCTGACAAAAGTTTGGCTCTTTTAAACGTTTGACTTCTTTCATGGCAGAGGAGACGGAGAGGGTGGAGCGAAAAGGCCCCTTTTTGTCTTTTTGTTATTCAGTTCAAATCCACGCACACACCTGTTTTGAGCATGTTGTCATCGTTTATCCTCCGCTCTCAATGTAAAACGCCTGCTTGCATTCCCTTCAACTTACCTAATTTAGCAAAGTGGCTTTTAAATGAAACAATTACTATCTGATTAAAGCTGCTTTCAGCTTTAATTTAAGTGTTTACATTTATATTATCCAACCAGCGTGCCAGCTTCAACATCTCCACATACTGTAGTTGTTTACTGGGAGACAGAAGCACAAGGAATTTAATTGAAGCTGTTCTTTAGGCACGTGGAAACTTGTAACAGAAGAAAATAAGGTCCGTGTACTGAAGGTACGGCTGAATTCCCAACCAGCTGAGATCATTTTATCATAAAAAAGCTTTAAAGAGACTGTTCAGCTCTTTAGAAGTTGGGGAGGGTCTGTGGAAAGGTTATGAACAATTAGTATCTTACCTGTTGTAGATAGCTTTTTTAAACAACCTCAGTTTGGCGGTATAGTTTAATTCTGACCAAACTGATGAGCTAATGGCTTGCTGTCAGAGTCATTATCACATTACAAGATTATTCTGCTTTGACACCTGATTAGAACTTGAAGACTTCCTGAAGACCAGGGAAACAACTAAAACATGCAGGATGGTGTCCCTTCAGGACCAGAATTGGACACCACTGCTGTAGTTAAAAGGATCTGATTGATCTTTTTAACTACAGGTCCTAATGTGCAGCACAGTTAGCAGAAAAGGCCGCCAAACTAGGCCAACATTTCCCTCCACATATCTACTTTTGAACGTCACACAAACCTCTGATTGATTACTCAGTTGGTGGATTTTATCTCCTACAGTTAAAAATGTTCTCACAGTTTTTTTCCACCAACAACCCCATCACACCAGAGTCAAACGACTCCAGAATGACTTAAAGTTATCTGAGTTTACTCCTGCCTATCTCTACATAGCGGACGTGTTTGGGTTCTGGTTTATAGGTTTAGGCCCACTCACTAACAAATTAAAAATCTAGGCATAAGAAAGATTTGGTTTATTGGGAACGCCTTTAGGATTCTACTTGTAGTTATCAAAAAACTGGATAAAAAAAAAAATTCAACAAAATATTCAACCATCTTTCATTATCAAGCCTTTTAATACAGTTTCAACAAAGGTTATAGGTGTTTTACGATATACATGATTTCTTTTAATAATTGAGTTTTAGCCTAGACTTTGGGGTTCAGATTCCTGCTCTTACTGTATATTTCGCAAAGCTCAACTAACCATGTGTACTCCCAGTGAGCCACATTTTCAGCATGAAAATTTGAACCAAATAAAGCGTATCATTTATTAAGTGGTGTTTAAGCGTGTGCGCTTTAAGACTATCAGGTCAAGAACCCAGGGAATACTTGTGTATTTGTTGTGTTTTTTGTGCCTGCTTCAGGGGATTTCTGTCTGAAATCTCATCGTCAGTAAATTAAGTCATGATTAGCTGAAGAAAAATGCAAAAATATATCAGTTTTTTTCTTGCTGTTTGGTTTGTGTGAAAACATTTCAACCCTCGACCGCTCATCTGCTACAACTGCAAACACCCTTCAAGGCTCCGAGCTGAAGGTCGACACTTGAACCTCGTTTAAAATCCAATTTAAAGAACAGAACCAAAACAATGTAATCACTGTTCTCCTACTTATGGACCACACAGTACATTTGTTCCCTCGCTGTCATCGTTCAGTAAAGATAAAGTATTGAAAGAACGACTCGTTCTTTTTTGCCTTCTAGTCTGAAACTTAACGTTTCGCTTTGCTACGCTCTTTCATTTCCATTCCTGTACTCATTTACAGCACGAATTGTGATTAATAATTGATGCAAAAATGCAACCTTTAATACATTCAATGAATAATTGAAAATGAAGATGATACAATTTAGTAGCTTGCCTTTTTATGTATCTGCATGCCTGAGCTGGTCAAAGTTTATTAAACACAGGAAGCTTTAAACCATAACTCTGTGGCAACATTTACAGTATATCTGAGTGACTCTCTGAGGAAGTATGTGAGTTTATTTTAATTTAGAGTCAAAGCTCAGTTTTCTTAACATTTACCTGTTTATTTTTTTTAGTAATTTCATGGTTTGTGTTTGTTAGCGATAACAAAACTGATTGTAAACCTTTACACTGTCATCAGCTCAACACTGTATAGTTATTCCTGCAGAAATATGATATTCCTGCTGGAAGTGCCACGGACTGTATTCGAAGTGCTACAGCTAGCTGCTGCTGCTTGCACTCGCATATACCCAGAGTTCTACTTAAATGACCACGAAAAACAGCACTGATGTAAAGCTTCATGAAATATTTTGAAATTTTTAGCATTTTAAGACGGCAGCAACCCGCTTTGGTCTTGGTCCCGTTCAGACTAGCCGTTAGCTCATCCTTCCAGTCCGAATTAAACTCTATTTTTCCCAACTGAGGTTGCCCAAAGCGCTATCCACAACAGAACATATTACTTTTTCATAACTTTTCTACAGAGCTGCACTTCAGAACGGCTTCACGTTTGGTGAAAACTGTGGCTTCGGCGCTGTGGCTCGTCTTAGCTCAAACCTCACGCAGCTCACTAAACCAAGGTGGGGCTCGGCTTGTGAGGAGCGAGAGAAGAACACAAGGAAGGAAGCAAGGCCCAAAAGAATCAGTCTAATGTTTGCAAAAGGCTTTACAGATAAGCTGCCGTTTCTCTGGAACACAGCTTAATGAACAGAAAAAAAAAAAGACAAAAGAAACCCAGCCGATCTCTTTGGGAATGCAACACATCAATTTGTTTATAATTAATTCAACTGTATTTGTTCAGAGACAGTGCAGAAACAATGTTACATCGCCAACGACGCAGCCATTGCTTCATGCGGCCAATTTACAGTCCCTGTCTCTTGAGAGCGAAAGCGATTCATACGAAAGTCTCGGTCTTCTAAACCCAACAACAAAAACTAATAATGCATCAACGATAAAAAAGAAAATACACATACATTCATGAAAACAATACAAGAGAGAAGTACGGAGAAGAAAAGCACTAACCTGTTTACGCTGTATAAGCTTGTGTCGTTTAACTCTAAAACCAGTTAACAGTTTTATTGTTGCTCTGAGGACCTTTGAACAAAAAGGTAAATTGTGTAAATGATGTGTTGCACCTCATTAATTTAGACTTTTTTAACTGCTGGCTTCTTAGTAAAACAAACAAAAAAAAGGATCAAACCTTAATTAGTTATATTCTTCAGCAAGTTATTTTGTTTGTTTTTCAATGGTTCCATTTCACGTTTACAATCTAAAACTTTCTCAGCTTGTTTATGGGAATGTCAAGACGCAGATATAATTGGGGAGCCTTGATGAATAAACATGATCTTATAAGACAATAACATAAAAATGACCTTTTCTGCAGTATAACATGGTGGAGGTTGTGTTATACTGTGGGGATGATCTGCTCTCTTGTGTGCTGAAGGTAATTATTATAGGTACTTTTAAATGCCTGTGCTCTGTGTGATTTATTTAGGACCTCCATTAAGAACTAAATGTTGCTATTTCAAAAAGTGAGAAAGTGTCAGAAACACTTGCAGGAAGCTTCTAGACGACTACAAGAAGAGTAATTCAGATCATCTTCCACCGGCCGGGGTTTCAACAGCACATGTCCCCCATTTCTAGGCGTCAGGATTGGGGACGTGTTGGTTCCTAAACACAAGCAAAAGGTTAAGAGACAGAAGACAAAAATAGAAATTAGAAAGATAAACTGAAAGATGACAGCTGGAGACAGTGTGATAGAGAGATACAAGAAGACCGCAGAGAAAATTGTTCAGAGTGGAGAAAAACGGTGACAGGCGGGAGCAGAGTGGAGGGAGAAATCTAACAGACAGACTCTGGGAGAGCGTCGGAGAGAAAGACAGGCAGAGACAGACAGAGGGAGAGATAGACAGTGACAGTGGAAGAGATAGACGAGCTGTGTGAGGATGCAGAGAGTGTCCCCCTCTCTCGGCTGCTGCCAGAGGCAAACAGACAGCCTCTCTGCTGCTGGAATGCTAATGCAACAAGCTCCTCTCCTCTTGTCTTCCCGCCCTTCTTTACCTTTCTTCTCCTCAAATCTCCTCTGAGCAGAAAGTTTAGAGACTACAATCAAAAGCAAAGACTTTGATAATAGAGACCCCGACTCTTTCATGTTATTTGCACTTTGGACATGTTGGTTCTACAAATCAGGAGCAGCGAGTCTCGTTGGAAAGAAGCACTTTTCAAAGAGCGGTTATCTGCTCGCAGAAGTGAACGTGTCTTCAGATGAATCTTAGATGAGTTATTATCTGACCTCTCCTCTGCTCCTCTCCGCCCCTCACACTGACATCCTGTTTGTCTGTAAGCTCAGCAGCTATAGCTGCCATGGCGTCAGTGGGTGGGGGGGTCGTCATGTCAGAGGCCAATCGCAGGTCAATCAGCCGACCTTGCTATGTCTGCATCGTAGCCGGCTGACCTCTGACCCCAAGCTCTGAGCCTCGGCCCGGACGAGAGGCACGAAGCAGTTGTTCGGGGGTGAACGTCTCCTGGCTTTTTAAAGTCCAGGCAGGTTGTTTGTCCATCATTTGAGTCGTCACGCGGAGAAACGCCAGCAAGTAAGGACAGCGGCCATTTTTCCTTCCAAACCCCAGCAACTCTAACTGCTGTAGCGTCGGGCATCACTTCTCAACTTCAGGCTGGACGTAACCTTGAAGGCAGCAACATCCCCCCCCCTCCCCAACACACACAGCCTTCGAGTCTTCCTGCATGTCTGTCTGCATGGAGATGTCAGCTTCTGAGAAATGGTGGCACACTCCTGAGGTGCGATCCATTTAGATAGCAGCGAGGTTGTCTCTCTGCACATGTTCACGCACACTTAGCCAAACACACACCGCCCAACAAACAGACAGGCATGAGCTTCCACACACTTACAAACACATAAAACTGTGGGCACCAAGAGACAGAAACGGATCTCTCGTCTCTTTTCACACACACACACAGCGTGTGCTGTCTCTCGGCACACACTTACTTGGTTGACGAGTCATCTCAGATAAGCAAGAGTGGCAGGTTGGGAGTGTCGACTACTAGAACATTCTGCTGGATATCGCTGCCTTATGATTATTGTGTCACTTTAACTTAATCCGGTTTGTCTTATTCTCTTCCTGAGTAGCCAGAATCCATTTCTAACAGATGTGGAGGAGATCCATCTTTCCTGTTTCACTCTTTCTCTTGAGTTTATTGTGTATCTGATCCGTTCTTTTTCAAGACACTGCCTCCCTCAGTTTCACTTTGGTTGTTAATTTTCCTGACACTTTTTTCTATCTCCTTTTGAATGTATTGCACCTACCTCCATCATCTGGAAAGAATCTCTTGTCGTCTTTTTGGCAGCAGATGTATATTGAAGCTATACTTTGAGGATTCGGGCCTTGTATACACACTCGCTTACACACAACCCCTCTCGTCTCCTTCTATCCCCGGGCCTCCCCTTGCTCCATTTCTCTATTTTCTTATCTACTTTCTCTTCCTGCTTGCTCCTCTATGTCATTGCCAAATCTCTCCTGTCTGCTCCTCTCTGTCTTCTCCCACTTCTTCTTATTTCTTTCACACACCCTCTTCTCTCTCTATCAGCCTCTCTATTCTGTGGCTGCGCTGGCTGGTCCCCCTGTGGCACGCCGTGTCGTGTCCCTAATTTATTTATAATTAGTGCTCTTTGTCAGGATGCGCAGGGAATGTTAAAGTACACGCCACCTCGCTCTGGGTACAAATGGGCTGGTGTTCCTTCATCCTTGCTGTGTGCCCCAACTGCCCAACCGACATGGCCACTGGGATGGACAGGCCTTACATCTTAAACTAAGGCATCGACTCTTGAAATGAAAAAAAAAAAGGAGGGTAGAAAAATACCTTGTAATATTTTAAACTCAGAGGTAAAAGGCAAAGTAAGTTCAGTTTGGAGAATCAGAGGAAAGTTTTCACAAGGGAGTCAAGTTAACTGCTACTCAAACCAGAGCTCTTTCGAACACCTAAAACAACACAAACTTAAAAGTTTCCTACAAGTTTAATTGAACACATGGGGATTTTTACACCACATTATAACACAGTTGTTTAAATTGTCACTTTTCCCAGCTGAACAACATAGGAGTTGCTTTATGCTACCTTTCCTGTGCTAAGGCTCTTCTTTGGGTCTTATCCCAAAATGACATATTGGGAGATGAAAAATTACCTGTATGAGTCAAAATTACACATATGAAGAACTGTCTGAACGACAGAGCAACTGCTGGTAGACTCAGCTGATTAGCGTTAGCATATATTAGCAGTTACACAACTCGTGTATAAACACAGCAGTTGTTTGGTTAACAAAACAGCATCTCATGTAAACACAATGAGATGTAAAATAATTTAAGAGTGTCCTTAAACAACTAGGACAGTTTTAGGTTACTTTAGGTGTGGTGAAAATTGCATCTTCAATGGGCTGTCTGAGTAGCTGTTAGCGTGAGTCACAAATGAGAATTTCTTCCTGATTCTTCAAGACGAGATTTCTCTGACTGCTGTCTAAGCAGGGAACATACAAAAGTATGTACTTCACACAACCCTAACTTCATAAAAACAAAGAAAAAATAATAATATAAAGAAAAAAGAAAAACACTACATCCTTTTAACGATAAGAATGACAGTACAACCTTTAGTGGATAGAATGAGCTTTAGCATATTTTAGCAGCTATATCGTCCACAATTAGCATAGGAACACAAGAGTTGTTTTATAAACAAAACAGCAACAAAGTAAACAACTGTTTCTTCTAAAAGTAATCATATGTAATGTATAGTTTGCTTAAATTTACGGTAAGTTTGTTTAAGTATGGTGGAAATGTCCCTTCAACGAGCCAAGAACCAAGTAGCTGTTAGCTTGACTCGCGAATAACATTTATTTCTTACAACCTGACTTATGTCTACTGCTGGTAAGATAAAAAAGTGCATATAAGTACTAGACACAACATAACAATACTTTTAACATTTTGTCAGGATGACAGAAAAAGTCCAGATTGACTAAACTGATCAGTGTTAGCATATTTTAGCAGCTACAGTTAGCATAGCAACACAAAAGTTGTTTAATAACAAAACAGTGAGAAACCTCTGCCTTATATAAAAGAAACTGGGCGTAAAATAACTAAATTAGAGTTCACTTGAACTGGTAGGAAACATTTAGGTTCTTTTATTTTTGATGGAAATTTGCTCTTCGATTGGCGCTGCTATGAGTAGCTGTTAGCTTGACTGGCCAATGAGTGTTTCTCCAGTTCTTCAAACTGAGATTGCTCTGACTGCCTTCTGCAGGTAAAATACAAAGGTGCTTATAAGTACTTCACACAACCGCACTTCAAGCAAACATACAGAGTGAAAACTACCCCTTTAAAAAGCTGTTTACATCAATGAGCGATTTTTTTCTTTTTTCAAAGAAAAAAGTTTCAGTGTAGAAATTTTGCGAGGATGTGAGTGTATTTTTAAACACTTCCTTGAAGGGAATAAGACTTAAACGACTGTAATAGGAAGCAGAGTTTGCACCCTGACTGACACCTGCTGACATGCATATTGTCAGAGCGTTTACCTGAGCACCACCTGAATTCAAAAACAGAGTAACAAGATGGGACAACATGCAAACGGAAAGTGTGATTTATTAAACATCCTGTTGAATTTTAATGACCATCACTCCCGAAGAGAACTTATTTTGGAGGATTTGAGTTGCAGAAGGGGGGGGGGGGTTAAAAATAAAACGGGAAAAAGGTGCAGCATCACATCACCTCACG
>JAOXNZ010000091.1:12341286-12351390 GCA_028566095.1 Kryptolebias brasiliensis
CCCCCCTTCAGACAAAGACATTTTTCCAGATATTAATACTTTCTTTTACTTCATATTTTGATAAATTCTATAACCGGCTCAGTACAAGTTACTCAAACAGACACAGAACTATCGGAAAAGTTACTATTTCTGAAGCGTTTGGGCTTTTTGGGCCCTGAATATTATTAATTGGGCGTTCGGAGGATAAAAAGCAAACAAGAGCCAATTTTTAATAGATTTCTTTTTCTCTCAGATTGCAGAAGCATCTGAGAGCATCTCTAAATGTATTTAAATGAGGCCTGAAAACTTCACTTTTTATTTGTTAGCAAACTGGATGTGCAGTTTATTTTCAAGCATCTCATGCACACTATTCAGTAACCACTCACTGATTGGTTTTAATTGAAGGGATAGTCTGTAAACTCTACTCTTTTTCATTTTTATTGTTTTCAACTTTCATTTTCTAAGCTTTTAATGCTTTTCATAACCACCCTGAATAATAGCTTTTGTGCAAATAAACTCATTTTATCTTTACAGGGACGGTTTCTAATCATCCCTGTGAAACATTAAACTTAAAGGCTGAACTTCATTCTGGATTTTTTATTTCCTTAAACAAACATTATGCTGTACTCCAGCAGAACAAACACAAGTGGCTATAATGACATAGATAATAACTCAATACTAATTTGCTGCTTCAGTGTCAGAATTCACGCCGTCCTTGCTTTCTTACCATCATGGCTCAGATGGGACTCTTAAACCCTTGCTGTTTGGGTTGATAGTCAGTAAAAGTTGTGCCCATTTTAAGTGTTCTTCGTGTTTTTCTCCCCAGTTCGACGGTCAGCCCATTCTCTGGCCACTGACATGTTTGAGCAGCACTTAGGAGCACACCTCCTGCAGGTAATAACATTTTTTTTTTTTTTTATGTGATAATTGTAATGTCTTCCTTTGTTGATCAGTTTACCTAAGAGGCCTTTTTTTCCAGCCTTCTTTTCCCACAGCACATCTCACACTCCTGCGTGTTTAAAAAGCCCAGAATATAAAACGTGCGGTGTGTTTGGACGGCAGTGCTTTAGTGTAATCCTCAATTATATATTCCCAGGCAAACTCCCAAACGCGCTCGCATACAGAGACGCAAACATCTGATAAAGCTCAGAGGCTCGGACACTGTTGTTGCCACGGAAAGCCTCCCGTTTGGGCTGACAGATGAATGGAGCCTGAGGGGCTTTTCTGAGGCAGGGGAGTTGCAGGAGTGATGAAACGCAGTACAAAGACTCAGAGGAAGCGCGAGGAAAAGTCGTCTTGTGGGTTGCGCTTTAGACCAGGAGGAGTCTGAGGCTGGCAAAATTTTTTTTTAAAAATATTAAAAAATGAGCCGAAACAGGAAAGCTTCAGAAGTGAGAAGGTTGTGTTAAAACAAAGAAATGACGTGCTCCTCCAGTCCTCCAACGTTTTGAGGAGGAAGGGGAAAGCTCGGTGAACGGCGCTGATAGAAATCAAATTAACGCTCCAGAAAAACTGTATGACTTCTCCCCCCCCCACCACCACCACTCTCAGCCATGCTCCCTCTGTAATAGCCCGATAATTGCACTTTAGTTCTCCGACATTCAGACGGCTGGTTTCTCCCTCTCTGCGACACATGACGCCCCACACCCCGGCCCGGTCATTTGCATACTGGATGTGTCAGTTGCATAAATTACCACAGCCACTTTAAGCACCGGGCCGGGCCGCCAAAATAGCAATCCCACCCACCCCACCACCCCCATCTCAATGCGGCCCTGGCCCTGTGTCTTGTCTGAGGCTGCTCGCTCCTGGACGCCTGTTATGACGATTAATATTATTCTCTGAAGCAGTCCCCTCTAATGGGCTGGCTGTATACCTTTCACTTCTCATTAGAATCAGCGCAGCCTGTAATGACTCTGGATTTATCTGTGTCTGGTGTGTGTTTATGAGCGTGCGAGGCCGGAGAGCCAGGCTGAGGCTTTGTCTCGGACTTTATTACAGCTGATTGAAACAGCCCTGCTCTATAAGCTTTGTTTCTCTTTGTTAAGTCTGTTTACGCGTGCCCACGCGTGGACACGTGCACAGGCCGCGTCTCCGCGTTGCGTTTGATGAAGCAGCTGTTGTGTGTCGCTGCAGGTTGTGTTGGTGTGTGTAAAGTGCACTTGTGAATTGAGACAAGAGGCCGAGGGGGTGACGTGTTGTTTGTTCTCTAGCTCATTGCAATTTGTTCGATACGTGCTAATTGCTCTAATTTGTCTGTCTTGTTTCTGTTTACCTTTGTGTGCTGCTCGTGTGTATTTGTGTGTGTGTGTGTGTGTGCAGTCTCTAGATGGCTTTGTGTTTGTGGTCAGCCAGGAGGGACGCTTCCTCTACATTTCAGAGACAGTTTCTATCTACCTGGGGCTCTCACAGGTAAGATTACCTCATCTTGCTTCCTTTCACGCAAACATAAGAGTATTCCCTTGTATACAAGTGCATTTGCACACATGCGCCTGTCTTCTGCTCATGCTTTCATATCCTCTCTCAGGAGTGTGTGTGTGAGTGTGAATATCTTCAACTGCACACCTTGAGCTCATCTCTGGAGTGCAACTCTCACTGGGGACAATGCATCTCTCCTCCTTCACTCCTTCCCACCTCCCTCCCCGCTGCTCCAGGTGCTCACCTCTGTTGATTGCCTGTGGCCTCTTGTACTGTGAATGTTAAGTCCTGCCATTTTGCCCAGATGCATAAATAATAACAGTAATTACTGGCCCAGCAATCAAAGTGTCGCCCCAGCGCGCTGGGCCTGTCTAGGGGAACAAATCGATAGGCATCTTAAAAGCCACATTGATTGTAGGGGGGGTGGGGGGGGGGTGGGGAACACCAAGGGGGATGGGAAGATAGATAGAGACAGCCAGTGAGAGAGAGAGAGAGAGTGGGGAAGGAGAAAAGGTGTGATAAGAGGAGGATGAGGGATCGGTGCAGCATGAGAGGGAAGGAGAGGGGGAAAATGGGGCTTTATTTAAAGAAGTAATTGAGTGTAATTTCATGTGAAAACTTACTGTGATTTAGGGATTTTGTGTCAGAAACTGTGGCCTGGAGGACATAAATGTGGGCACTCGGGAGGCAGGCATGACGATTCCAAAGTCTTTATTTAAAGCGACAGTTCAGCTATTTTTAAATTGGGCTCTGTGGAAAGGTTGTGAACAGTTAATATTTTACCTGTCGTAGATGGCTCTGTTAACAACCTCAGTTAAACCGAGTTTTAATTCTGACGGGATTGATGAGCTCGAGGTTAGCTTGAGTGCCTGTATACCACAGTTTATTTTGCAGAGCATGGTTGCACTGCAAGTGCTACAGCCAGCTGCTGCCGCTTTAAAAACTCACAGAATTCTATATAAATAACCATGTAATGTGAAAACAGCTATTATATGTCATGTAATAATCCATATTGTTTTGGTTGGTAGTCAGTGGCATCCTGTGCTGAATACGTTTTCATTTGTCTGGTATTTTGAAACACAGTAATGCACTTAAGTCCATTTCAATACTGACCCAGATTACCAGAAAATGCAACAAGTGGATCATTCCTGCCTCCAGTTTATCCAGCGATCCTCATTACAGACGGTTTTTAGCTTGATTGGCTTTTACCCAAACTAACGGTGCTCAGCTGGCCAAACAAGTCACTTACCTGGGGCAGTAAACTTGTCTAAAAGTTTGGCTGATAGTTTGTGCTTGTTTTAATTTTTCTCCAAGAAAGTTAATCGATATAGAGTGAATAAACAAGACTGAATATACAGCAGTTTGACTGAAACTTCAAGGCTTTACCCAAGTTTTTTTTTCTGATTTGAAACATGTTCACTACATCTCTACTTCTTGTTATTTAATATTAGACACCCAAGTGGCAGAAAATTGTCTTGGCCATGTGGCTTTGAGCTAAATTTCTTCATACTCACAAATAGGACAACAGGATTCCCATCAGTGGCATCATCTTACTTTTCAACCGCGGTTAATCTCGAAGCAGAATCCTCTTTCTTGCATCTGTAGTCGCGATCAACGGTGGATCCAGAATTCACTGCCTCAAGTTGAGGAGGTAAAGCTACGGGGAGCATCAAGAACGGGAACAGTGACTTGGGAACTTGCTGTAAAAACACAAACTCACTCTTTACAGCTTTTGCAGTCTCCATGTGGTTTCTCCTTACCCCCGTATACTGTGATGATGTAGCACAGCAAAGTGTAGCTTACGGCACAGAGCCCAGATTCCACTGCTGGGATCTCCTCACGGCTCGCATAGGGCAGGAGTAATAATAATATAAAAAAAAAAGAAAAAGAAAATGCCTATATCCACACCCAATTTTTCAATGTGAGGGCAAAAACTTAACAAGTAAGAGTGGTGGTGGCAGGAAGAAAAAAGAACCAAAAAAAGAAAAGGGAGTAAAAGAGGCAACCAGACAGACAATTAACAGATAGAAAGAAAATAAAGCAGGGGAATAAGGGACAGACAATGTGAGACAGTGAGTGTGCAAATAGAGCCTAAATGTGCAGTAGGAATGAAATTCGCCTTGGGATCGCCTCGGTAAACAAGGCAGCCGAGGCTTTGGTGGAGATGCTAATAAAACAGAGCTGTTCTTATCAGCTGAGCAGATGGCCTAACCCATCACGTCTACTCAAACAGGGCCCGAGCCATCAGCATTCTAATGAAATTATTTATGATCGAAGATTACATTCAAAACCTTGAGCACACAACACTGCGACTACCTGCTTTAAAAAAAAAGGAGAAGAAGATGGAAGCAAGCAGGGAAAAGAGGAGGTTTACGATCAGAGGGAGAGACGACCAGAAAGGGTAGATGGAACGATGGGGGGATTATATGAGAGGGAATATATGGAGTGTTTATGGGCACAAACGATGAGAAAGAAAAAAAACACACACAAAAAGAGAGAAAGGAAAAAGCGGGAGGGAGAGGACAGAAACACTTCGGTATGCTTTGTTGGTGAGTGGGGAGGGGGTCACAGGGGAGGAGAGGGGAAGGACAGGCAAACAAACGATGCTCTGAGTGGAAAAGTATAACTGGTGTTTTGTTTTAGAGGGCATGCTGCCCCTGTGGATCGACCCTGCTCCGCGTCCCCCTCCCCACCCCCCACCCCTCCGCCCGCCTGACCCCTCTGACCTGGCTTACACCCTGGGCCGCTCCCCTGACGGTGGGGTTGCTTAGCCGGCTTAGCCCAGGTCAGGCACCTTGACCAAGGGCACAGCCGTCGCCCACCCCCTGGCGCCTACAGGTATCTTTTTTTTTTTTTTTTTATTCCTCTCATTTGGTCTCCAGGGAATAAATCTGTTGGATGAGTGGGAAAGAAAAGAAGGAAGGAACGGACGGAGAGGCGAAGAACGAAGACGGATCGGCAGGAGGATACAGACTAAGGGTGAAGAAGTGAGAGCGGCGACTGGCAAAAGAAGAGGAAGAAGAAGAAGAAGAAAAGGGGATAAATAGGGTAAAGAGAAGGGAGGAAGGATGGGAGATCAAGAGAGGAGAGAATTGATCTGCGAATGGTTAGTATGCAGCCCCCTCTCCCCCTCCTCCCTCCTTCTCTCCTCTCCCATCAGTCAGTGAGGGCTGAGAGTGTGTTGTGGACCACTGCCCGGATGCCTCATACATATTAAAGCCCCCTGCTATTATTTATATCATGTCTCTGCTTCCCCTGCTCGCTGCCCCTCATCCCCACCACACCGCCATACATGCATACACCTCTGCACACACACACACACACACACACACAGATGTTCTGACAGACAACGACTCACACAAACAATGACGCACGCAGACATAAAAACACACAGTCTGGTCACATACGCAGCCAAACAGAGGCGCACCGTGCACTCGCACACACACACACTCTCATTCAGAGAAATCTGAATGATCTCGGTCTCTCCTCACGTCTCTCTTCGTTCCACACCTGTTTTTATGTTTGAGCCTGACTCATCCTCTCGGTTGCTCCAGCTTCTTCTCATCTTCTAATTCCTGTCTGATGGTTTCTCCGTCCCTCCCTGCTGCCTGTGATGGAGTGATGTTGTTTGAATGTGTCTTAAGCCCCGTAAAGCTCATAAGGGCTGGTTTGTCTCGCTACTGTGTTTTCTAATACCACAGGGGGCCAGGGGACCGTGTCTCTCTCCTACCGCTGGGCCAGGGTTCTAGGAATTTGACTTTTTTGTTAGATTAAAAAAAAAAAAACACTTTTGATGATTGCATTATAAAGCTTGCCGTGTAATTTTTAATAGACTTTAAGGTCCAGTTACAGATAAATTATGTTTTAAAACATTTATGTAGCTGAAATTCAGCCTTTATCATCTCTAGTTAAACAACCCACAACCATGTGGTGACAGAAGGGTAAAACTATACCCTCCTACTCTGGTGAGTGGGTAAAACCCACTTATTCGTATTTGCTAGCAAGCAACTAGCTAGTAGCTTGTAGTTACTTTAAGCAGCCTGTCACAAAGTCCCAAAATTGATTAGCTAAGCAAGTTACTAGCTAGTAGCAAGTAACTGGTTAGTAGCTAGAAACTACCTTGAAGCTAGAAGTCTGTCACAAAGACATCATTTGTTCCCATAATAATAAGTCACCAGATTTCTGAAATTAAATCCGGTGACATTTCCAGCTTGGATATAAAAATAATTAAATGTTCTCAAGATGAAATGAAGAAACGGGGACAGTTACGGTTTCATTTATTTTTACATATTTACACAATAAAAATCAAGCGCAACAGCAGGAATGTGTCTCTCCACACTGCTGTTAGCACTTCCTAAGAGTAATAAAACAAATAAAGTAATAGTAGTAGTAATAGAGCACTGAAACTGGGGGGCAAGGGTGAATACTAATACTAATATTAGTGAACATGCGTATGTTGTGCTTAAATGTCAACATGTATATACTTACATGGGTGTGTCTAAAACTTTTACACACTACTCCAAAACAAAGACATCATATAATCACAATCCCTTCTACAAACATTAGAAAATATAATAAACTGAAAAGGTAGAATTGAACCTTTTCTGTTTGTGGTCATGGGTAGCTGGTTCGTATCCCAGCAGTCTGTGGGTGAGAGGCAGCGCGACTGAGCTAACTCAGAAACAGACAACCAAATACGAATAAACTCACAGCTCAGTTTACACAACGCCGTTTTTAAGTGAAACAGTAACATTTGTGTTGCGTTTCGGCCATTCGTGTACGCGACCACAGCGATCGTTGTCTCTGACACCAAAACATTTTGAATCCAGGTCTCAGAGTAAACATTTCTGGAAACGCCAGGCATCGGTTTGAAATCGCACATGCCCACTGTGGACAGTCGATAGTTGTTGTTTTTTTGCGCTTGCACGTGTAGATCAACAACAGTAACAATGGCGGACGGCAGAGAGCTGTTTGTGCTGCTCACTCTTTTCAGTTTCAGTCGTTTCAGACACGGAACATGAATGTGCTGCACCATCTCTTGGGTCAGCGAAGACGCACTTCCCACACTCTACAAATACTAAACAGGCCTGTAACCGTCTTCATGTTTGCGTGCATGGGCGTGTCATTGAAATACAAAAATCGTGGCTTGGCATGGAAACTCCAGCGGACTAAAGGGTCTTGTCTAAACAGTGATTGTAATCGCAGCATTCATTACAGCGTGCAAGTATAACATTTTTACAGTCAGCATCGGAAAATCTATAAGGTTTCCAGGAGGTCGATCACGTGCGAACAGGGTCAGAATCTCCTGTTAACGTAACATGAAAGGAAGGAGCCCGGAGTGCCCAGAGAAAACCCTCACATGTAAGGGTTGAGCCTACGATCTGCTCACAGAAAGCCCTCAGCTGAAATTCAAACCAAAGGCCTTTCCACTCTCGTATAAATGATGTGTACCCACTGTCCATGCAGTGTGGACGCTCAGGAATGTAAATGCGTTGCGGCGTCATATCATTGAAATGGCCAGATAACACTTTTAATCACTACACTGCTATCATCATGAACACTATGATATGGCACAGCCCCAGTCATCAGTTTTTATGTACCATCTACAAATTCTTAAGAACGAGCTTCTTTAACACATGTTCGTTCAGATTTTTTTAAAAACGGTATGTCTGTGATTGGATGCGTATGATTAGTAGAACGCGTGAGGAAATAAGAAATCATTATTTCATCATTTTCACATTTTCCCTTAAAAATTCATAGCACTTCGAGGAAACAGGTTTAGTTTGAAGATTTGCTCTGCAATGCGACCATGTTCCAAACAGAGCAGGGAAAGAAAACAACAGACGGATGTGTTTTTAATAAAAACAAAGAAACTACATTCCCTACTCAAAGAAGTCAACGCACGTCAACTGTTTCTGTTGACTGGCTCTGACAACAATTTTTTGTGGTCACGGATTATGGGCTGGATGCAAAATGGGCTGGTTTCTGCCGAACTGGTGCAGATATAATTCTCATTCCATTGGCTCAAAGCCAACACATAGAAGCAGAAACGCTTCAACACCTGTTATACCATGACCCTTCTAGCCTCTGAATGTCATCCCTTTAACGTAAACATAGCTGCAACTTCCCTCATGCTCATGAACAAGAGGATGTGTCAGCAACTCAGACTCACACGCTTCTATCAGGCTGTGCTGGGTTCAAACATGTGGCCCAGATCCAGAGGATTTCATCGGAAACTACACCCTGTGCGTTTGGGAATTTTTTTTTTTTTTTTTTACTATTATTGTCTCTCCTCACTCCGAGGGGTTTTCCTTCTCACCATCCGTCGCTCCACCTTCCCTCCTCCCTTCTGTAATGTCCTTGAGGGCCTGCTGAAGCTCCCATAAAGCCTGCAGTAAATGGCTCTAATCCGGTAATAAATGGCTGTGTCCTACAGACAAGGGTGTGAAGCCGCTGCAGCCGTGGTTTTTATCAGATGGAATGGTGTTGCCACAAAAACACACACAAGAAAAGGCGCAAACGCTCTCAGACGTAATGGAAGATACCCCCCTACACACACACACACACACACGCTGTTTCTTCCTCCCACATACACACACATTCACCTACACACCCCTCAGATTGGATCACACCTTCTGAGATTGTGCTGCCTTTATGGCTGCCGTGCAAGAGCAGCACTATTATTACCTTTAAATGATTAGAGATGCGACTTTGATGCATTGTGATGATGGGATCACACGGAACTGTTGCACTGCTCATTATGCCTGCTGAGGGGAAGACTGGGGCTGGATGGAGGAGCGGGGAGAGGCACGGGCAATAAGAAGAATAGTAATGTGACCTTTGGAGATAGTTGGACTTCACCTGTTTTTAATCAGCCAACACAATGGATTTTTATCTCTCCCAGTTTTATTTGTGCACCACTGTAGTGGCGTGGTCCTCTGAGGCTGGACTATGCGAGTGTGTGTAGGGGTGGTGGTGGGGGGATGTCTTACAACCTCCACATTCCTTGTTGAGTTGTAACCCAGAGCGGCACTTTCATTTTCCTGTCATAACATATATTGATTTTTTTTTTTCCCTGTGTGTGTGTGTGTGTGCTGTACTTGCTCACATGTAGTTATTTGTGCTCTAAGCATCAGGTTTTGATTGGTGTGTGTGTGTGTGTTTCTCTTCAGGTGGAGCTGACCGGCAGCAGCGTGTTTGACTACATCCACCCTGCAGACCATGTGGAGATGGCCGAGCGGCTGGGCATCAGGCCTCACCTGCGGGCGGAAGCCGGCTGCCTCACGGCCCCCGACAGCGCTTCGAGCACCGCATCCACCTCCTCGCTTGCCGGTACCCCTGAACCTGGTACTTTTATTTTTTCTCGTAATAAGCAACTGCTGACTTCATTCACCCAGTGAACATAAAAAAACAGAAATGTTCTGGTTTCTTGTACCCGAGGTGAAAAGTATGTTTTTGTCCTCCACCCCAGCTCCCTCCAGTCCCCACTCTCCGGCTGACGACCCTCCAGAACGCGGTTTCTTCATCCGCATGAAGTCCACGCTCACTAAAAGAGGCCTACATGTCAAGTCCTCTGGATATAAGGTATCTGAGGAAAAATTAAAATGTAATTTGATAATACAGTTCTGTGCAAGGTGGAACAGCGGCGTAGTGGTTAGAGCTGTCGCCTCCCAGCAAGAAGGTTGCAGGTTCGCATCCCGGCCTGGGGCC
>JAOXNZ010000091.1:12373422-12390928 GCA_028566095.1 Kryptolebias brasiliensis
TCTGTTTGTGTGTGTGTGTGTGTGTGGGTGTGTGTGTGTGTGTGTGTGTGTGTGTGTGTGGGTGTGTGTGTGTGTGTGGTGAGGTTTTACAGACAAATCTTTGATGCGACAGCGCCGCTGACCTACTGTCCAATCTCACGCCCCTGACCCCAACACAATGGGAGGCTGATGTTTGTGTCCCCCCCCCCCACACACACACACCCACACCCATATACACACACACACACACACACAGTGTTTGGATGTGATGCTGTACACAACAGGAGTGTTTTCCAGCTTAATAAGGGTCACTTTTCTTATAAAACTATGTCATCTGAAGCTCCCACTGTTCAAATCAATAAAGAGTCTCATTTTTAATGCTATTAATTTTATTTAACTTTCTAAAAAGATGTCTGAGCATCTTCTGTGGTTCGCTAACTTGCAATGACAAAGAAGTCAACAGTACTATGTACCACTTCACAGTTAGGGTCCCTTTGTAAAGGATTTATTAATGCTTTATAAACACTCGTGAGTTTGTAAACACTTTATAAAACAGTCATTTATAGAACAGCTATAAAACACTGTTCATACAGTGGTGCTGGGCAAGATCAAGAGCTGTTCTTTTCTTTCGTTTTTAAGATTTATTTTAAATATTAAACCTTTGTCAGTCAGTTACCTGCAGGTGTACACAACGAGTTAGCTTAAAAGGTAAACAAAGTTAGTTAGTTTAAAAAGGGAGATGAGCAACCAGCAGTAAATCATATTTACCTGAATGGATTAAAAAGAACAACACTCCATCTTTCCAAATAACGAGTCTTCCTCATTGTTTTATGAATAGTTGTTAAGTGTTTCTAAACTCACAAATAACCTGTTTATAAAGCAGTAATAAATCCTTAATGATAATAAAGGGCAGACTGTGACGTGGCTGAGCAGCACTGACTACTCAAAAAGCAACAGTTCTGTGGAAAGGTGAGTATCTAACCTGTCACAGATAGCTTTTTGAATGACCTCAGTTGGGAGGAATAGAGTCTAATTCTCATCAAACCGATGAGTTAATGGCTAGTCTAAGCTGAGCTGAGACCAAAGTGGTTTACTGCCATCTTAAAACAGCTCCAATGTCCAAAAAAGTCTTATAGTGGTTTACGCAAACATTTAAACCTTTACATCATCGTTCATTTCACATTAATTGATCATTCCCGGCTGCACAGGAAGTGCTACAGCTGTGATTTATAAATAACCCCAAAATTTGATTTAAATAACTGCTTAATGAAAATCTGACAGCAACGTAATAGTATATAAATTAGAGTTTGCAATGAAAAAATTGAGAATGGAGTTGATTTTAGACAGCGATAATCCACTCAGACTAGCGGTTAGCTCATCACTCCAGCCAGAACTAAGCTCTTTTTTCCCCTTCCAAATCAAAGAGCTATCTGCAACAGGTAAGATGTCGTTTGTTGATAACCAGAGCCAGGTGTGTGAATGTCAGTCGTGGTCGTGTTTCAGCAGCAACATTCTGAAACTCAAAGCTTTTTCCCCTTGAGGAACAAATGCTGACAGACAGCATCACAGAACCACCGGAGACGGACCGCTTCGACACAAACCTGTTCCCCACAGGAGAGAAGAGCCCTCTCACAGTAACCTCCGCAGCGCTCCCAGATTAGAACGTGTGTAAAAGATACACAAAGTACAGGGCTGGAGCTGCAGCATCAAGCTTCTTTCTTCTTCTCGTTGTTCATTTCTTCTATAAATCGACCTGGAAAAAAAAAAAAAACCCTGGAAACGTAACAATCAGTTCCACAAAAGCTTCGTTTCTCAAAACTACATTTAAAATGACCTTTATTCAGCACGGCTCACAAGCACTCTTCAACGAGGGCAAACAATTTCCTCAAACCAGGCCAGACAGTGTCCGTCTCCGTTAGGAGGTGTGTCATGTCCAATACAGGTGATAACTGAGGTCACACACCTGTTCATCACTGTCCCGTCACTCAGATGAGCTCTGATCTCCGCCTGAAGGAGGATCTCTCTCATCATCGACCCTTTGTGGATTCAGAGGGTCGAGGAAACGAGGACTGCAGTTGAATGTATCAGCATTCCAGCATCGAGTGCTGCAGATCTGAGAGAAAAACACCAAACTGTTAACAACAAAACCCAGACTGTGCTCATCAGGGCTGTTATTCCAGTTTCTGTTACGGCAGGACGTTGATATCTAGGAGCAACATGAGCTGCCAGCTTTAAACTGAGGCCTTCGTGACGTTTTCAGTAAGTAGTCTTTAAACCACGTTCTTTACACTGTAAAGAGACATATCTGTGGGAGAGGAGGAGACTGGACCTGCATTCCCTGCTGGGCCTAATAACGAACGTGTGGCCAAAACAACAAATAACTCCTTATCGTTTTACACCCTCAATGCCACAGTGATTTCGAGTGATTTGGGAAGAAACTGCAAATTTACGGAGTGATAAAAGCTTTTCGGTCTGACTCTGTGAGGAATGGGCTGCAAGCCTGAAGTGCAGGAGTGGACGTGTAATGACTAACGAAACAAACAAAATGGCTACAACTCGGAGGGGTTTTACAGATAATGACTTAAAATTTGGTGTGGTAGTAGCTGAGCATCGTCCTCAACTCGTACTCCAAGTGCAACACATTGCATGGTGTCTTTGCTTAAAACTCTGGTGTTAACTGTTGGAGTCAACCCTGTTTGTCTGTTAGCAAAACATCTCATGAACCACTGGATTGATTTTAATGAAACTCTTAGTAAGGAATCCTTGGATGCACGTCTACAACTGATTACATTTTGGAGTCAATCTAATTCAGCTAACCAACCTTAGGCAATGCAAAAATGGCTATACGTCAGTGAATTTTACACATACCGAGCTGAAATTTGGTGTGGCAGTAGCTGACAGTCCTTTAAGACACATACTCTGAGCGCTAACAGATCCTGTGAGATCTGACAAGATTGCGTGAGATTGCTGCAACTCAGTCATTTCTCAACACCAGATGATGTCAGTCTAAACCTCAGGCATGAAAGGCGGCGGGTGATAGGCCTTTAATTTAATAAAGAAAAGAGCCTCCTGCTCCCATGTCTCTGTTCTCTCTATCACCCTCTTTAGTTTTTTCTGAGAGTTCCTTAAAGAAAAAAAAACCCTCTTTGTCTGTAACTCCGTGTTCTGGGCATTGTGCCAGTCAAGATAAGAAGATTTATGAGTCCCTTTTTTTGGGTGCAATTCGATGCCCTTTGCTGCTGTTGGTTTGCTTCCATGAGAAGGGCAAGACGCTTTTAGATTCGTCTTCCAAAGAGACATGTGCTCCTGAGTCCTGCAGGTCCTCATTTCGCTTCTTCAAACTCGACCTGGCGAGTCTGGTTTCTCAAGATGGATCTCCCAATCTGCTTTTCCGAAACGCAACTCCCTCATTAGTGCCTCTGATCCGCGCTTTTCCTCATTTCCTTTCATATAAACAACAAACAAACTTTTCATGACACCCAAGTGTCCATTTTTAAAGTGCTGATCATCACCTCTAAGAAGGACTTTTTTCACTTTAGGCCATAAACAGAACGTGTGAAACTCACAAAGGACTGCTAAACATTAAAGGGGAAATGAAATGAAATGTAAAAATAATGAGTTTTCATGTTTTTCTTTTAGTTAAACACCGTCTTAAAAAAACCCTCCAGTGGTTACTTTCTCTGATTTAAAACCTTAATGATTTGTTTTTAGAGTTTTTGTGTCAAAATCCCAAAGTGGAGGGGATTATGTGGGTGGAGTTACCTCCTTGGTTGGTGACGTAGAAGGAGGCGGGGCCAGCTGTGGCAGACCGCTGTAGGACAATGAGGAGGTTACTGTCGCAGTGTTTATCAGGGAAAATGGAAGCAGAAGAAGAAGCAAGTTTTGTTAACAAGAGTACAGGTTTGAAAACATATTTGTTTTTGGGGTTTTTTTAGTCTGAAGTGATGCTGTCGGGAACTCCAGCCCCACATTTCAAAATAGTAACCCCCAAACTTTACAGTGATGTCACACAGTCTTCAAGGAATTTAACATCCGGACAGCTACAGGTGGCGGTCTGACAGGTGGTGGTTCTTCTGTTGAAGGTTTATATCTCAGGTGCTCCTCTTCTAAACGTTAACTGCAGTCAGTCAGACTTTGGGTTGTAATTTTCACCAGGAGCTAAACTAACCACATCCATCAAACTTTCTTGTCCTTCAGGAAGCTGAATAATGACTCAGCTGTTATAGTTTTGGGTCGGTTTACACGATTAATTGCGAAACCACTGAACCATTTTACCCCCACACTATCTGTATTTGCCCTCTATTCGCGGCCCTGTTAGAGTTCCTGTGTTTAGCTCAGGACACGTCGCACTTCCGAGCTTCAAAACCTTTTTCATTTCCCCTTTTAAGTATTTAGCATAATTAAATCAAAGGGAAAATTTGACTGACGTAGATCTAAAACTGTTGAAGAAGGTGTACTGACGGGTTTGGGCGGTCGGACTGATCAAACTTAAGTCAGCAAAGTCCACTAATGGAGCTCTACGGCACGTCAAGTCCGTCTTATCGCTGCTCGAGCCTTATGGCATCAACAACGGCGACTGAAAGAAGGAGGAAATAGAAGGAGAGACAGATAGAGAGAAGGACAGAGGAGGAGATGTGTATACGTGCCGAGCGGCACTAATCTGCCTTACACAGTCTGGGGGATTCCAGCCAGCTGCACAGGGAGCAATGACCTTGGCAAAGAGCACACCGTTTTCTCTGTCCCTGGAACAAACAAGCAGTCAAAGACAAGTATGGACTGGTCAGCAGATAAATGATTAACTTACACTAATGAACTGAGAAGGGTTACCGTTTAACATGCAGGTGGGTTCCACTGCAAACTGTACACGATAAACCGATTCCAAAGTGTCTGTGAGCAAAACACCTCATGAGTTGCTGATTTGAATGACTTTACGCAGAAAGGATGCAGAACTCTTCACCTAGAAGTGTAAAAACAGGATTTCGATGACATTTTACGAGCAAGTGGCAGCGTTTATCAGCATATGATGTGCACATTTGATGGATTTAGAACCATAAGATGTAACAGGGCGCGTCTAACTCAAATTGGCCGCAGATTACCTTCAGCTGTGGACAAAAAAAGACAAACGTGGAAGTCGTCCGTTTTGAAGAGTTGGAAAACGACGCTGTTGTTCCCACAGAGGTAAGAGATGACTAATGACTTCTTCTCTGGAACTGACAGTAAGGAAGAAGGAAGTTCCTGCACAGACCTCGCTCGACGTGCACGAACGGCACACGCAAATCTGCTGCAGAAGCCATGACTGGTTTTATTCCAGCAGAGACTACGAGTCGGACGTACAAACTTTCGACTGAGATTATCTCTTGTTGAGTTAAGCCGTTTTGGTCAAATCTTGAAAAATAACATCAAATTTTAGCTCAACATCTGTTAAATGAACTGGGTTATAGCCATTTTTGTGATGGCTAATTTAATTTAGCTGTGACAGCCACCTTCAATCGGACTGACTTCCAAAGGTAACTGGTTGTAGAGGTACATCTAATAAGTAATTCCTTCAGAGTTTCATTAAAATCTGTCCAGTGGTTTACAAGATATTTTGCTAAAAGATAGACACACAGACAGGTAAAATCACTATCACCCAGCTTTTCACATTTCTGCGATGGGCTATATATACGGTATATATATGTATATATATATACATATATATATTCAAAGCTTTTTCAAAAGAAAAATCAAGCTGCAAATCATTTTCAGTCATTTCTATGTTTTATAACCCAGCATTTTATTAAGATTTACTTGAATGTTAATTTTGAGAAGATTATTATTGTCTGATCTGATGAAGTCTGTCGTTAGTTCAATCTGCTCTCCTGCTCTGCAGTAAAATCTAGTCTTATGCCACGCAGGTGAAGTAAAACCACGACTCGTGTTTTAATCTCTGACTATAAAGCGGCCTTTGCTCGGTGGAGTTCGATGACTCAGCTAAACGGGCCATCACACGACGTGGAGATGGGTGAGTTACAGACCTTGACCTGTTCAGCTATTAGCTTCTTCTCTTCAAAAAGGGTTTAAACGAACTGCTCTTCAGTTCAGGAAATGAACTTACCAGGTTTCTTTTGAGGGTTTAGGTGAGATCAATGCTGATTTTCCTTCTTTTAGCCCAAACAGAACAGGAAAAAAATCAACACCAACAGCAGCTCTAAGGCTCACCGAACAACAGATCCATTTCACGAGATTCAATTGTGCTAAACTGAACTTTAACAACACAGATTGTTTTGTGGTTTATGTGACTTATCAGAATCAACTTCAGCAACACTTCAAGTTATGTACATTTTTATTTTATTTTTGCTCTTTTTAAATCCTGGCTCAGTTCTTGGCCCGTGTTGCTACCAGTTTTGAATAGTTGCCAATGTGAGCCATATCCCTGAAAGGAACGTGCTGCCAACACAAGGATCTGTACGTTTGTCTGTTCAAATGCAATGAACACAACACACAAAATAATCCGATCAGACACTCGTCTGCCGCCATGAGTGGCATATGTGATAAATTGACTTTTAATTTTGCACAGTTTGTTACCCCTCTTGGTCATATAAACCCACCAGTGGCGTAACCAGAAATGAGTTTCCAGGCGGGCCTGACTGAAACTGGGTGGGACCCCAAATTTAACTTGTAAAATAAATGGAACATGGAGCAATGTTTACTTGTCTTTTGTTCCCAAACTATTCCGCTTCTGCCCCACTAAACAATCATTACAATAACACGTTCATGAGGTTTATTTCCAAGCAAATATTCTTAAATGAAAGAAGTTGAAAAATACTTTAAGTGTTTAAGTAGCTAAGAGCTATCTACAATAGGTAAATTATTTACTGTTCATAACCTTTCAAGAGAACCCCACTTCAAAAGACCTAAACTTTAAAATGAACTCCTTTACGTGGATTAACAAGTGTTAAGACGCCACAAAACATGGCTGAGAAATGGTCCTGCAGGGTACGACATGATGGAGAAGGTCTGAAAACCGCTCTTTAACGGGATCCTGTTACATTGTTTCTAATTATTATCGAGAAACTCCAAAACCAAAGGAAGTCGACTAATCGGTGCAGAGATCCTGAGGTGATCCTCGGTCAGACAGAGGAGCTCTGTGGAGGAAACAGATCATATCCCACCACATGATAGCTCCGATATCAAAGCTCAGGATGAAAATCTCTGGCCAGAATAAACAGTCAGCCTCTGGATGAGACTCGCCCATGCAGAGAATAAAAACATTTGCACAGCAGCTATACCAACTAACCCCACAAAACCAGCTTTATGCAACGACAGTTCCTGAAAAGATGGCTTTAAGACACGGCAGAGGCAACCCAGGGGGAGTCGTCAGATGAGAGAGACAAATGTTTAGACCATGATTTTGCGGAACACCTGCTTTAAAGTGTGTTTGTCGTTCACACAGGCAGCACACGGAGCACACCATATTCTGAACACGCAGGACTTTTCCTCTAACGGGCTCACAGGAGCCGGAGAGAAGGGGTGTTGTGATGACAGAAAGGTCCTGCGAGGAAATAGTAAAAAAAAACAGGAAAATTAAAAAATGTAAACATGCCATAGAGATGACATTAAACATATAGCTGCACAAACATCTTCTGATGGGCTTGTGAGCTCCAGAGCAGGACTATATCCTGAACTACAGTAGGACTTTGTACAGACTCTAAAGCTGTTTCTTTGATCGTGGAGTGTAGCGTGACCCGCCTCGCCCTGATTCCACTTTACACAGCCTCTGTGATTTTCCATCCAACTGAGTGCAGCCTCGACGTGGCCACACCCAACAGTGGAGGACATCGAGGTCACGGTCCGCGGTCTGCTGGCGTGAAATCGTCGGCTTGCCTGGAACCTCGGCCGGGTAGGTCCTAAGAACAGAGCAGAAAGAGTGCACAGTCACCCAATGGAAAGCCTCTGGACCAGCGCCAGGTCAACCCGAGTGGGGCCGGATTGAGGCCATAGGAAAAGGACTGGAGGAGGGAAAGATGTATCAGTACCCTCCGTCCCCTAATCCTTCAGGGTGATGCGTTAATCCAGCGCCCCATGGCCTGGCTTCAGAACGACGCATGACATCAGTTCCTCCAGGAAATATACGTAGAAAATTGTGTTACATTGGGGTCAGAGTGAGTTGAACATCATGGGAGAAACAAGGAATCAAACACCAAAATGACAACAACTCCACTGTACTTTAAAAAGTTATAGAAATCCTGCTGTATAAATAGTTCAGCACTATGTGAACTGGGGGTATTTTCTTTTCATATGTATTTGGTAGAATGTGGCCAGGAAAGAGCTAGTTTGGCTCTTATACTTATAGATTTCAAAATACATAAATAAATTACAAAGAAATCAAAAACCTGACTCTGCCTTGATTGGTCAGATCAGCAGGTTTAGCTTCAAAATTAAAATTGTTCCCACCACTGTGTGCAGACTTCTCATTGGACAGTTTAAAACTATTGTTCCAACTTTAACATACTGATGCAGTAATGAGGGAGATGTGTGTGTTTGAGTCAAGGGAGATTATGCAAATTTAATTCAATAAAATTTGACTGTTTTGGTTGCTACAATAAAATACCACTGCAGTGACAAACTAGCTATTGATGAAATGTAAAACAATTGTAAACATTTTCACAGAGCCCCAATTCAAAAGATCTGAACAGTCGCTTTAAAACCAATTTAAAAGGGCTTGTTGGCGTGTAATGTTGTTTTCTTCTGAAGCGAAACCATGATTGTTTTTTAAGAACACCACGAACTCTTTATAAATCTATTTTATGCCTTTTTTAAGGTCTTATTCTGACACTGATGTAATCAAGCTGTGCTCATCCCCACCAGGCTTGAATGAAAAGAACAGACTGTTCCTACTTTTCTTGGTTAAAAGTGTCGTAAAGTCAGCACCTTCAAGCTGTTTTTGGAGACATTCTTGGCACAGAAGTTGGCGAACATTTTCCAATCTCTGCTGTGATTTGTTTTACGACCTGCATTTATAAACATATAAAATACAACTGACACATGGTCCGATTTGGCACACATCCCTGAGATCTCAAACCAAAACAAAAAGACGAAATAATATCTCAATATCCCGATTAATGGTCAGGAACTGACGGTAAGAGAAAGAACAGAGGAGATAAAAAGAGTAACAGGCAAGTGAGACACCATGAGATAAAGAGCAGAATTCAGGGAACAGATAAAACAGTTTATCACACTTTGCCAAAGTTCAAAAGCAGCACTTGTCATACAGGAGCAGCAGAAACTAAATGAGTCATTAGTTGGTCAATGAAAAACCAGATGGCCGTTTAGCATGTGACTCTTCATCAGTGTCAAGGCTCTGAAATCTTCTCCTGCAGCAATAAATATCAATCAAATGCAGCAAAACTCAGACTCTGGTGATTTTTTCAAAAATCAGTTCACATACAAATGACTACAGCCCCGACCCGGGCGCCTAAATAACTCAAAAATCCTACTACTGTTTTATGAAAATCCGAGGATTTAATGTGTTCGAATAAGACTAAAAAGTCAGAGTCAAATTTATTTAGACAGAACATTTAAGCCAACTGAAGTGCTTTGCATATTAGCCAATAAAAAACAATCTAAATATAGAACACAATGTATAAGAATAAAAGCACAATGGTAAAAAGATTAAGGTCTAATAATTATATATTATCTATATTACAGTATTTTACAAGTTTTAGGCCACTGGAAATAGCTGATTTGCATAAAAACAATTTCATAATACCATAGGTCGTATTTAATCGCCAGTCGTGGTAAAAGGTGTGTGCGTTCGTTTGTCTCTGTTAATTAAATATAATGTGAACTTCTGAACAATCGTTGGATGTACATCTACAACTAACTAACTTTTTGAGTCACCCTGTTTCAAGATGGCTGCCACAGCCAATTAACCTGAAAACCACACAGAGAAATGGCTATAACTTAGTCAGTTTTACAGACATACAGCTAAGCTTTGGCGTGGTAGTAGCTGAGACTGATCCCCAACAGATATTAGCAGGGTTAACAGATCACAAAATTTTGCCATTACCTGTTTGGAGTCAGCTCTGTCTGTTAGCAAAATATCTCGTGAACCGCGAGACTTAATGAAACTTTCATTAAATAATCACTGAATGTACAAATACAGCTGATTGACTTTAGGAGACAAGCCTATTTAAGATGGCTGCCACAGCTGATTGACATTAGCCAACAAAGAAAAACTGGCCGTGACTCAGTTAATTTTACAGATTTTAAGCTAAAATTCGGTGTGGTAGTAGCTGAGAGTCATTCACAACTCATGCTAAGAGGGTGTGCCCACTCGTGGTATCGCACTGTGTTGTTCTGACTTAAAAACGACCACGACTCCATTTCGTTTCCCAGCTAGTTTTGATCTTTATCAAAACCTCTGGCAAAGAAAGGTTGCGGGTGATAAGCATTCCTTCAAGGACCGCTGGGCCTTTAATTAAACGTAGGTTTTATTCACATTGATATTAACGCTTTAATGTGCAAAGACCACACAAACTCACGGTAGCACACGTTTATTTTCTTTTTGCAACAAGGCGGTTTTTTGCTCGGCGGGTCACGTGACTCGGATCCACGCAACTGACTGGCGCGAGAGGAAAAAGGGAGGGAGGCCGCTCTTCCACACAGCGGGGGGTTTTTGCTATCCGGTTGGCGGGTGGGAAGGGGTCTGTGCGGGCCGGAGCTTCACCTCTCGGTCGGGTTTACGGTGTCAGAGCGGCGGTAGTTCGCCCCTCGCCGCCCGGGTATTATTTATATCCGACACAAAAATCACTGGTTGGCACGCGCGGGCCAGCGACGCAAACCCGGAAGTAACATGCGTACTCTCAGCCTGTCACGTACGCTCACCGAGGAGTCGCTTGGCTGCGAGGCTGCTGTAGGTAAGAGAAGGAGCGAGAGGTTCGACGGGCTCCTCTGACAGTATTAACACCGTATTTTAAAAAATTACGAATCTATTTTAACAGGTTTGTAAATTACTTCAACCATAACCTCATATTTAAGAGGTAAGAGTCCTCCAAAGTGGCGAAAATAGCAAACAAAAGCGAAATATTCAGTTCTGAGCGTGTAATTGAAATATACTACTAAAGCACTCAAGCTTATTTTTTATTGTAGAAATAGTTGCCAAATGTGTACACGTAGTCGTTTTTTTGTCATAATTACGGTAAAGGTGAGTTGTTTTAGGGTCTCGTCTCTTTCTCAAACGTTTAAAATTGTGTAGTAAAGCTGAAATTAAAAGTCTAAACATCGTAATTTTCGGCTCGTGAGTGTGTTAGCCGCGTACGATTGTGGCGATAATACAACTTTGTTATGCTTGGCATTTTGTTTTTGTGCCTTTTTAAGATACAATCAGAAGCCGTGCGCGGCGGACCGTTCGTTTGGTTGTTAACGTATTTAACGTCTGTTTACTGACAGGTGGTGCGCACTGACCGCGCTGTTTCAGCCCCTAAACTGTACGGTTCCACTGTCCGCAGGTGTCCCGCGTCGTGTGAAGATGTTTAAAGGGCGATCAGGAAGGATAGCGAGGCTCTGAAAGCGGGTGAAGTGAAGGCCGAGCAGCGGAGGAGGATGAAACTTCTCGCGGCTGAGCTCCAACCCGTCAGAGAAAGCAGCGGCTCGGCTGGAAAATGAGCCGAGGACGTGAGGCACGTGCGCACCCAGCAGACGACATGAAATGGAGAGTTTGGGACTGACGGACCTTTTGAAGCCGAGCGGAGCCGTCGCTTTCCCAGAGCCGCAGGAGAGACGGAGGACGAACGGCCAGCTGCAGCAGCGGCTCGTCTCTTGCTCTGGGCCGGCGGACATGGGTCTGAACGGCTTCTGCGCGGTGCCTGTCGGGAGCCAAACGGCCGCGGAGCTGCTCGCGGACATGGCCTCCCAGGCCAACTCGCCCGGAATCACGACCCCGACGAAGCAGTCGAAGAGCGGCGTGCCGCCGCCCTACAACGGCGGGGTGGTGTCTCCCTCCGCCACCGTGGAGGGGAACCAGGCCGGCGCTCTGGCTCACACCCCGCGCGGCTACCCCGCACAGGTGAGCGGGATGGGCGGCCACCCCCTCGCCGGCAGAGGCTGTCTGATGGAAAACGGAGACGGAGTCGCTCCGGAGAGCTGCTCTCTGCCAACGCGGAGGTTCAACGGCGACCTGAAGGTCAGGCAGGCTCAGCAGCAGAAGAGGAGGTGTGGGGAGAACCGGGATGTTGGGTCAGAAAGCCACAACGGTCACGTGATGGTCTCACCCGGGTCAGGCAGCTCTGCAGACCCGGTTTTCTCATCAGGAGACTCTGACTTGAAGAGGAGGAAGCCAGCTGATGGAGCCGTTTCTAACAAGTCATCTGAGGCCCCCAAAGTGACCCGAGGAGTTGCCCCCCTCACAGTCACTGTTAGCAGCAGCAGCGGTTCTTATAGCAACTCCAACTTTGCTCCTGCTTCTTTTAATACTACACAGCACAATGGACATTTCATGGCACCCTCAGACTCATCGGCTGCACCCACCCTGATAAACTCCCCCCCGGCACCGCAGCCCGCTGCAGGAGAGCCTGGCTGGTCCGCAGAGCGCATCGCCAAGCAATACATCATCCCCTGTATGAAGTACTACGGCATCTATGTGAAGGACAACTTCCTCGGGCCACAGTTGGGCAACAGGGTCCTGGAGGAGGTGGAGGCTCTGAACCGCAGTGGGAAGTTTCGGGGGGGGCAGCTGGTGAGCCAGAGGAGCATTCCCTCTCGGAACATCCGGGGAGACCAGATTGCCTGGGTGGAGGGGCAGGAGCCTGGGTGCCACAGCATCGGGGCACTGATGGCGCACATCGACGAGGTGGTCATGTATAGTGCTGCCAATGGACAGCTGGGGAACTGTGTCATCAATGGACGCACTAAGGTGAGAGCAGCTTTGGGGTCATATCCCTGTTCATCTCAGGGTAAACACAGCCTGCAGGTAACTCTTAGCACGAGCGTCAGTCTGATGACGTTAGTGAGGCTAGCGGTTGTGTCTTTTCTGCTCTGCTTTATCTCTGCGTCTGTAATGCCGACATGTGGGCAGGCAAACACACGCGCGCCACAGGTAGCGTGTCAGGATAAGTCCTGTGATTTTCTGGCACGGGAGGGGTGTGGTGGGGGTTTGCTGCCTCCATTCTTGCTTCCATCCCACTGGAATCTAAGAGGAAAAAAAAAAAAGACAACTCTGAAACCCCGTATCTCCACTGCCATCACTTTATCTCTGCCAGCATTTTCTACCATCACTTTGACCACACAAACGTGACGCTGCCGCGGTAGAGGGAAGTTCTTTTTGTTTATTTCTGCTCCCGTTATCTGATCTCTCGTACCACGTGAGCTGCGTGGAAAAACATTGCATTAGACCTTTAAAAAAAAAAAAAGAGAGGAAAACATCCAACAAACCTGTGGCAGTAACTTTGTCTGACAGTCTGCGATCTGTCTCTGTCTGTCACGCTGTGTTTCTCCGGCTCTGGTGTCAGTTCTGTTGGGATTTACAATGCAACACCCCCAGACAATGCCGAGCAGATTTGTTTTTAAAAGGCTTGGCAGAGAAGATCCTAAACTGATGCCGCATCGTAGCCTTGGTTCGTTTTCCACATGGAAAACTGTGTAAACTGTTCTGCCACAGTTCTCGAGGCTCTTGTCAGATGGAGTTTAAGTAGTAAGGTATATTACTTCTCCCCTAGGGGAAATTAGTTGGAAGGTGACACCGAAAATCAGCTTTGCGTCTGCACTCACAGCTTAATCAACAAGACTAACGATGGCACCTTTAAGTTCGTGATTTAAGAAGTACGTACAAAACAGCTGTGCTGCAAAATAGGTTATTGTCAAATTAATTTTTTCCCCTCTTTCATTTGCAGCCATTTGTGGGTTTTATCCATGTTTATTGCACATTTTCATGGAAGTACATGAAAAGTTGCACATGGAAGTTTCCATCTTCTTCTTCAAATAATAACGCCATGACCTCACTCAGCCCATTAACCTCAGACACCTCGCCCTCAGTGCATGTCTAGTCGATTTACACAATCTTGACCCTGTGTTTAAACAAAGACACACCAATGACCTTTGCTCTCTGTGACTTGAGAATGATGGTTCTGTTTCCAGACTGTGAGTCATGATGGGCTTGGATGGGGATGCAAAAAAGTTTTGCAAGCCTATGACTTTAGTTATTAAATTCTTTTGCCTAATAGTCAAAAACATCTGCCTGTCATTGAATAATTACCCTTTAGCAAAACGTGCCTGAGTTATGAAGGAAAATAAAAATTTGTTTTCTCTTTTGCAGCAGTTTAGCTTTACGACTGAAGTTCATTTGATGTGAGAAATCAATGATTTGCTTTTTTTTTTTTTTTGAAGGACTGCAGGCTTTCACAGTTTTAGACTCAGATCATCTATGGTGAGAAACGATGGAGTTTGTATGGAGAGTATGTGTTGGGGATGACAATACCCGAGTAATTATTTGGTAAAGGTGTTGGACTGCTTTAGTCCAGGAGTACAGATTGTTCTGGATGGGTGTTTCTGTGGACGAGTACCGAGCTCAGCAAAGCAATAGGTGCAGTAATGGCGTGTGTGCAACAGGAAGTTGTTAGAAAGGAAAAAGAGGAGGATCTGGCTGGAGTAGAAGCCAGCTAAGTAGAAGGTCACTGCAGCGTTTCCATCCACCCTCCTATGTCAGTTATCCAATAAATCCTCTTTTTTTTTTTTTTTTTATCCGCACTTGTTTTCCACTTTTTCTTTGAATTTTGACCTCTTTTCCGTCGTTTACTTTGCTCCCCTTCGCCTTCTTCTTATCAAGCGTTTGCTTCACGTGCAAAATATTTTCCTTCCGTTACCTTGGTAACAGGCCCTTACAGAGCAGAGCGGTGGATTGTGCATGAAAGAGACGGGGGAGAGAAGTGGAGCTGCGTGGCAGTGCCCTGAATAATGCCTCGCCAGCAGTTAGTGGCATTTCCAGAAGTCACGCTTTGCATTCTAAGAGACGCGCAGCGCAAAAGGTCGCAGCATTAACAGAAGGCACCCCATCCCGACTCGAGACCATGGTGGACAAGTCCTGTATGATGAGGAAGGAAGAAGCACCTTATTACTGAAAGTCGCATATGAGAAGTGGGTGGGATTAGACTGGAGGGGGGTGGCAGTGAGCAAAGAGTTTAGCAGGTGAAGAGAAGTGATATAGTACAATATTAGGCATTATGCCAGGTGCTGCAGTGTGCACTTGGATGCCCCCCCCACCCCAAAGCCTACCAGGCCTACTCCACAGCTAGCTTCTGTAGATTGGTTATTCTGAGCGTACACAGACACTGCTTTAAATCGTTAAACTGGGACCATCAGTATTGCAGTTTGTTTATGTGGAAATGCCACACTTAAGCTAACCAAATGTTTGGAGTCCATCATAGCATGGGACACACGCACCACCATGTTTTTTTTGTTGTTTTTTTTTTAGATAAAGAATTTGTGAGGCTGCGAGGAACACTTTGTGGTTTTGCCACTGTTAGAAAACGTATGAAGTGTTACGAATAAATCTGTTTTCCGTACACCCACTGTGTCCTGTTTGTGGTGGTGGGGGGCTAAAAGGCCTAGGACGGCTCGCCAATCCATCACATGACCGACAGTTAAACAAACTGTAAAAACCTCGGTGAGTTATGCAGGCAAGTAGCGCTTCAAAACAAGGCAACTGGACTTCTCTTCCTGGTTCTTGAAAACATTCTCCTTTTTTCTTTTCTTTTTCTCGAGCTCTGAAAAACCCTTTTGAACGAGAGGTGAAGAAACAAAGAAAGAAAGTTCAGTAGTTTTCCGTTCGAGCACTCAGGATTACAGGGATCTGGTTGAGTAGCAGTTTGTAGGATTTGGAAGCATACTGTACAATAACTTTCTTCCAAACTGGTCGGCTTTTATAGACATAGAAAGTCCCCTCTGATGTTATAGTTGGTCTTGCCTTATACTGAGCTCTGACAGAAGGAAGGCAGACTCCACTAAAGAGGTTTTTTTTAAGTTGACAGAAACTATTCCAGTTGTTCCCTACTGAACTAATAACATCATAATCATATTTATTAGCTCAGCTCTCTGTCAGTAGACCCCCGCAGGGTTTGTCAGCTGAAGTAAACAATATGAAAACATCACTATGAACTCCTTATTGGGCATTGCATGTTATTTCCTATAATGTTTTAGACTGAATTATAATCTTTAATAGTATTTATTAGCGGTGGGAATCTTTAGACACCCCACAACAATCTAAAGGGTTGCAGTGCGATTAGAAAAGAATTATCAGTGGATTTCAATTGTCTTAAAACGTAAATGACTGTGGCTTATTTTACATAAACACTTTCTTTATTTTCATGCTAATAAAGAACGCACAATAATGTACTGTATGTCAAAAAATACAAAAAACAAACCTTATCACAGACTCAGAGCAACAGTTAGCATAGATGCTAACTTAACATTAAAAATGTCATAGAAAAGCTAACGCCATTAGCATCGTCTCTATCAGCGAAACATTTGATTTGTGTATAAATTTCCAAAGTCATTACTAAAGGCAGTCATATTGTAACTTCAACTATTATTTCCAGGCATGTATATCTTTAAAGGTTTGGCGCAGAAAAGATGAAAAAGCTGTGAAAACACAGCTTTACTGCAACACGTTTCTACTACAGAAGGCTACGGCAGCTCTACTAGGACAAACTGAATCTTGAAGGAGCAGCGCAGATTAACATTAACAAGCTTGATTTATGACATTTGAAAATGTCCGCAATGCCGTTAATCTAAAAATGGATCTTTTAGCAACATAGTTGAGTTGGAGCTAATATAATAAACCTCATATTTACATTCTTTAGTGTTTACAGTTGTATGTTATGCCTAACTTTATGTGTTTAAACTGTAAGTATAGTTAACGTCTTATTTTGTGCTGCTGTGATATTTTTACTGAAAATCCCCGTTTGTTACGGAGGAGTAAACATGAAAACTGGTGCAGCCTTCTCAAAATGTTCCACAGTGACTCATCCGTAACGAGCGCCATTGTGGTCATAGTGACACTGACTCACCGAGGCAGAGTACAGTTTATCACCTTTTTTTTTCTCGTGCTTTGTTTGCAAGACAAATACCCGGTGTTGTGAATATAGTAGATGTAATGAAATTTGTTTTGAATTTGGATCTCCTGATTAGCTCATGTTAAAGGCACAAGAGAAGGATGATCTCCAAGTAGGATGACTGGCAAAAACAGCAAGCTCTGACTTGAGCTGCGGAGTATCCCGTGCACATTGTGGGTCTCTGCACACGCACAGAAGAAAAATACAGAAGACCATATCACTTTCACAAGTCTGTTTTGATGTGGTTCCGCGTTAAGTGAGGGTTGAAACTTTGAGAAGTGACCCTCAAAGCAAAACAAAAAGTGCAGCCAGATGCAGCTCAGTCGTCTCAGAGCATCTGAGGCTGAGCTAGTTCAGGCTCACTACAGCTTTTAATTATCTATTTCCTTTCCATCCATCCGTTCATCCATTTATTTTCTTTAGCCGCTTCTCCATTCCGGGTC
>JAOXNZ010000091.1:12422686-12436632 GCA_028566095.1 Kryptolebias brasiliensis
GTCTACAGCAGGTAAGATATTAAATGTTCATAACTTTTCCACTGAACTCAACTTCAAAAGAGCTAAACAGTGCCTTTAAAGGGATAGTCTGGTCATTTCTGAAGCGATGTCCTGTCAAATAGTTAGAAGCTTATCAGTCATAGAGCATGGCGTATGGAGCAAAGGGCAGGTTGTTTAGCATTTTTTACGTTGTTTGCCTGAAAAAACAGAGACAGAGTAAATAAACGGTGTCACGCAAAAGCGTAGAGGTTTAATATCAGCTAATATAATGTTTGTTCACACCAGTATGTTGTTTTTGAGAAAGAGTTACTTTATAAGCCTGAAAAACAATTGAAAAGAAGGGGCCCTCATTTGGCTAGCCATTAGCTAAGCCTGGACGAAGACTTCTACCATTTTCTTCATACTCTATGACTGGTATTACAGCTGATGAGGTACTAATTACTGATGACTATTTGACAGAACATCACTTCAAAAATGACCAAACTCCCCTTAAGCCCAACTGAATATACGTGTATTGTGTAGCAGAGGTTTAGTTATTATATAAGACGTATCAGACACTATATATAGGCAAACCTCATTCGAGTCAAAGTATGTGAAAAATGCACATCTACAGCGTGTGCGCTGACTGTGTGTAGTGTGTGTTTTTATAGATGGGGCCTGCTCTCTTAGCTGACATGCGCCTGCAGCTTTAGCCATTGAAGTTGCCCTTTTCTCACAGAGTTCTGCTCAGTTTCACGGTGATTCCTTCCAATCATTCCCACAGGCAGAGGCAACAAAGGAGCGAGTCTGATACAACAAATGGGGCTCTGCGAGGCGTAGGTGTAAACTAACCCCAGCAGGACTTGGACCCCTGTGTACAAATGTTAAGATACTCTTGTATCCCAGACAATGACAGTCTCTCTCTGGTTACAGTTTAACAAACACCTCGCCAAAGATAGCGGGATGGTAGTCAGAAATCCGTCACCTCAGGGAAAATTTAAACCCATATTCCACTTAACTGTTCGCTCTTGCCCATCGCTTTCACTCTGGCTTATTCTTTCATATAATGAAAGACTATCAGACTGTAAAAGAGGGGTATCGAGCGCTGCGACGCGATGATTGGGCAAGAAGCAGCACAGCTGGAAAGGACATGCTGTGACCTTAAGCTTTAACATCGCTGTGTTTGGCATTTTGTGTGCATCGCTCTTTGATGTCCTAACTGCTAGAAAAATATATAGTTTTTGTAGATTTGGCGCTCAAGAGGAGAGCAAATAAGCACAGGAAGGAAGGAGGTCACATCAAAGTCCATTGGCAGTCCACACAGCTGCAGAGGCAAAGCCTGGTAATCTGCCCCAGTTAAACTGCCCCGCTAATAAAAAGGAGTAATCTGGGAGATTATATTCCAAAACACCTGCAGCGCTCCTAAAATCGAGTAACATTAGGTTAAATCACACAGTTCGTTTGTTTGATTTTATTTCAACTCAATATGTGATTTATTTATTTAGTTATGTTTCTTTAGCCTGAACCTTTTTTAAACCACAGGTGCATTATTTGAATATTTCTCCTCCAGGGATTAGACTTTCAGTGACTGGTTTCTCTGTATGATGCAACACATGTCACTTGTTTCAAGTCACCCAGATAAGCATCAGTGTCAAAATATATTGGTATGTAATTGTGCATTTTAACTGGAAAACGCTACTTATAATTTTTTTTACAAAGTAGACCATGTGTCTTTCATTAAGCTTTTATTGATTTAAACACAAAGAGGCAATTTGTTCCCATTTTTTTTGTCTGGTTCTATTAAAAAAATACCAAAAGATAACATAAAATCTGCTATTTCTTCAGGAATGATTCATCTGCTGTAAGTAGTTATATATTTTGGCCTGATACTTATTTTGTCAATAATTAACAGACAATCTCCACTGAATGCCAAGTACACAGAAACAAACCAAACATGTAATTTTTTTTTTTTAATGAATAAATCGGAACATTTGAACCGTGACAAGTTTCCTTCTCGTCTATCGAGCGGAAAAGAGCTTCTCTTAGACTTACAGGCTCCTCCCCCTTTACGTAACGTCATCGCGTTGTTTCCACCTCGGGAGGGGTGGGACTAAAAGTGCCGGTATAAAAACACATCGCACGAGGCGGCGGGATAGTGTCGTCTCAAACTGAACAGGGGAAGAAAGTTATTAACTTCGCCCTTACTTTAAAAAAAAAAAAAAGAAGAATTCTTGGCGTCACCCCCCCGCTTCATTTACACGAGTCGTTTAAAGTATTTGTGCTGTTAAGATAGTAACTTTTAACAATGGCCGAGAAGATAGACATCGAAGACATGAAGGCAGCCAACGGCGAGGCTCACCACGACGAGCCGCTGGCCAACGGGCTGGACGGCCACAAGAAGAAGCCCGGCGTGGAGCCGCTGTCCGCGCGGCTGCTCCGCATCGTCCGGGCGAACCTGCTGGTCATCCTCACCGTGGCCGGGGTCATCATCGGCGTTTTCATCGGACTCGGTGTGCGCAACGTGGGGCTGACCAAAACCCAGGAAATCTACGTCGGTTTTCCAGGTGAGATCCTCATCCGGCTCCTGAAGATGATCATCATCCCGCTGGTCGTGTGCAGCCTGGTGTCCGGGGCGGCCAGCATCGACCCCAAAGCCCTGGGCAAACTCGGCGGGTGGGCTATGCTCTTCTTCCTCGTCACCACGCTCATCGCGTCCTCCATCGGGGTCGTGATGGCGTTCATCATCAAGCCGGGCGCCGTGGACAAGCCCCCGAGTTTGCATAACTTTGATGACCACATGCCGGCCCCTAAAGAAATCATAGACTCCTTCTTAGACTTGATAAGGTGAGTGAAGATGTCCAATGTTCACTTTTTCTGAGACTAGACACCGTTTTCCCACATGTACCGCAGCTACATGTGGCGCCATTTTTACCTGGGTGTAATGTCAACAAGCTGTTGCGTCAGCTGCCTTAGAACCGGTTCTAACAGTCTGTACTTTCACACTTTTACACAAGTCCCTGGATTTCTGTGGTTCTAATTGAACTTTTGTCTCCAACACGTGTGTGGGACCCTTTCATGTCTCACTCAAGAAGTTGTAGTGAACACCTTCCTGTTGGGGCATCCCCCCCCCTGTTGGTGTTACGCTGAAAACCAGTCACAGCTTTTTCTCTGCAGCGTTGATGTCAGAGGATTTCCGTTTGTAGAAAACGGGCCAAATTAGGCCGCAGCAGCACGAGATTATTTGTGGCCACACAAAGAAATCAAGTCCACGCATCTAGACGCTGCCTGGTTGTTGCTTTGGCTCACCAAACCTGTTCTCTCCAAGAGATTTATTTTTAAACAAATGTGTCACATTCATAGGATAATCATGTGCCACCTCATTCACAGCGGGGGTGGAAATAAGGGCCATGTTCAGAGCACAATAATTCAGACTGTGAAGAAGCATTGGTCACCTGAATCCAATGGTTCCCCAACCTTTTTAACCTCCGACCCGCAAAGTAACCATGTGGCCCTAAATGTGACTGTGTACTTTGGAAATAACCTTAATAAAAAGGGCATAATAATAATAATACAAAAAATGCCTTGATGGCTGTCATTCCATATTTTATTAATTTATGATTGTTGTACTCTATTCTTTTAGAATTTTTGTGAAAGAAAATTGCTATTACTAATGCTTTCACGTTCAGTTTGATTTCTGGAGATTATCTTGGGACCCTCGCTTGGTGTTTCTTGACCCAAAGTGGGGTCCTGACCCTAACTTTGGGAACCACTGCTGTGGCAGCACCTCCTGAAAACTTGCATTGTGTAAATTTAAACCAAAAAAAAAAAGCTCACTTAGTCCATCTGTTCATTATGAAACGACTCAAACAGCCCTCTTATCTTGTCACATTTCTTGTCATTCCTTCACATTTTTGTTTAATTATTAGACTGACACGCAGCAATTAAGAAGTACAAAATACCAAGTAGAATACCCATTCCTCGATAGTACAGTGTGTACAATGACAGGTCAAACAGAGGTGTGGTTTAAACCTGTTGCATGACTTGACGTGTTTTCCACAGATTGTTTCCTGAGACCTGACAGCTGTTTGATTTAATATTTTTACTGATATTTATTAAAGTAAAATACAAGACCAGATCAGAACTAAGATCTGCTTATTTACACTCCTGGGGAAAAAGAGTAAATATGCCCATGTCTTAATTGTAAGGGTTTACATGTCCTGACACAAAGAGATGAGGGTTTTTATTTTATCCTGATAAAACCTTAAATCGTTAAAGGGCGTGTGAACTTTTTTACCCTGAATTGAAATTATTGTCCGGCCCTTTTGAATACATGCTTCTGGGATTATTTCATCTGACCTGCCTGAGTTTAACATGTCTCAGGAGAAGTTCTTATCTTGTGTTGGGCACATGTCACACACAGACACGTGTTTCCAAATGATCGTAAACACACAGCAGGCCTCTCATTAGCTCTCGCTTTAATGTTTTGGTGAGCTCTGAGGGGGAACGTGCTGCGCGGATCTGAGCTGTTCGTCGAAGCGTAAAAGTGAATTGTCCGCAGCTCCAGGCTCTGTTTAACGATGATGTGTCTTTGTTAGGAGGAGGGACGGTCGCGCTCTCGCATGTCAGGTCAGGTGGACACAGATGGGTTTCACTCTGTTTGCAGCCGCTCCATCACATCTTTGTTGACTTTTCTTATCTCCTGTGTGTTCTTTCCTCATTTGAAACAAGTGTCAACATTCCCAGCTGATTTCCAGCTGTGCTTAGTCACCTGTTGGTGTATGAAGAACCTTTATCTTGGGTTACAGGAAAAGAAAAGAATCAATAATAAAAAGAATATATATCAGTTGATTTTTACTTAAAGTTTTATAGGAACAGCTTTGTTCCTGTGGTATCCTTTCAGGTCAAAAGAGCTTTTTTTTTTTTAATTTTCCAAATATTTTTAGCACTAATTTTTTTTACATTTTTAAAGAACACCAGGTTAGTCTTGATTATCCATTCATGTTTCCCACTGGTCACCTATAATACAATGCTTTGACTGTGTAACCAAGCATTTGGTACTGTATGGTGACCTGGGGCAGGCGGTGCGTCTTTGTTGCCTGATCTGGGAGAAGACAGGACGCTGAAAAGACGTCATAGTAGCCGAAGACAAACAAAAGAGGACACGCCCCCTGGATGACATGTGACGATGTATGCGTGACTTGTTGGCTTGACAACCCCCGCATACACGTTAATCTCAAAAGGTTTTACGGTCTTGAAACGGGACGCAGGCGAGACAGATTCATTGGAAACTTGGTATTTAGGAGTTCATTCGGGCCGAGTTTTACACCCGTGCCAAAAACAAAGTAGCCACAGCAACAAGGAAGGGAACGTGTTCAGGTGTGAGCTCAGTTTCAGTTGTAATTGTCTGAAACTTCCCTATGCGAGGTGTTTAGCTTAAACTATAAGTGATGATTTCAAATGGCTGATTTTGTCCTCGGGTTCGTCGGGTTGGTGGGTTACCTGTGGTGGATTGCGTTCCCGTGCTGCCTCATCACATGAGGTTCAAACCCGATTGTTTGCGTTGATCGGCTGTAAAGAGCTTGTTAAGTTAATGCCTTATTGCTCTAAATCCTGCAGCCAAGCACAGAGGTATTAACCGTACTGGGTCTTAGGAGTTCTTGGGAGGGGAGCCTCAATGTGTGGTTGGAGCAACTTTTGTTAGCAGAGCGTTATTAACCCCGTCACATGGGGTAATGGGGCACATAGGGGTAAGGGGGGTTTTAATTCTCATGTTTTTAGCCATCTCCACATGATCAACCATGTGATTCAACTTGTTTTAGGCAGTTGGAGTAAGTGGGAACGGTTCTGCTACATTACAGTTTGACAATGTTTTTTTTTCAAGTGTGACTTTAACATATGGTTCTTCTGTAGTATTTAAAACCTGATGAGTTGTGTAGAATTCATTAGAAAAAGAAAAAGAAGTCAGGCGGGTGCTTGCTTCCTGTTTATGTTAAACGTTAAGGTTGTTTGAGGGCATAAAAACCCAAACAAACCCCATGTGTCTGCTTATTATTACAAGAAAACTTTCCAACCTAACAAGGTACATTTGTTTTTATTTATTTACAGAAACATTTTTCCTTCCAACCTGGTGTCCGCTGCATTTCAGTCCGTGAGTATTTGATCTGATTTTTAAAAGTTTTTCTATAGGCATTAAATGACATTATGTAACACGTATGACTTGATGAGCTGCTTGGGTACTTCTTAACAAATAAACCTTTTATTTCAAACTAGTATGCAACCTCCTACAAGCTGATGAAAAGGAATGGCACAGATGGCAACCCAAACATCACTGTGGAAAAGGTGAGGAGAAACCTCCAGTCACTTGGATAGGATGGATTATAAATGTACAACAAATTGATGGTTTTTTGATCCTTTTCTGGTGGACAGGTGCCCATTGGAACAGACCAAGATGGCATGAATATTCTCGGCCTGGTGGTGTTTGCTATCGTGTTTGGCGTGGCTTTGAGGAAGCTGGGCGAGGAAGGAGAGATCCTGATCAAGTTCTTCAACTCCTTCAATGAGGCCACCATGGTGCTGGTGTCCTGGATCATGTGGTAAGGAAGGTCGCACGCTAACGTTGCCCTAAGCGACAAAATGCTACAGCAAAATAAATTTCAAAGACAAAACTCTTAGTTTCTGAAGGTTATTTTTTTTCCTATCAAAGCCTTGGATCTGAATAGGTTAGGCCTGTTTGTTCAGTGAGAGACTTTTCCTTTGTGCTGTGTTCCCACAACCTGATCTCCAGTATTAATTTGTTCCTTTTCTCCTGCCTGTCTGCAGGTATGCCCCTCTGGGTATCATGTTCCTCGTTGCTGGTAAGATTGTGGAGATGGATGACGTTGGCATGCTATTCGCCAGTCTGGGAAAATATATAGCCTGCTGCCTTGTTGGACACGCAATCCATGGTTTCCTCGTGCTGCCGGGCATCTACTTTATCTTTACAAGGAAGAACCCGTACAACTTCCTCTGGGGGATATTCACAGCTTTGGCCACAGCTTTCGGAACGAGCTCCAGGTATTCGAATCCCTCAAAAGCACACTTGTTTGCTCGGTCTGCTTAACTGAGCTTCTCCTGTCGAAACCACTCAAACACACACGCACTCTTCTCTCCCCACATACCTTCTCCTCTCGTAAACTCACCCCCATTTCCTGCTCCTCAGCTCTGCCACGCTGCCTCTCATGATGAAGTGCGTGGAGGAGAAAAACGGCGTGTCCAAGCACATCAGCCGCTTCATCCTGCCCATCGGCGCAACGGTCAACATGGATGGAGCTGCTCTCTTTCAGTGTGTGGCTGCCGTTTTTATCGCTCAGCTGAACGACACGAGCCTCAACTTTATCCAAGTCATAACCATCCTGTGAGTGTACAAGTGCAGAAATTTGCTTTCCAGTAGTACTCTGCCCCATTTATCAGTGTCCTCAAATGTTACGGCAACTGGTGAGGGGATCGGGTTGGAATGAGGCCTTCTACAAATGTTATAAGAGCACTAATTATGAATTTTATTACGTTTTCAAGGTTTGAAAAATGGCTAATAGAGCTTAAAACGGTAGTAAATTCCCTTGCTAATAAATTCATTTATTTTAGATAAGTGTCATGTTGGTACGTCCTAAGAACAGCTGGTTTACCATAACGAACCTGAGCTGAACAACCGTAGCAAATAGACTCAGATTTCGAGCTCATTCTGCAAAAGAGAAGAAAAGATTACAGCAAGTTTAATGCACCGAGCCGAACTGTTGTAGCGCAGTTCAGCTGCAGCATTCCCGTGCACTACTGTGACGCTGTCCCCTGTGTTTGTTAGTGTGACAGCTACGGCGTCCAGCGTCGGGGCGGCCGGGATCCCCGCGGGTGGTGTGCTGACTCTGGCTATCATCCTGGAAGCAATAGGACTTCCAACCAAAGACATCTCTCTCATCCTGGCTGTTGACTGGATTGTGTGAGTACACAGCGATTGTATTTTAATGTGGAGCATTCACACCAACTTGCAGCGTGGCAAGTTATAGGCTGAACCCTCTGTGCTCTGAAGTGCACCTTTTTTATTTAAAGGGGTCCCCCTTTGTTTTGTCTCCTCTAGAGATCGTACCTGCACGGTGCTGAACGTGGAGGGTGATGCGTTTGGAGCTGGACTCCTGCAGTTCTTTGTGGACCGCAAGCTCAAACACGAAGGCGGCGCGGAGCTGAGCGAGGTCCGGATGGAGGGGGATTCACCTGGCAATGCTCCCGAGCACTCGCCGCTCATAGACAAGCGAGGTCTGAGGGACGGCACAGAAGGTGCCAAGAGTCCCAGCGAGAAAGAATCCGTTATGTAATCCTGCTGCTGATGTTATCAAGGTCACTACGGACTAGTCTGACACTTCTTTAAGATGAAACCTAAGGTTCAAGACCCCGTTTGTTTGTTTGTTTTTCTTTTGTCCTGCCTTGAAGAAAAGAGTGTAAGGAGTGAGGATGGACGTGCACACTGCAATGCAGAAGAAACTCTCAGACCTCAACACCATGTCCAAGGTGGTGTCGGTGGGGGTGGTTTTCTGTTTAGGGCCACGTTGGTCTACATTAGACAGATTTCTGTGCATTTGATTGGTCCGTGTCAACTTTAAAGTCAGAATGTCTGTGACATCGTTGAGTACATCTATATCAGATGAGCAGTTTCTACACCTACAGAAGCTCCACCAGTGACCTTCAAGATGCAATAAATAAAGAAATGGAGAAATGAGGAAAGAAAGGAAAACAAAGTGCTGCATATGTAAATGTTAAGAGTTGGTGGAATTACTTTAAAAAAAAAAAAAAACTGTCACATCTGAGTGCTTCTGACAGAACTTCCCTCTCTAAAACGTGGACATTTCTGACTTTAAAAGTTAATGAGAGCCCCCCCCCCCTTGAAGCATCTTCTACTACATGCTGGTGTTGATTTTCAGTCCTCCAGGACATGCGTGGTAAATGTCAGTCAGTCTCTTTTTAATTTGTTTTATACTAAGTGTTGTCATCTTACTTGTGAAACATGGGCAAGCAGGATCTCAAAATGGGGTTATGGGAAAAAATGTATTTCTGTCAACGTGAGAACGGCACAACTTTCATTCTACGCTGTGTTCAGAACAACTATTTTGTGTAAATATTTCAGCTGTAACATATTGGGGGTGGTAGCATTTGGCAATCTAGGATGCAAATGCTTTTGATCTTGAAAAGCTATAGATATGCGATTTATTTATTTTTTTCTGCATCTATAAAATCAATTTTATACATTTGTAAAGGCTTTGTGCCCTTTTTTTTTTTTTACTAATCTGATATGTGACCAGAAATGTGTGACCAATCATTTATATGTTTCTTTTTCCTGCATTATTATATCTAACAGTAGTTAATGTTAAATTCCTTAGGCTGAGGGTGGTGCTTTAAGGTGCAAACGCAAATAATGCTTTACGAGGAACAGATTTCAGACTAGATCTAGGCCTGACTTAATTTATTAGTATAAATTGCACTTTTATTTTGATGGTTCATCATTTAATTGCTGCATAAGAACCAAAGGTACACAGTTACACTCTTTACCTGCACGAAATGGAGCTACAGAGCAATAAAGTCTAATTTGTTGTGTTGTTTTGCGGTAAAGTTGGAATACATTTGTAGCTGCTTTGTACGCATGTTGTAAATCCCACAGCTACGTAGAGATGGAGTTTCTCTTTATGCCTTTCTCCTGCATGAAAACGGCCACAACAATGTAGAGGAAAATGCACAGACATTAGGTTTTTTTAGTGATTCGGGTGGAGGGCTTCGAAAGCTTTCATAGAATATTTATGGGCACGCAAAACAAATGGTTCTTTAAAATGTGTCTCCCATGTTGAGAGTTTTTTTATTCCAAAGGACGTCAGATGAAATTATAGCCTCATTGTCTTTAATCGTAATGAAGAATCGTGGACATAAACGGACTGTTTCCTGCCTTTTCTGATGGACTCTTATGGCCTCAGGTTTGCCTTTTTTTTTAATCCTTCGGCCGCTTTTAAAAACTGAGACCAAAACAAAAGAGGCAAATGAAGAAAACGACTGAACTCTTGAGGACCGCAGCCAACTTCTGTTTTTTTTTTTTTCTTTATATAACTCCTGGATTTTGTACACGCTGTTGCTTCTGCTCCAGCATTTTATGAAAGTATAAATAGGTTTTGAAGCAGTGTAATGATGGTGCAACGTATGTGGTGTGAATACTGTACGTGTCAAGCTGGTGTCCAATTACCTTCCACTGCACACGTGTCTTTACGTGATCAGGACTGCTGGGTTTGACTTTACCTCTGAGTGCACGACGAACTCGTTTTTGATGTTTTCAACCACAAAACTTGTCTTTATGTGGACTTGAGGCCTCACCACGTCTATTTGTTTGAATTTGTATTTATTTCTAATCAAAATCCAAAGAAATTTGTCGCCATTTTTGGCACGCAGATAACTCCAAATCGGGTGTTTCACTCCTTTCTGAGGCTGGACGGCCCTAGACTGTTATGTATATATATATTTTATGTTCTGCTCTCTGGTTTTGTCTTCAGTGTGTGGGCTGGATGGTTGCATTTTTGTGTGTTTGTGGTGTTCTGGTTTTTAAATGGAACATAGTTGCACCCTTGTTTTTGTTTTTTTTGTTGTTTTTCTCGCATATACAACAACAACTTGATAATCACTTCATGCACACTATCTTTTCATTTGACATTTACAGATTTGTGAAGTTTCACCGTGAAGTGCCGAATTACGAGAGTTGTGTCACAATGACTGTTATTGCTTTACTCTTTCCAGCTCGAAGTTGCAAAAATGCTCTTGTTCCTTCCTGAAGTCTTAAGCCACGTGGATGTCCTGTCCGTTTGCTTATGATGCCTGCAAAGAGTTTGTTCCAATGAGGCTATAATTTAAAAGCATCGGCTAGGTTTTCAACAATAAAAGCCTTCATTTTTAAAAAAAAATCTTTGTGTCTCTTATTTGCTTGTGTTTTAAACTCGCAGCTGTAGTCTCAAGAGCTGAGCGTTTAATTTGAGTGCAGTGCAAGAAGATTGTATTTAAAGGGAAGAATGCGTTACGTTTAAAGCCACACCCGGCTGCCCGTTTGAAGGGATGCTTGATCTAACAACAAGGTTATGCAGTCACGCTAAAAATAAAGTTTTTACGGTTTTACGTTCATCATTTTGTTCTCTTCAGGTCTTAAAACCAGTTAAATGTATTCTTGGGTCAACAACTATACAAAAGCAACAAACTGTATAAAACGTACTGCGTCTGTGGGAACCTGCTAATTACTGCCCGCTGTGGAAGATGAAAGGGCGATAATGTTTTTGTCAGTGTCTGCGCATCTTCATCATTTTAATAAAGTATCTCCTGAACTGCTGGATGGAAACGCTTGAGAAGTAATAATTGGATGTACATCTACAACTGATTCACTTTTGGAAATGATCCAATTCAAGATGGCTGCTACAGCTAAATGTCCTCACCCAACACGAACAATGGCTTCAACTCAGTCGAATTTACAGATATGGAGCTAAAATTTGGCGCGGTAGTAGCTGAGAGTCATTCCCAACTTATAGTCTGAGAGCTAACTGAGTGCATGAGATCTGTCTAAAAACTTTCCCATTAACTACTGGAGTCAGCTCTGTCTGTTAGCAAAATATCTCACGAACCACTGGATGGATTTTAATAGAGCTTTCAGAAAATAAAAAAGTGGATGTACATTTACAACTGATTAATCTTTGGAGTTCACCCAATTCAAGATGGCTGCCACAGCCAACTGACTTTAGAAAACACAAAAATGGCTTCAACTCAGTCAATTTTCCAGATGTTGAGCTAAAATTTGGCGTGGTAGTAGCTGAGAGTCATCTTCAACACATGCCCTGCGCACTAACTGATTGATCTTAGATGGACAGCATTCCTTCATAGCGTGCTAGGCTGATTATCAACAGGTGTGAGCACCTCTATGAAAAGAAGTGTTAGTGGTTTGTTAGTCTGGGGCATTCAGGTGGAACAAATCATCTTAGAAAAGCATTTGCTGTTGCCCATCACTCTTAAAAAGGTGAAAAAAGAATGTTTTTGAACAATCTAGAGCCCAAAATCTCACTGCAAGAAAAAATACTCACAAACGGAAAACATTTAAGGTGGTTAGCAGCCAATCTTCTAGCAAATTTACCCAGAGGTCAGGGAAACTGCAACAAACAAACAAGGCATAAATAAAACGTGTTTTAAAAGGTTAAAAGATTTAAAAAGTACATTTCAAGAAACCACAAAACATTTCGAATAATGGCCTACAGGAGGGATGAGGCCAAAACAAAGTTAACCCCAGCTTTAAAAAAATGAAATTAAATGCTGTTATGTAAAATCTTCAAGCTGAAAGAGGGAGTACTTTCTTTTTAATCACGACTAAGAAGTGTAGGGCAGCTCCAGTCAGCTGGAAGGAATGTAAACACAACTCCAGGAATAGTTGTGAGTGAAAGATGGTCGACTCTGTGTCGGTTCAGGACACGCTCGCGTCACTGAACTGCTTCATGAGGAATAATTACGCTTTGTTCTGGTAAAGTTACATTCCTGTTTACTACAGTCATTACATCCTCCAAATGTGGACTCTATGTTAGGTGTGTTGCGCCATCTAGTGTTTGCGAGGAACTGCAGCCTCCTTTCTGCTGAAACGACAAAAACGGAACAGATGGGGAAAAAGTTGTGATTCTTTTAATTGGATCGGTTTTTGAAATGCAAGGACACACTAATACATGAAACACACTTATCAGAAAATCTGTGTGACCCGCAGTAGTTGGATGAATGTGGGTTTTTGTTACAATCAGATGTGTGCTTGTTTAATATTGCACATAATAATCCCATTCGTACTAATAGAGTGAGGTCGGACAGCCCTACGCTTCATCCATCATGGTGGAAATGATGACATATATTTGCTCACCACCTTAAAACAGATTTACCTTCATTACAGGCTTCATGTGTTCATTTGTCTGCCTGTTAGCAAAATATCTCATAAACCACTGGACAGATTGTACTGAAACTCTGGGAGAGTAACCATTGGACGTACATCTACAACTGGAGTTCACAGCTCGCCGCTCTTAGCACACACGATAATGGCATTACCTCTGTTCATTTTACAGATATCGGGCTAAAATTGGGTGTGGTAGTAGCTGCGAGTTGTTACCGACACCTACTGCGAGCGCGAACAGATTGCACAGGATCTTGCAGTATCACATGAAATCTCACACAATGTTGTTTTCAAGATTTGACACAAAACTAGAATAACTTATCAGCATAAGACTTCAGCCTAAAACTCTGGCGTGAAAGGCGACGGGCGGTATGCATCCCTTCACGGCCTGGAATTTTAACCAGAAACTAACGTGTCTTTTAGAAAGAGACTCAGAACAACCAAAGTTTAAAGTAAAAAATAAGAATATGCAAAAAAAAATTAAAATAAATAATAATACAAACAGTAAACTAAAATAAAACAACATATCAAATGGCTTTACAGAATAAACCTTTCAAATGATTAGCCCTTAAAATGCGAAGCAACAAAATAATAAATAAAACAATAAATAAATGCAAAATGACCACACAATGAGTGGTATGAGACCCAAAATAAACAAAGAGAATCAAAAAATACTACATTTTTCAATCACTTACACTGCAATCCTATTTCTGCACGGTTTGTGGTTGTTTTGTGTCCTTTTTCTGTTTGTATTTCTTGGTCTTTAGTGCAAAATATCAACCAGTTTTTAAACCTTTATGCTCACACTGTTTCCTAAACTATCCAAGGAGCCGACTGGTACCAACAGATCTGCACTAACATTCATTTATAACAGGGGTCCTCAATCCTGGTCCTGGAGGGCCACTATCCTGCATGTTTTAGTGGTTTCCCTGCTCCTCAGCAGGTCTTCAAGTTGTGCAGCAGCCTGTTAATCTCTCAGTCATTCAAATCAGGTGTGTCAAAGCAGAGAAAC
>JAOXNZ010000091.1:12490083-12511395 GCA_028566095.1 Kryptolebias brasiliensis
TATTTTATAACCTTTATTTAACCAGGCAAGTGAGTCCCACTGAGATCTCAGATCTGTTTTTCAAGGGAGGCCTGGGCCTGAAGGCAGCCAAACATGCATGTTTTTAGCCTGTGGGAGGAAACCGGAGCACCCGGAGTAAACCCCACGCAAACATGAGGAGAACATGCAAACTCCACACAGAAAGACTCTGGGTCCAACCCGGAGCTTGAGCCCAGGACCTTCCCATTAATGAAAAAAAAGCTGTCGTTGCTGCACTAAGAAAGTAAAATCTCACTTAAGCTCTGCTCACTGTTTTAGTGAAGGCCGCTCTCCTGAAGCTCAGCAGTCACCTGTTGCTTCTGCTTCCTATTAAACACAAGCAAAAAGAAGCAGTTAACCCCATGTTCATCTTAGCATCCATCTCTGAGCTCGAGGTCTGTGTTCTTCCCACTGGACACTGAGGTCAGAGTTTTCACTGTGGCAAGAGCCAACTGGATGACAGCCATTATTACTGCTCACAGAAATGTTCAGGGCAGAGAGATTTCTTTTTGCTAACCTATGGCAGAACTCAAAGCGACAGGCACAATAAACCTAACAAAACAAGTTAACTGGACAAAACGGATACAAAGCAACCAAAAAGCTGGAAAGTAGTTTGCATTTTTTTTAAACTTCTGATTAAGTCAGAAATTCCTCTTTTTAGCTGAACACTTCAAAACTCAAATAATGCTCATTTTAATTTGGGAAGACAAAATGAGAACTACTTAAGCACCACCAGGAACCATTATCTCTAATATATCCAAACTAAACAATTGTTCAAAAGCAGTACAATCGTTACAACAATCTACCATCTGTCTTCTTGTGTATGAAAGAACCCACAGCAAATCATTACTAAAACTGCATTTCTCTTTCATTTGACACAGACTGAAGTAATCTTTGTCATTTTTTGTCTTTTGTTTTTGCACAAATTGATACCTCTGCTGCCTATCACTCTAAAGTTTTAAACAAAGATCATCTTTCTATGTTAAAATAGGATTGTTATCATGATTGTTATGGACAAATCTTGAAAATAATGTTACATGCAATCTCACTCGTTATCGCCACATTACTTACAATCTGCTAGAGCTCAGAGTACGTGTTGGGGACGACTCTCAGCTGCAACCAAATTTTAGCTAATTTTCTGTAAACTAGACTAAATTATAGCCATTTTGGTCTTAAACTGAACTGACTCCAAACGTTACATCTAATGATTACTTTCTGAGAGGTTTATCTCTGTCCAATGGTTCATGAGAAATTTGTTTCCAAGCAGACAAGCGAAGACACGCGCACACATAGACATATTTACATTATCGCCTGCCTTTCATGGTGCCAGGTGAAAAATACAGAAATAGTAAGGTTTTACTAGCTTAAAGAAAACAAATGGTATTTAAATACAAATAAAACCATCTTCAGCAGATAAAATAAGACAACTGAAGCTACAGGAGGATGCAAAACTTTTTGAATTAAGATAAATATACATGAGAATATAATAGATCAAGAATAAAAACAACGCCAATAGAACGTAGAAAACCATTTGGGATGGCATATATTTTCAATCTAAATAATTTGATGGATTAGGATGTAATTAAAGCTTTAGGTCAATGAAACATCACCATGGTGAACGCAAAACAATGAAGGCATCATTATTTAGATTTAGATCACGCTTTAGAACATAAATGGAATATCATATCGGTAACATAACGTTATTAGTCTTTAGCAAAACCAACAAAAAGGTAATGTTCGAATGCTTGCATTTTACTGATTATATTCATATATCCTTCAGACTCGGAGCAATTTTTTTCTTCCATATCAAACTGTTTAAAGACATGCTTTTAAATAGATCCTTATTTATATGTTTTGAAAAAAAAAAGAGGTGCTTTTTCGGTTTTGTTTCCTGACTCTGTGGTCAACAGCAGTAGCCAACAGATGGGGCGTGGTGGACTCACTGTGTAGCTTGGCAGCGTTACAAGCCGGGTCTGGATTTTCTGATGTGGTGATGTGGAAAGCCTGTTGGGAAACTCAGAGACAGACCGTGCTGAGCAGACATTAAAAAAGGAGGGAAACGGGGAAAAGACAGGGTGTGTGTTGGTGTTTGTAGGGAGGGCGGCTCTGTTGGTCAGTGTGGAGGTGTACTGTATGTGTGTGTATGTATCATTGTGTCATGCCATGGACTATGGTCCCCCTTCCTGTAAGTTGTTAAAGCCTGGCCAAATGGCAAAACTTAACCCTAAAATAGGAAAAAAAAACAAACAAAAAAAACCCTAAAATAGGAAAAACTACAACTTTGCGTGTATTTTTATAGGCAAGTATGTAAACCCTTCTCTTTTTATCCAGTTTTTACTTACAAAAATAAATAAATAAATTGATTGTAAGGCTTCAGTACGTATTTCCCTGTGTGTCTCTACCTGTGGTGTCCTGTGTGCTGTGGCCACTGAAGTGAACCAGACTGCATTAACTATTCAGAAGAGCAGGGTTTCCCTATGACAGCCTGCCTCGCTCTGCTGACTTCTGATGGACGCGCTCATCTCTCATATTCGTGGAAAGCCTGTTTGTGTGTATACTTGTATATATCTGATGGGAAGATAGGATAAAGTTTCTGCTTTGTCTTGCTTTTCCCATTGATTGAGTTGCTTGATAGGTGCAATTGTGACCTAGTTACATGTGTGTATGAGTGTGTGTGCGCGCACATATGTGTGTTTTTGTGCTTGTTTTACTACAATCATGGGGTCTGAAGAGTCTGACAGATTTGTAAGGATGCTTGCTGGATCCTAGAAGGTTAATAAATAAGGCCTTGTTCACGCTAACATGGATATCTTGTAAAACGTTTTATGCTTCATTTGCAACTTTATTCTACATGCAAATGGCATTTTTGGTAAAAGAAAAACTGAGATTTTTTATAAAGGCTCTCCAAATAGGAGACTTAAAATTATCACTTGACATCACTTGACATCACTTGACATCACTTGACAAATGAAGATTTTGGAAAAAGATGACTTTGTAGTACTTGCGACCTGTCCAGGGTGTACCTCATCTCTCACACAGTGATGGTTGGAGATAAGCACCAGCTCCCCGCGACCCAGAAAGAAGGGGGTAAAGAAAATGGATGGTTGGATGTCTTTATAGGCTACTATAGACATGCCCATATGTGGTGGTGTTGGTGCTTGTTCAAAAGATTTAATCTGTGTAATAAGTATAAAGCTATCCTTAATAAAGTTTAATGTTTTTAATATTATGTTAACACAAGAAAGATCTGAAAAACAAAAACGTGTCAAATTATTGTCTTTTATATTTAATTTTAAATAAGAAAAAAAAGGAAAAACAAGCCTTGCCCAAGTATTTAACTTGTGTGTTTTGGGGAGTGTTTGGTTCAATCAGATGGCTTCTTATCTGTTGTAACAAGAGACTGGTTTTGCCTGTGTATTTATACTTAGCTTTTATTTATATTCTGCAACATTTTCTGTCTCAAAGTGACACTGAACATTTGATTTGTCAGCATCAAAAGGTTGAACCATTTATTTGAATCTTTTGTAGTTATTGAAATAAAAAGACTTGGTGTAGCGTTCGTTTTGCCTTATTTCTGTACCTGCAAAAGTATCAGAGATGCAGCTGAAAATCTTAAGAGCAAGTTCAGTAACATCAGCCTGTCAAGTTTGAATTTTTGTAAGTAAAAATGTGACACCATAAACATCACTCTCGCTTTGTGATACAGCTCATGATTCTCACTAGTTTTAATATTTTTTTTAAGTATCACTGATACATGAAGCCATAAAAGCAGCTGTGTAGTCGATTCTGACAGATTCTAACTATTACTTGAAAGGGGGAATTCAGAAATGGCATTATTTTACTAAGTGCATTTTTCCTTTTTTTTTGTTCTAGTTCCCTGAGTGTGGCTTTTATGGCATTTATGACAAGATATTGCTATTCAAGCACGACCCAGCCACCAACAACATTTTGCAACTGGTTAAATCTACAGGTGACATCCAGGAGGGAGATCTGGTGGAGGTGGTGCTCTCTGGTAGGTATTTTATCTTCTTCCGTTTTCTCAAGTCTATTCTTTTCTCTTTACTTAATGTTGTTGTAGTATACCAAGATAGTACAAAAAAGGACTTCCTTCCCTTCTCCTGCCCTGCAATAATAATCAATTCTTTATTTTACTACAGGTTTTATTTTACACAGTGCCTATCTTTTCTTTCTTTCTTTTAAACTGTTTCCTCTATCAGAAAGAAACTGTCTATTTTCTCATCCTGTGATCAAATCCTTCTACATTTTGTCCAGACTGTTTCCTAACACCTACAGTTACCTCACTGTGCCCGTCTTATCTCTTTTAGCGGCAGCCACGTTCGAAGACTTCCAGATTCGACCCCATGCGCTCAACGTGCACTCGTACCGAGCCCCAGCCTTCTGTGATCACTGTGGAGAGATGCTGTTTGGACTCGTCCGACAGGGGCTGAAGTGTGACGGTGAGCAAAGTGTGAATTAGACGTGACACATGTGAAATCTGAGAATCGGCTCTGTGGAGTGAGCTTAACGCTCATCAGAAATGCTCCCTCTCATCACCCTCTGCTGCTGGGTTGACCCTGGCCTCTCTGACTCTTTGATCCATGCTGCCCCCTGCAGGATGCGGCCTGAACTACCACAAGCGCTGTGCGTTTAGCATCCCGAATAACTGCAGCGGAGCTCGAAAAAGACGCCTGTCCACCCCCTCTCTGAGCAGCAGTCAGTCCCTGCGTCTCTCCACCACTGAGTCAGTGTACAGCGTGGCCTCAACTTCCACCTGCAATGAGGAAACCAGTCTTATTCGCTCTCACACACAAATGGTAATTCGTTCACTGAATGGTGGGATGTCAGGCTGTTGAAATTAAGTAAGCTGTATGATTTTTTTTTTTAATCACATTTTGTTAATGTATCTTAAACTCTATTTTAGTTTTTTAGTTGGAAAAAAAACCCAACATGTTTTTACACAAAAAACATTTTTTTTCATACTTTAAATGTTTTATAATGCTTTATTAAAGACATGCAGATAGTTTTGCAGAAATGTATCTGACAGCCTTTGAAGCAGCCTGCAGGACTGGATTCCACTAGAGGTGGTGTTTTGTTGCTGTAATTAATTCGAACTCCTGAGAAGTTTAGGTCAATCAAGGCAGCAGCTGTGCTCACTGCTTGGTAATTTACTCCAATTACAACTAGAATAAGACAAAGTCATTTAGATTAAAAGGCATTTTACACTGAAAGTAGTTGTATAGTAGCTTAAAACTGCCATTCTATCTAGCTTTATGGAGCTTTAGGCCATTTGACTTCACTGTTCTGCCTTGTTTATACTAATATAAGTTTTGGCTGCTGTTTTCAAGGAAGAAACACTTAAAATTCTGTTAGCAACAAAAAGCAGACCGATACGTTAGATGATGCCTAAAGAATAAAGCGTTTAGCAGCTAAAAAGGAACACATTTCCCTCAGGTGATGTTGAAATATGAACACGTACTACACCTACATGTTTTACAGTGTTTGTCCTGTGTCTTTAACTGAATGACACGTCAATTTTGACGTGGTGGTGTCTGAAATTAAAAACATAGAGTGACTCAACTTGACATAACGCAAAATTAAAGCTGATTCTTTTTGTGTTTACAACCTGAAAAGACTATGACTACACATCTAATAGTTCAATGAGAACAACAATTTACAACACATAAAGATGAAACAACTCTACAACGTAGAGTACATAATGTTTATGCATGATATAAGGTTGCCCTTATTGGTAGTTTGGTATTAAAATTGCCACAATTGCAGAAAAGAAGTATTTTTCTTGCTAATTAAAATTGGTTGGTGGTCCTTGCTTCTTTCCAAATATATATAATTTACTTGTAAAAAATATTTTACCCCTATCTGATGAACAATTTGTAACATTTTTGTGGCTACCTAGGGCAGTAGTTTTTTGCTTGTGGTCGCAAAAGTAGACAGAAATATCCTAACTTCTTCCTTTTTTTTATACAATAAATCAGTTTCTCTAATTATATTTGTTTGTCTCGATTATTGTAGCCACGAACTGCTAGCGACGTGCGGCGATTCTACACAGGCCGACCTGTTCATTTGGACAAGATGCTGATGACCAAAGTGAAGGTGCCCCACACGTTTGCTGTTCACTCGTACACCCGGCCGACAGTGTGCCAGTACTGCAAGAAGCTTCTTAGAGGGCTGTTCAGGCAGGGTCTACAGTGCAAAGGTGATTACAAACAAATACAAGAGTCATTTCTAGATATCTTTCATGGATATCCTTCTTGTACAGTAACTTAATTGTTGGATTTCTCTCAGACTGTAAGTTCAACTGTCATAAACGCTGTGCGTACAAAGTTCCCAATGACTGCCTTGGGGAGACCATTGAAGGTGAGGGAAGATATGACTCTCCTTTCTATTATATTTATACATTATACATTCTGTTCAGACTGCATGGATTTTATACAATCTCCCATGTGCACAAGTCTACTGTCAGAACTAATACCTTTCATGTTATATGTTGTTGTCATTGTCTAATCAAACTAAAACTCACTGGTACTAATCTTTTTATCTTCTCAGACAACAGAAGTAACTGTGGTAAGTATTATCAGTATTCTGCACTAATGCTTAGGAAGCTGCATTTATAGACTAGTTTACTTGCATTTTGCTGTTAACTTCTACTGAAACAGTAGTAAATGGTACAAAAGTAGTGATATTTTTGCACAGAAAATGAAGCATAATCACTTTAAATGAGGTTGAACTCAGCACCGTCCCTTTTATTGTGCACTTTGCCTCAGGAATGTTGAGTCCCAGTGCGGACCCTGAAGTACCCATGGACTTCAGCAATGAGTACGACACCTCAGACAAGTCTTCAATGGATGACTCAGATGAGGCCTGTAGTATCCCTGGGTCCTTTTCCCCTGACAACAACCAGGATGGAAACAGTGGCGACCAAAGGTATGAAAAGACTTTAAACTATGCAGTGAAATCAGAAACACGTCATCTGAAGGTTCATTTCTCTTAAGACTCTCAATGTTCCAAGTAGTTGGAACCCTTACAGCTTCAGCAAATCTTTTTTAAATTCATTTAACATATAACGTTCCATTTATTTCTCCTGATCTGACACATTAGATGGATTAATTAAAATAAAAGTACATTCTTTTGTAGAAATCTTTTGGAAAAGAGCAGACACTTTCAAAAATACTGTGTTAGCCCTACCCTTTTGGCTTTATTTTCAAAGCAACAAGGGGTAGTGGTTAAAATATTCTTCTTTGAAAAGGGACCCCCTTTAAGAAGCCTGCTTCCAATCAGTTGTGACCAATATGCCTTTATGTAAATAGATGCAACATCTATACAATCATCAACAGGCCCAAATATGTCATGTAACTCGTTATCTATCTGGCAACAATTTTTTCTGCTCGTGAAGGAATATTGACATTTATATCAAATATATAATACTTTGGAAAACATCAAACTAGCCATTGTGATGATAGTTATGTAATATTTGTTTTTCTTTACAAAGGAATACAATGCTGTTTTCTCTGTTTTTTAATGTTGCTTAAAGATAACTGACGTTGACAAGACCTGGGACACCACTATTTCTAAATGTAGGGCAAAAAGGTGAAATGGGATTTGGGTTAATGTAGCATCCATTGATTAAAGTCACAAATAAAGCTATACTTAAACCAGACCAAAAATCTGCTTGGAGTTAGCACTAGCATTCACTTATTGGTCCAAAACCTTGTATTTTGACCACAGATCAAGTTTGGTAAGACTTACTCTGTGGTGAGAATCCATATGACCATTTCACTGGCACAAAGGAATTTTTTTTGAAGAAAGCAACAATGTTGGTTTAGCTGGTCTATACCTAAGGTCTGAGGAATACAATAGTCAGCATTAACCCTACCTGAACCATTGACCCAAACTCTAACAGGAATCCATTTGGAAAGTGCAAATAAAAACCTTCTCAAACACAGGTTTGACCTTTTCAAGCATCTGAATATTTTTATTTTTTTCTAGCGTTAACATCCCATTGATGAGGGTGGTTCAGTCGGTGAGGCAGACAACTCGGCGATCCAGCACAGCTATCAAGGAAGGATGGATGGTTCACTACAGCAATAAGGACACATTGGTAAAAAACATCACCCATAATTCAATAAATCCCAAATCCTAACAATTAAATCAGTTTATTCTAGTGGACTGAATGAACTTTCTTCTTCATTCTTCACTTTTTTTCTATAAATCACAGAAACATTTTGCTTGTTTACTTGAGACTGGCGCAGAAATGAAAAGTAACCACTGATGTACTTTGTCTGTCCAGCAGCTTCGCTAACAGCAGTTTCGACCTTGACCGTTTAGTCTCAGCCCTTATAGCTTCCTTTTCCTTCTGTATTTCAGCGTTTAAGTGGACGTGTGTTTGTGTGTATGGATGAAAGACTGATGATGGAGTTGACTCTCAGCACTCAGCTGAAATGTGATGAATTCGGTCTAAGAGTCAGTTTTCTGTCTTTCCTTTCTCTTAATGAGTAAAGCCTATATTTGACCTTTAAAGTAATTTATTTACCTCTGTAGTCTTTATGAAACTTTTTTTCCTTTCTGGTTGCACTAACACTTTTCTCTCTTCTTTTGCTTTTGTCTATTTTCTTTTGCCTTGTTTAATTCCACCCTCCTGCAGCTCATATTTTCATTCATTTTTCTTCCTATTTGACAACTTCTGAAGCCATCCCTGAAATGTACTGCCGATCCCCACCAATCCCTCATTTTTTGTCCTCTGCCCATCGTCCTCCTCATTGCCATGTCTCATTTTTGTTGTCCCATCCTATGTTACCCTGCTCCCCAACAGAGGAAAAGGCACTACTGGCGCCTGGACTGTAAGTGCATCATCCTTTTCCAGAACAACACCTCCAACAAATACTACAAGGTAAGCATTGTTCATTCTATAATAGTCTTTAATGTATTTGAAGTGTGTATTTTTTTTTTCAGATTTGTCACCAATACATCCATGTGTTTGCAGGAGATCCCTCTATCCGAGATTCTGCAAGTGCGTCCTGCCACTGACTTCACTCTCGTCCCACAAGGCACCAATCCTCACTGCTTTGAGTTCATCACAAGCACAATGTGCTACTTTGTTGGGGAGGACCCCAACACCCTCCCCTCTGTGTCCTCTAGCAACCTCCAGACTGTCCCTCAGGCGCCTCCCTCCCCCAGCCTGGTGCAGCCGAACAGCGGCATTGGGCGGGAGGTGGCGAATGCCTGGGAGAGTGCCATTCGCCAGGCTCTCATGCCAGTCATATTTCAGGATGCCCCGCCAGCCGAAGGGAACACACCTCACAGTAAGCTGAGCATTATGCTGGTTAAAGGGATGGGTCAGACCTGATGAAGTGGGGTCGTATGGAAAGGTTTTGAACTATTAATGTCTTACCTGTTGTAGTTAGCTCTTTGAACAGGTTCCTCTAAACAACGAGTAAGATACCAGGTGTTCTTAAGCTTTCCATATTGAGTATAACCTGTACCTTTTGCTTGGTTTTAGGACAAGCCTCCATAAGCATATCTGTGTCCAACAGTCAAATCCAAGAGAATGTGGTATGATTTTTATTTTTTGTTTGCTCATTCTACATTAAGAAGGCAAGAAACTTAATGCAATGATGCTTTCTTACAGGATATTGGCATGGTGTATCAAATTTTTGCTGATGAAGTACTAGGATCTGGGCAATTTGGAATAGTTTATGGAGGTATGTGAACATGTTCAGTGATTCTACCTGAGCTATAGATTCTTGTATTCTGTAAAGGTTAAAATATATATGCTAGATGGCAACATTAGTCATGTTAGTGGCTGGATTTGAAACATAAAAGTTAAAAAGAAAAAATGTGTATCAGTCCAACAATTTCTCTCAAAAGCAGTAAAACTCTTTAAAGCACATCACAAAATTCAATTCACTAAAGACATCAGTTTTTTACATTTAATCTTATCAGGAAAGCACAGGAAGACAGGAAGAGACGTTGCTGTCAAAGTCATCGACAAGCTTCGATTTCCCACCAAGCAGGAGAGCCAGCTGAGGAACGAGGTGGCCATCCTGCAGGTGAGCACAAACAAAACGGAAATATCTGTAATTCACTGCACTTGAGTGCCTCAGAAAACCATGAGAAAAAAGCATTTATGAGAACGAGTTTCAATTCTCCTTCAATTTAATTTTATGGAAACACTTTTTTTATCAAGATTTTAGTATCCAACCACTAGAATGTGGAAATAGTTTGTTTTGTGGTTTAGCAACAGCTACGTTTCCATCTAAGATGACGTTGTAAGACCAGCATTATCTGGCTTTTGCTTTCGACTTCTTCTGTATTTTTGTGAAAAATTCTTAACCTTATTTTACACCTTCTGTACATATGCTGGTGATACTCTTTCTTTTTTGATTCTTGAAGATGTTTTGCTCCTCATCCAAAAAACTTTCTGAATTTGGAAAGCTTCAGTTCAGACTGCAAAGATTTTATTATTTCACGTTGTTTTTAGGGTTTGTTAATGTTTATTTCTTGAGCAACATTTATTTGTTTTGACAAAAATTGTATTTTCTGTTCAGGATGTTTTAGGGTTTACTCTTTTGTCTGTTGATGAGCAACAGGAAGTGTCAAAAAACAAACAATGTACCACTTTAAAACCAGACTTTGTTATGTTTTAGACACATTAAAGTTTTTTAAAAACATTGCAGCTTTAGTGCCAAATGGTGAATTTTTGTTATTTTTATTTTTCACCAGCAGATGGAGACAGAATTTGTAATCAGAACTTGTTTTGAATTTTTCAAAAATACTAATTTGACCTATTTGTTTTCTTTATACTTAAACTAAATAATCTTCCATAATAAAAAGTACGTTTGGCACAATTTATCTTAGAAAATAAATTCCTTTTGAATTGTATTTACAGTATATAAGTATTGAAAAATGTTTTCTAGGGTCTTTTCTATTCATTTTCTTTTGTTTTGTCACTATAATACTAATTGATTTATTCTTCTCCTTGTTGATTCCCAGTCAGTCTTCAGTGTCTTACTGTCTCTTGCTGACATGTAGTGCCTTGCGCTTCTCTCAGGTGTGCAATAGTCTTGCATGTCTCTTATACTATTGAATCTATTTGTGCAGCTTTCACTCTGAATCTGTCAATACTTCTCTTCCATAACTTCTCCTCCATTTTTATCTATTTATTTTTAACAACTAACTCTGCAGAAACCTCCCAATTTTATTCATGTTTCTTCCAGAGTTTACGCCACCTGGGCATTGTGAACCTGGAGTGCATGTTTGAAACCCCGGAGCGAGTGTTTGTGGTGATGGAGAAGCTGCACGGCGACATGCTGGAGATGATCCTTTCCAGTGAAAAAGGCAGGCTGCCTGAACGACTCACTAAGTTCCTCATTACTCAGGTGTGTACACCAAAGAAAGGAGGGGTTTTTGTAGAAATTTGCTACTATATGAAAAATGATACTATTGTTGTTTTCTGTGGTCTATACGTGAACAGTTTTATCGTAAATGATGTGTAGACATGGCTTTGTCTTCTTCCGCATAGTTTGTTTCGACATCATTTTGAGAGATATTATTAAATCTGACTGTAGTTTCCCCTGCACCACATGCTGATTGTGTGGTTGTGGGTATGCTTGTGTTCGTGTGCTTGTGTGTGTGAGAAGATTCTTGCAGCTCTCAGACACCTCCACTTCAAGAACATCGTTCACTGTGATCTGAAGCCGGAGAATGTGCTGCTTGCCTCTGCTGATCCTTTCCCTCAGGTACTCGCCCCATCAAGCATACGCACACCGTATAAGCTATTTTTATGTAGGGGCAGATTTCACACGTCAGAGCAGTTGATGTAAGGCCACTCAGACCTGTTTACTCACATCTGTTTATTGTTCACAGATGTCTCACCAGTTTGCTTTAATCATCCTCGCTTTCTGATCATGTTTGTCTCTTTGATTCTCTCAGGTGAAGCTGTGTGACTTTGGTTTTGCACGAATCATCGGTGAGAAGTCTTTCCGCCGCTCTGTGGTCGGTACACCTGCTTACCTGGCTCCAGAGGTTCTGCTGAACCAGGGCTACAATCGCTCGCTGGACATGTGGTCAGTCGGCGTCATCATGTACGTCAGCCTCAGTGGGACGTTCCCGTTCAACGAGGATGAGGACATCAACGACCAGATTCAAAATGCAGCCTTCATGTACCCCGCCAACCCCTGGAACCAGATCTCCAAAGATGGTAAATGAAGGGCAACTGGAACTGGAGGGAAGCTCTAATATTAATTTAGTCGTCTATTAGTTTAAGCAGTAGTGTGCTAAATTAATTTAAGTTTAATGTTCATGTTCCACTGAAATCATTAAAGAGAGGATATAATTGAACCGTATGAACATTTTAAGAGAACAGCACTTGTACTCCATGGTTACTATGCAGATTTGAAAAGTGTGGAATTCTCTGCCTGCATGAGTGGTTTGTCTCTGGTTTTCCTCTCACAGACCAAAAACATACATGTTAGGTTAAATGGCAACTCTAACTTGTCATTTGAATGGTTAAATGGTTGTTTGTCTTGTTTGTCTCAATGGGCCCTGTGACAGACTGGCAACTTGTCCAGGGTGACTTTAATCCAATAGCTGCTGGGGATAAGCACCAGCTCCCCTGCACGGTAAAGTGGGTAAAGAAAAAAGACAGATTGTATTGTGTATGTTCTTTATGATGGAAAAATCCCAAGTTTCTCCTAGTGGCAGCAGCAGCTTTCATGGCAGCTTTGGGTGAAGAGCACAATACTTTCTAAAACAACCTAGACTTAAAAAGATGTGCAAACTATCATCAGTGTATACTGTCTGCAGTTTATCAAACTTAAGCCCAGTTCTATAGCTTATGTTATCTTTGTTTTTTGTCTAAATGGTAACATAATTTTAGAAAATGAACATCATGTTTTACTGAAGAAGACCATTAATTTATTCCAAAACTGTTCTAAATTAATGTGTGTTTTATATTTTTAACTGAAGTGTCATGTGAAAGCAGCAACAAGCAAAAATATATTCCAATAAAAATAACTACTTCTGCTTTTTTAGCTGCTGTTCTTTTTCCATTTTTTTCTTTTATACTTTGCACCATATTCAGGTATAGTGAAGTTTAGATCTATATCTTTCTTGCTTTATTTTAATGAATCTGAATGATTTTGTGTTTGCAGCAATCGACTTGATCAACAACCTGCTGCAAGTTAAGATGAGGAAACGTTACAGCGTCGACAAAAGCCTGAGTCATTCATATTTACAGGTGGGATAAAAATACTATGCACTTAAACACACACATTCATAAATATTTATGATAAAAAAAAAAGGTTTGTCTTTTGAATGTTTTATCAACTTTCTCCCCCAGTGACAGAGTAAAGATGTTTTAGCCTTTTCACAGACTCGATCGACGCTTAAAGATCCTGAAATCACTTCATAAAATCTGTACTTGTTAAAGAAAATAGCAGTTTTAAACCCAAAGAGTCTGCAGCTAAGTCAAAGGTATGAACTGTGAGTTAAAGGCTGACATGAATGAATTGTAAATTATATACGAGGATGTAAAAGTAGGAATTAGCTGTAAGAATGATGGTTTTGACTGTAGGTTTATGCCACTGTTTTGTTGCAAGAATGTCATGCTTTAATTATTCTTTCACAATAACCCTTAACTGAATGAAAATGTCATTTATAATTTCAGGGTTATTCCATGTTTTTTGTGCCTCGCTCATGCAGATAACACACTCAGAACCAAAAGTAATTACTAGATGGTGCATTATAGACCTGTCAAACCCATAAAAGCACCATTTAACATCAATCTAATTTCAAGGCTTCTGAAAGGGAAATTTCATCCTTTTGTTTACTCCTCATTTTTCAGGACTACCAGACGTGGCTGGACCTGCGGGAGCTGGAGACCAAACTCGGTGGGCGTTACATCACCCATGAGAGTGACGACAGCCGCTGGCAGATGTACTCCCAGGAGCACAGCCTGTCTTACCCACCTCACCTCATGCCCGCTCCCCCGGCGTCTGCCTCTGACGACGAGAGCGGGGATTCGGATATGCAAGGCCTCACCGAGAGGGTCAGCATCCTTTGACCACACACAGAGAGAGAGAGACATGGGACTCACTTGAACGAGAGACAGAAGACAGTTTACAAATCACACTGCTGTTTGGATTCTTCCACGCTCAGTTTGTGTCACTTTCACGTTTCTCCCTTCAAACTGGAGGTCTTCAGAGCTTCTTTTAATCTTGTTACCTCTGCTGTTACTGGTTCTCTTTCATCTTTAGATGTGCTGAATTCTTTTTATCAAGAAAACTGCCCTGGTTCTATTTCACACTCCGGTTTTTGTGATTGACCTGGCAAGTCTTTACAGATAAAAGCTAGAGTCAAACTTTAACTCTGAACTTGTCACGGAAATGAATAACAGCATGATTATTATTTTTCACTCACTGCATTGTGCCTTGACGTGAAACAGGAAACAGCATTTTACCACAAGCTAAGTTCTGAATTACATATAAGTCGGCAAATATAAAAGTAAACTGCAGGTAGACTGATGAGAATTGCTGGCACTCATAATATATGCTTTCAATAAATAACTATATTGTTCTCACCATCTTTCACTGATGGTCTTTTTTTTCTGTGGAACAACAAAAGACTTTCCTTGCTGGTAATTGCTAAAGTGAATGCATGCATACTGAGGTATCAAATGAACTCGCATAAAGTCACATCCTGGATGTATTGATCTGGCAAAAGCAGATTTACAGTAATTGCCATCAGTTTCAAACCACAAAAGATTCCTTGAAAAACATGCGTAATGACAGATGCCATTATGGGTTTAAATTAACTCTAGAAACAGATCTTTATTACCAGACTTTTTCGTCTTTCTCCCCCCCTCCTCAAACATTTCTGCCTGCATCTTACAGATTATACAACTGGAGCCTGAGTAGCTATTGCTGAGCGGTGATTATGTTCCCATTGTGTGGAGACACCGAGTCGTCCATCTCAGAAATCAAGCGGTCCATCGAAATGATGAGTAATGTGTCTTTACAGCTGACCGTATTAGATTGTTAATAATGAGCAGATGAATGGACTCGTCTTTTAGAAGAAGCAGAGTTCTCTGTGAGATCTAATTGCTAGGATGGACAAAATGGCTTACTAAACTAGAATTTTATGTTTATCTAGTTCAATTATTGACTCCCTTTTGTGTCAATATATTGCATGTTTTTTGTGAAGTAGAATTAAATTGATATGTCTTCTGAACATGCTGTAGTTATGATGGTAGATGAGGGTAGATATAACCTGAACTTTATGCATTTGTCAAATATATGTACAACCTGTTTGAATGATGCTCCTGACCTTTATAACTGAGAATACAAACTTTTAACGTTGTTCTGTTTGTCTGGGAATTTTAATTTATCCATCCGTGACTACTGTTTTTTTTTTTTTTTTTAGCATTTTTAAGACTAAACATGACACAGTTATGAATAAACCTCCTCTCAGTTGCATTCAGACTCCCTATTCAAAAATGTCTGCCAATCAGGGTTTCTATACTGGAAGGCTTGCTTCGACTAGAACATAAAAGAATGAGAACTGTTTGAGCTGCCGCAATAAATTACTCCTCACCTCACTGACTGACAGAAGAACAAATTATTCTAAATGTGGCAGGTGTAATTTCTTTTTAAATATACTGACATTAGGGCCTGCATTCTCATATGAACCCAACATGGATTTAATTAAAGATCTGATGGATTCACGTATTGATGTGCTCACATGAAAAAAGAAGAACAAAAAAAAAAATACTGCAGGCTTTTGGCAGACAAAGGCAGGATTTTTCCACAGCTCATAGATTGAGTGGAAGTCGAGAGGTCCCTGTGGCTGCAGAGGAGGCGAGAGTGATTTGTTTTCCATTCTTTGATGGGTGCACTTCAGTCGATTCTGGTGAAAATGCATCCTTGTTCGCCCCCGATACTGCAGCCATCATCATTGCTAAATGATGCCAAATCATACTCTCTTTCTCTCTTTATGTCTTCTTTTATCTCTTTCAAGTGTTGGCCGTTCTGTCTCTGAGCCACGAGATACAATATTTGAGGATATTTTTTTTTTGCACTGGCAAGTGGAAGCGGAGACTCTTCACTTTTGTAAGCAAAAGAAACAGAGCCCAGGCTTATACCTGGAATCGGAAATTAAGTTTTTATTTTGCTTTATCTAACTTCCTAAAAGAAAAAAAAAGGCAATCTAACCAAGGGAGGATGGCAACTTGACAAGAGTGAATTTTCCATTTAAAGCAGTCTTGTTTCAGAACTGGTCTGATTAATAACCTTGAGATATAAACGGCGTCTCTTTAGGAAAAAAAAAATCTGCTTTTAGCTGCTATAGCAACTGATTTTAACTTCAGGTCTTCAGAGGAATGTGACCACGAAAAGGAGCATTCTTGATTCGCATGAGCATAACAAATGCTTATTAAGTTCAATTTTGTTTTATCAAACTGGCATGTTTGTCTGGGAAGTACATTAAAACAAGCCTACTGTGATGTACTTCTTATTTTGGATAACATTGAAAGTACCTCACCAGTTATTAGGCACAGAAGATTGTTGGTCTTGGTTTGACTACAAGAAAAAATATAGCAGACTTAACTTTTAAACAGATAGTTTGATTTTTTTAAATCTTTGCTATCTCATCTGTTGTAGACATCAAACATTAAAGAAAACTATTTTTAGGTGTTGACTCTTGTTAATTCATGTAGTTCTTACCTTGGTGCTGCATGTTCATATATATTTTTTTCTAATTTGTTTAGCTGCAGTTACTTCATGCTTAAAAGAAAGGTCCCCATGGTTGTGTGTGGGGGAGTAGGTGGGACTTAAAGCCTCATCCCTCGTGCGCAGACTCTGGTTCCAAAAATTCAACATGGCGGCGCCCATAAAAGGGATCATGTGGCTTAATTTTCAACAGTGAGAGGAGGCGGAGATACTTTGCCCATCTTTTATGTTGATGATTGTAAATAGCTCTTTGAATGACCTCAGTTTAATTCAGACTGGACAAACAAGCTAACAGCAATTCAAACCAGAGCTAACATTAAAGTTAAGTTCTGCCTAATGTAAATTTGATGGTAGCGCAAAGGTTTGTAGAGTAGAATTCATGAGAACCATCCTGAAAAATTTTAGATTGTTACTTGCAACAGTAATCCTGGAGCTGTGGTAGCTTGGTGGTCAGTGCGCGGTCTTTTAATCCTGAGGCTGCAGGTTTGAGCTCAGGTTGTGGCAGGAAAGGAGTCCGGTGTAAAACAATTGCCAAATTGTTGGTGTGAGTTCGCTCACTGTGGCAACCCCTGAAGAAGGGAGCAGCTGAAAGAACAACAACTTATAACAATAATCCTCTTTGGTCTCTAATGGCCCATTAGCTTGACTGTTTGGTCAGAACTAATCTCTGTTTCTCAAGTCGTTCAAAAAGCTATCTGCAGCAGGTAAGAGACTGATGGCTCATAACTTTTCCACAGAACACCTCTCCAAGAAATCTGAACTATTATAACTAAATTTGTGAGGCATCCAGACTCATTCTTTTTGGACCATAGTGTTGAGGTCCTTTAAACCTCTAAGAGCTCCCAGAGCTCATTTGTTGTCAGCTTCATTGGAATTTAGATGTTTTGTTCTGCAACTTCACCTGCACACACACCCACACACATGAACTCAACACAAACCAAGCTATTGATCACAGCTAGTAAGAGCAATTCTATTTTGTGCTGGGTTCACAGAGGAGTTATCAGTTTTTAAAACAGACTCTGGAAAAAAATGGGTATTTTCATCAAAATTCAATTGCCCATGTTCTGAAGAGGTTATTTGGAGTGTCAGGAGTGTCATGCCGCGCAAATGGCACAACGCCTTAAATGGTAAATGGTCTGAACTTACGGGGAACCTTTTTACCTGAGCTTGGTATTGTCCAGCGTTTCTCACAGCACACTATAGAAATATAAGAGATTTACACATTCACATTTTCTTTTCGCTTAAGGCACTGGCTAGGAGAAAGATCCACCGGAGAGATGTAGGGAGTATTTGCAGCCAACCTAATACTCTGATGCTTTCTAAGAACCTGATGAGAGTAAAAGCCCTGAATGTTGATGATGATGAATCCAGATGAACCACTTCACATCATTCAGCCTATTGAAGAACATTGTCCTGCAGAGAAACATTTGCTCTAACCATAAAGAGAGATCTTCACACAAGCAAATATTCACTTTTCACCACGAAATATAAGCCATACAGCAAAGCCAGAACAGAAAACTCAGATGACACCTTAAAAACTAAAAAAAACCATGAGGAAATCAGGTCTGGTCAACTCTGGTCTGCGCTGTTGCTGATATTTTTGCCTCTTTAAAAAATTGGTTAGGTTTAATAAACTAAAGCTGCCCAATAATAAAAATCCCATTAGCGTTTGGGTGGAGAAACAAGATTTAGATTTAAATAAACCTCTCAGATACTCTGCTTGTTCTTCACAAACCATCACTATGTGTTGATATGTGGCAGAAACACTATGGTCTTCAGACAGAGTGACCCACATAGTATTAAACAATTAACCATAACCCTGGAAGTTTTGATAGGAAAGTAGAATATTGAAACTTTATGTCACATTCCAAACAATTAACAGTAACTTCAGGTTTCTAGCAGTCTGTCAATTATGTTTAACTGTTTTTTTTTAAAACATCAATATTTTATACCAGAATGGAAATAATTCCCTGTTGAGGATTAATAAAGAATCACTTCAATTAAAATCAGTCCAATTCAAATAAAATCAAATGCAATATAAGAGTGAGGAACACACTTGTGGGGCGTAGTATCTTCCTTTAGGACTCCTTGTAAAGTGAACTGAGGAAGTCAGGGATCAAGCAAGGATGCCTGCTCTTCCTCCCAGAATATTCAGCAATAGATAAGGCAATTTCACTTAACTGAAGACAGAACTAAAGCCAGAAAGGCCCCAAAATAAACTAAAAAACAAAGACTGCTACAGAAAAGGAATGGCAAACCATTATAAAATAGGAAACCCAGTCTTTGGTGATGTCCATGAGTTCCAGACGGTTATTGCTGGCAAAAAATGGTTTTACTAAAGAACTGAAAATAATGTTTTACTCTTGCATAGTAAAAAGATGTAATTTCTGAATTTTTTTTAAGTGAAGACCTTAATTATTTAATTACAACTTGAATATGTTTCTGGAAAATTCTGAAATTTCCCGACCTCATCGAATGACATCTAAATTTGAGTTTTGTGGCCAGGAAGAAAGGCCTGATGTGAACAATCTTGGGGTTTGTACTCATCCTGAGAGAACCACAAACTGAAAGACATTGAACAACAACCTTGTTTGTTCAGATTGTTTAGTTTGTAATTGTGTAACAGGATCACAAATTCTAATTGCACTTTCCTCATCCATTGTTGGCTGTAGAAGCAGTGATCTGTAGTTTGACCATAGAGTACATTAGGCGGTAAGAACAGCTGCTGAGTTAGCCACTGCACTTAGGCATAATGCATTTTTAAAGAGAATAAATCATCTATGTAAAACAATTTACAAAATTACAGCACAATATCAGTTTTCAGACACATATAAAATCAAACAGAAGCTGCTTTAAATCAAATCAATGGGCAAAGGCAAAAATATATTTTTTTGTAGTATTAGACACTGGAAAATGTCTTGGTAACTAATCCAGAAGTTAAAACATTTAAAACATGTCCAACCGTGTTTAGGTGGAAGGAGCATATGGAGGGTGTGACCAACATCTCACTGCCAGCATGGTCAAACATCAGGAAGACACCACTGAATCTGTGGCGCGCAAATATATCTAATATCCAACCTTGAGTCCCCTAGTGGTCTGATGCAGTTCTGTTTTGTGGAGTTTGCAGCTTTTCTTACTTGCTGGTGGTTTTTTTGTTTTTTTTTTGTGTTTTCGGTAGCATTTTACTATGCATTTGTTTTGCTGGTTGTATGTTTTTGCGTTTGTCTATTTTCTGTGATTGTAGCATTTTTCTTTTGCAGTGTTTTTCTGTTGCATTTGTTTGTTGTGTTTGTGTGTTTTGGAGTTTGCATCATTCACGTGTTTGCACCTTGATCCGCGGTTTGTGGCATGTTTAGTTTAGTCGTTTTTTTGGTGCAAGTTTACTCGTGTCTTTGCACCCGTCAGCCACTGAACTCAGGTTTGGTTATTTAGGTTCTAATGTCCTGTTACTGTATTACTGTTTATTGTGTTTTTTCAAGGTATTTTGGCTTGGTTATGTTTTAACTACCACTGTAAAACCAAAATTTCCCATACAAATAAAGCTGAGTTGAACTGAACATCACAGCAAAAAAAGCACTTTTACAATTGGCTTTATTTACATACAACAATAAAAAATCTCTTAACTGAGTTGGCTTAACAAATGGTCTTAAAGAAATCAGGGACGTGACAATATAGCGTTATGAGGACATGTAGCTCACAAAATATGATTTGTTCATGAAAAGGTAAATAAAATCAACATCCTAATATTTTATTGTTTTGTTTCAAAACCAGAAACTTTTAGGACAATCAAACTCAGAGACTTTTAATAAATGACAAAAACAATGTAATAATGCATTTTTTAATGATATGTATTGGTTTAAAAATAGATTTATAAAAAGATATACATATTCCTATTTAACAAATGAAGAATGAAGTCTAGTTTTCTCATTACTGCTCTGACTATGGTGAATTTGCAGTTGTTGGTCATTTTGTGGATTTGTCTCTCTCAGTCAATGTCATATAATAGCCAGACGGTCAATTGTCAGAGAAATGTAAACCACTGAACCAAAATAACTGGTGTCATTATTTCAGTGTAGCTATGAAGACACAGTACATGCTGCCATAAATTAAACTTGGCAGTGTGCTTTTGGTGGCAGAGGTCAAGTTCACAATAAGTTCAGCTGCTGGGATGTGAGGTTCAACAACATACCTACTGCCTTTCCTTGTACATTCAAAAGCAAACAAAAGATTTCAAATGTTTTAGGAAGTCAAACCACAACGTATGCTACATCTGTTTTGTTGAAACTGTGACACAATTTATGGTTGTGTCCTGTGGTACCATTATTTATTTTTTATTTATTTCTTCTTCTTTTTCTTTCAGCTGTTCCCTTTTCAGGGGTCTCCACAGTAAGTCATCCTCCTCCATCTAACTCTGCCTTCTGCGTCCTCTGTCCTCACTCCACCTACCTCCATGTCCTCTCTAACTGCATCCATATATGTCCTCTTTGTCTTTTTCCTGGCAGCTGCATTTCTAACATCCTTCTACCAATATACCCACTGTCCCTCCTCTGCACAT
>JAOXNZ010000091.1:12623480-12634574 GCA_028566095.1 Kryptolebias brasiliensis
CTGATTGCCCAAACCCTGCATGAGCCAACTTATAAACTTATAAACTTACCACACAGCTAATTGGTCTCAAATAAGTGTATGAGTACAAATGTATGTTTCTTTCTTCAACTGACAACTAATGAGTGACATGGAATAAAAATGCAACACTATTATACATGTAAAGTCCCACACTGAAAGCATTTTTATGGGGGCAAAGGTGTCTAATGATCATCAACTGTATCTACAAACTTTCCCCAAATAATCTTTTTAGGACACTGTACAATTTTACCAAACTGATTAACACCTTAACCTCAAACATAATTGCTATGTGCCTGAATTCAATCCTAATCCTCAATAAAAATTATGTAAGGAACAGCTGAGTCTTCATATTGGAATTTTTGTGGGGTATTTTAATGTAATCAGAGTAGGTATACCCAAACATTTATACAGATTTTCCAATTTTGACCTCTAAATAAGCAGCAGGTATTCCACCAACAACAGTAACAAAGGATCAGCTGATGAATGAACAAAGCATGTTCTGAGTGTAGTTAAGACAACTCTCACAATAAAACTTGGTACTATAGAGATTAGGCTTTACATTAGCAGATCAAATTGTCACCTGTCACAACCACCTGGAAGCCTTCAATGCACGTCAGATTAGGTTTAAAAAAATTTCTGAGGAACTGGCATGTGAAAGTGGCTGAGCATGAATGAATGTATGAACAGCACAATTTTATTGACAAGGCTGTACAATGTGTGTGTGTGTGTGTGTGTGTGCAGAAGAGGCCGTTAGGGGATAAGCACTCAATAACAGCTGACACTGAGCTGCCCTCTGCTCTCGCTCACACAAAGAACTATGATTATATTACTGTTTGACTGCCTGTCCCCTTTTCCTCTACCCCCCACACCCCCATCAGACCCTATACTGGCAAGCCCTCTGTGCACTCAGCAGCTAGGATAATTACCACTATTGTGTGTCGCACACATACACACACACACACACCCATGCAAAGTGTGCCACGCGCTTGCCAGCTACCCCATCTGTTCCCTACTTTCACAGCCCTTTTATTCTCTCTCCATTCCCTTTTCAGTTTTATTTGTTATTTTTTTCTGCATTGTATCCTATTCAATATTTGGTAAAAAGAGGAACTCCTTTACAGAGGGGTAGAAATTGATGTAGCGTAGGTGTGTGATTTTCTTTTAACAAATTACATTGATTCAATGACATAGTCAGTATTTGACTCTTTTTCTGCAACAGAAAATACATATAGTTGTTTGCAATTGCCCATGCTACTCAATGGTGTGACATGGTGCAATTTAAAGATGCATCAATAGTGTGGAGGGCTTGTTACTGAATATCAATATTCTTTTCAATACAATATTATCTTCTCTCCTTTCCTCTTCATCACTTTTACATGTTTTTTTGTGCAACCTTTCCATTCAGTCAAGATGAAAAGAACGAGAAGGAGGTTAGTCTGTGCGACACTGCTGTCCCCTCTCTATCTCTCTGGCTTCCTTCCTTTCATTCCTGCTCCGGTTAAACTTTAATGTGTTTTCCCTCTCAAGTACTCAGGGAAACTCCTCACAAATGGCTTCGGTTGCAGAAACACCAGAGTGGTTGTCGTGTGGCTTCTCTTTGTGTGTGTGTGTGGTGTGATTGTAGGGGAATGAGGTTTAAGTGGCTGTATGAGTGTGTGTATGTGTGTATATGTGTGTGTGTTGGTTGGTGGGGGTATGTGTGGTGATGTGTGTAGTAACAATATGAAGTTGAAGTGGTTTACACAAGCAAGCAAAGCTATGGACAAATGTAGTCATTAATACCAAAACCTTTTACCACCATTTATCCATCTGCCTTTTCTCCACTTTTCATTCATTGTCTTCTGCCAGTATGAACAAACACAAACCCCAGCAATGCAAACACACACTCTTTTCTTTGTCTCTTGTTAGACTAAATGTGTGTTGGGGTGACCACTTTGAGAGTGTGCCATTTTTACTAACTTCAGAGGCCTTTTCTGGCTCTAAATCAACCTAATTCCTTTGCTGCAAGTGATAGATTCTAAAGAGTCAACGAGTCGGATCAGATGTTTTGAAGTGATGTTCTGTGGTTGAGTTATAAATAAATAATATTTTACCTGTTTTAGTTTGCATCAGTTTGGAGAAATAGAGTTTATTTCGGACCAAATTGACAAGCTAATGGCTAATCCAAGTGGGACCAAGACCAAAGTAGATTACTACTGTCAACTCCAATCACAAAACTTTCATAGCAGTTTATGCAACATTATTTTACAAACCTTTGCACTGCAGACAAAGAATTTTATACCAAGTAATGCAGAATGAACAGCAGTGTAAAGTTTTATCCAATCCACTTTCATCTCTACCCCACTCAGACTAGCCATTAACTCATCAGTCTTGTCAGAAATAAACTCTATTTTTTCCAAAAAGAGGTTGTTCGAACAGGTTAGATATTATTTGTTCACAACCTTTTAAAAGAACCTGATGCAGAGATGGACAGGGACAGTAAAAGGAAAACAGAAAAGGAGAGTGAGAGGAAAGAGAAGTACTTCCCTTAGCGACTGCCATGTGGCTTTAGCCATCTGTTGGCAGAGTCAAAATTAATTAGCTCCACTCATTACTAGTTTGCAAGAGGCCTCAAGTCTAAACCAGACACCAGCTCGCTAACTTTTCCTTCTTATGATCACCCATTCTCATGTCTAAATACGTTTCTGACTTAAATTAGACTTAGAAACCCCACAGTGTTATATTGTTACAATTTATGATCTGAATATTTGTTAAGTCAGAGGTATAATTCAGATATTATTGAAACCACAATTGCTTTATACATAGGGAAAATGAGAAAGGGTTATTCTTGACATGTTCAAACTGTAAGTAAAGTATGAAAAGCCAAAATAAAAATGTAAGTTGGTTTAAAAAGAAGTGAAGATGTACAAATGTGAACAACTGCAAACACACATCCAGTTGAGGTCATAAAGTTTTTAGCTGAGGTAGTTACAGTTTCAACCAGGATTTACAGAAATATGAGAAATTAACGCCAAATGATATTTAAAGGCATTCCAAGGACAATATTTCAAGTGCTGTTCGTAAATACTGCTTTCAGATATATCCCTTCCTCCTCAGCTCATCAAGTCAGACTGACATGGAATGTTTGAATTTTTTTTTTTTTAAAGAAAACCTTATATATTTATTGTTTTACAATGGTTGTGCTCTAAAGTGTATCCCACAGGACTTCAGGTTTGGCTGACAAAGGAGCCTATGCGAGTAAAGACAGAGTAGAAAGGAAAAAAGGCAGCTATTACAGTTAATACCTTGAAAAGATCCTCACACCCATAAACTGTCATTAGCTCTGTATGGACACAGTTCATAAAGGTTGCATCACAAAAATAAACAATAAGAATTCAAAACAAACTCAAACAAATTAAAAATGAGCAGGAAAAATACAAATTGGGAGAACTGTCTCTGTGGAAAAATTTTTGGAGACTTTGTTCTGATGAACACACCAATTTTTTTAGTGCAACTAGCAATATGCAACTTTATTTTTCAGTACGTGGGAAAAAGGTAACTTTCAGTTTACCTTTTTCTTCAAATCTTTGATCTTTACCATCACCACAAGATTAATCATGGTGTCAAACAAAAATAAATAAAAAGGAAACGTGAAGATTTTCATAGTAGCAACTAAACATGCAAATTTAAATCCTCTAATCTGGCAGAAACAAAAATGACAACTCAAATTCTTAATATTGACATTAAGCGAAAGACGTGTCTGTGTGATTCATCTGGACACATCTTCATCACCTTGCGTTCTTCCCCCCTGCCTGGCTCTCCTTTTCCTCCCTCTGTCCTCTCTTCCCACTTTCCTCCCTCATCCTCTGGGACTGCTCTGTGCCACCACAGAGACGACAGATGGGGCTCAACATCATCCAGAGAGGGGAGTGAGGTGGAGAGAAAGAATAGAGGAAGGCTGCATTCATTATTTACATCACTTGGTATTGGAATATTAATGCTAAAAGCAATTGGGCAACCCTTCATTAAATTAACTAGAGATGTAGGAGAAGAGAGGAGAGGGTGAGATGGAAGGATGGGAGGAAGGGAGGCAGAGGCACAAGAGAGGGGGAAAAAAGCACACTCTGTTAAATGGGTCCTAAAATTAGTGAAGCAAAAACACCTCCATTAAGAAAGCCTGCATTTCTCTTTCCCCTCTTTTCCTGCACTCTAACTCCCCTCTCCTCACTCCCTCATTCTAAACACATCTTTGTCCCTTATACTCAGAAAAATCACTGCTTTGCCCACAAGTGCCTGCTCAGAGGAAATATGCATCTCTGTGCTGTCCCTCTTAAGTGCCTGTTCAAAATTTAAACATGCTTATGGTGGCAGAATGTGTCTTTGGTCTCTTTGTGCATCTCTCTGGAGAGTACTCCTCTGTCTTTTATTCTCAATATCACTCCCTCCTTGGCAACTGCTCTTTTTCTTTATGTTGTATCTCTGTGTTATCACTTACATCTTTTATTCCAATCTCTCCATCTACCCAGGTCTGTCTTTGTTGTTCTCATCTTCTACCTGTCAACCATGTCCAACATTATCGTCACACATCGAAGGTGTATGCACTGGATGTGCAATGATGCATAAAAGAACAGACAAATGCATTTGCTCGCAAATGCAAAATCATGCAAATGAACACTTAAAAAGTATAAATGTATGCATGCAAGCGTTACACAAACACATTCAGATGTGTGCACAAACTGAGATTGGCAGAATGGTTCTCTCCTGCACAGCAACACATTGCGTAAATGCAAAGCTACTCTCCCTATTAGTGGAAAGCTGCAACGTGCTGTTGACTTCTAGAGAGGAAAAAAAAAAAAAAAACTTTTGTGTCCACTAGTTAGCTACCAATTCCACTATTACCTCTGAAAATGGGGTCGGCTCTTTTACAAATTATGTGTATCGTGCACTTCATAGATGGATGGCTCAGATTTGTTAAACTACAAACTGTAATTGAATATTTAGGTCACTTCTTGTTGGTGAAGGAAGATCAAAAATGGAAATTGGAGCTTTTGGTTGCAAATGAGATCCAACTGACTGTGGTCAGGACTAAATATTAGTGTTGTCATGATAGAGTATGAAACTCTATAGACACCAAAGGAAACATTCAAAGCTTGATGTCTTTTTTGAATCTATACCAATGCAAAAAAAATTGGAGTACCAATTAAAATGCATATATCTCAGATCAGGAGTTTTTTTTGTTTTGTAGTTTTTAAAGAGCAGGGTTTCTTGTTTTCCTGCTCAAACTTTGTACAGCTCTTTTTCCTCTTCTTTGCTCTAGTTTAAAGAGACTCTGCTTGCATGCAAACATGATCTGCTCTGCCTGAAAACTATGTCTACAGTCATGCTTGTACAAATGCCCTGCACTCAAGTTTGAACACTTCTCCTTAACTCAGGCATCATTTGTGAAGTTGCAAAACTGCTGTCTTTGGAGTTGTTCATTTCCCTTTTGATCTGCTGTGAAACAACCTTGATAAAAAAAAATCCCAATCAATAAAGCATCAGATATGACAATGATGTTACACTGTCTTTTTGTGGGTGTGCTCAGGTTACCTTACAGCATCCCTATTGTACATTCCTGTTTTAACAAGTCTAAAGCAACAACAGTATCTTATAGGAGCCAGTTTAATCTGATTTAATTGCAGATTTAGTTTTGACCTTCTATTTCTCAAAAGTTATGTTGTCACATTTTACTTACTAATAAGCCTGAAGATTAGCAGCTAAGATATCAGCTCTCTGGCTAAATTTTGTTCCCTCTAAAAAAAGATATAGAGATATTAGGGAATTTACATAACTGCCCAATGCATATTGTGGAGCTGTAAACTAAAACTAAGCATAATCAGATAACTTTTAATGAGTGAAGAAGCATGTTAATAGGATAGTTTATGCTGTTTCCATAGCAACATATTCTAACTTGATGCAAGAAATGTTTGATATCAGAGCAACAATGATAGAATATTTGAGTAGAAATTAGACAGGGTGTGTTACAAATTATAGGTGAAATTAATCACTACATCAAGATTACACAGAACTGTAATCTGCAGTCTCGACATTACACAACGCCAAGTAAATTGCAACTACAGAGTTTTGGTTTCAAAGAAATTCCTAATTCTGAGACAAAAATACAGACATCCTACCTGATTTTATGAAAATAATAAGTTGTTTGATAGGAGTTTCATTTGCTGCATGGACTTCAAGATGAAGGTGAAAATACAGAAAAATTACAAAAAACAGATTCATTCATCTTCTACAGAGCAATTTGAATATTTTTAAACCAAACTATGGCTCAGATTAGCACAAATTAAAATAATTTATTAAAACTAGAACTATATTGACATTAAAATTGTAAGAAATTTAAAGTAAATGAAACAGTAACTTAGGCTACTGGTAGTTGACGTAGGCTTTATTAATTTAAAACTCTTTCCAGTAATGTGGCCTTGTATCTTATCTGAAATAAGAAAAATAAGGCATTTGGAAAGTCCAGCCTTGAAAACAGCCCATAGATAAGGCTTTAAGTGTGCACCATTTATGTCCATAAAAGAAAAACTTGCGTGAAATGCAACCTATTCCCTCATTAAGACATTTTTGCTAAATCTGTGGAACTTATCTAACACTACAAGTCATAAATCACATTTCTATTTGCATGTGAAAAGACAGGGAAGGACAAAGGGATAGTTCAGATTTTTAGAAGTGGGAGTTTGAGGAAAGATTATGAACAAATAATATCTTACATGTTGTAGGTAGCGTTTTGAACATCAGTTTTGAAAAAAAGAGTTTAATCTGACCAAAGTGAAGAGCTAACAGCTAGTCTGCTGTTTTGTAAATCTTTAAGCCATCTTTAATTTCCCAACACATGGTTATTCCAGCAGAAATCATATGACTTTCCCTTCAGGTTGCACAGGAAGTGCTACAGTTAGCTGCTGAATACACTGGGTTATTGAGTACACTTAGTTTTTCCCATGACATGACAGCAATATATACAAGCTGCCACCTTTTAAAAGGAGCTGCATTAAAAGCATGTTCATAAAACCTAACAATGTAATTTCTCCTAATACGCACTTATTTAACAACTTCAAACCAGTGGTGAGAGCTCATTTTATTTTCATGCCCAATCATAGCTTCATGTTTGTCTAAAGATGTCAGAGAGGAAGAACAAGAATAATAGAAAGAAATTGAGGTAAGAGAGTAATGGCATCAACACCCGTCTGTTTTCCCCTCAGCAGAAATAAACAAGGCATTCACTTGTCAGCCTGCAGAAGGAGGGCACAATGTTTATGCAGAGAATAACAAGCTCACAAAGATGCACACACACACACAAAAGCAAATCTAGGGATGGGAACTATGGCAATTGAGAGTGCTTCAGTCAGAATATGTATCTGTAACTGTGACACTGTCACAGGGCACCTGATGTATCCCCTGCATTTGTAAAATGTTGGACCTATAATGCATGCAAAACATACAAAATTATTATTGGTAGTTGTATTATGTCTGCTTTTTAGACTTTTGATATTAAAGTAAATGCTTTTAAAACTGCTCAAAAGTCACGACACCCCAATAAAACTCAAGAAACATAACAATTTTTAAGAACAACTTAATTCACTTGGAGACTTAGCACTATTTTAAAAGGAGTGGGTTTTATATAAAGATACGGTGATGGAAGGAAATGTGCTCCCCAGCACGAGCGAAATAACTTTGGAGGCAGAAAGTGCACTGAGATAAATCATGTTTGTGCCTACAGGTTGTGTTTTCTTTACCGCCTTTGTGTGCTCCAGCTTTTAATGTTATATTTGGCAAATGTAAGCATGCAAGCAATTGTAGCGCCTATAATAGATTTTACTTTGTAGAGAGGCTGCATCTGACACACCATGTATTTTCAACTTGGCTGCAGAAATGTAGTCAACAAGGATGAATGAGCTGTAGTGCAAACACTCAACTGTCAATCTGTGCTCATACACAAGAGCTTTGTCCACATGAGTGGGTGGGGGAAGTGACTGTGTCTGTGTTTGTGAGCAAGGCTGCCTCCAGAGAGAGAATGTATCAAGGCTAGAACGACATTAAACTGAAATGTATATGAGATTCAAATTACTTTTTTTTCTTTCTTTTTACAATCTCTTCTTGCTCTCCTCTCCCTTCCTCCTTTCTCTTCTGGGAGCCTTAGTCAGCGAAGCTCAAATGTAAAAAGATTTACTTCTCCCTCTGTCTCTCTCATAGGCTGACACACACAGAAACAGAACCCCCCATTCTTTCACATATACGGAGCAGCTGGATGTAAGTATAAAATAAAATGTAAGTTCAGAATTCTACTTTGGCACTCTCGTTGAAGAAGCCTGCAGTCATGTGTGGCCAATAGGATGCCCGGTTGTTTGCTTAGTTCAAATATTCACTTTCTAGTTATTGCCCGCCACAGAAAAGCAAAACACAGGTGAAAATATTTTTGCCCAAGACTGTGTGTACGTGCATGGGTTTGTGTGTTTATTAGCAACATTTTTCTACTAGACTATTTTCAACAAAACTCTCAGAAAGTTATCACTGGATGTACATCTACAACAGATTAACTTTTGGAGTCAATACAAATGAAAATGGCTGCAATATGTTTAAAACTTAGTCAGTTTTACAGATATTGAGCTAAAATTTAATGTGGAAGTATCTGGGAATGATCCCCATCACATACTCAACGAGCTAACAGATCGCATGAAATATTTCTAAATCTTTGCCAAGAACTATTGGAGTCAACTTTGTCTGTTAGCAAAATATGTCACGAATCACTGGACAGACTTTAAAAAAACCTTCAAGAAGTATTAATTAGATGTACTTCTACAACTCATTACCTTTTAGAGGTAATCCAATTCAAGATGGCCACCACAGGTAATCAGCCTTTGCCAACACAAAAATGGCTATAACTCAATTTTACAGATATTGAGCAAAATATTGCTACAAAACAAAACAAAACCGAAAAGATGCCTCATTTGGCAGTGAAGTAAATGTGGTTTGACAAAAAATCAAAATCAAAATCAAATAAATAAGAAATCCAGCATGCGTGACATGAACTGATGAGCCAGGGTTACCTCTGGTTTATGGTCGAACACTGAAGCTGAAGCTGAATTACATAATCTGTAAATATTGCATTTAGATTTTGGAAATTAGATTCAAATGTATCACTTTAAATAACATTTGAATATCCAGAAAAAATAAAACATTAACACACAAAACCTAAAAGAAATATATTATTTTTGAATATTAGCAGAATGTTTGCTCTGTGAATCTGCTGGAAGAACATTCAATAGATGAAACTAGAGCCATCAGCTTCTAAAACCACATAAACATGCTCATATCAACCTGAAGTGCCTCTACTCTGAGTTGTCTTTTGATGTCTCAGTTCCTGTTTTGAAGAGAGAGACCATTAACTCTATATCTGGAAGCACTTTTGTCTTGACAACCTGATTATTTTGGTCACCATACAAAAAATTACCAAAGGCAGTACAATATGGTTGATGACTCGATCAGCTGGTAAGTTTGAAGAGTTCCTTCTTCACTACAAAAGTCTGGCACGGAGCCTTCATTTCAGCTGATCACACACAAATCCATGTGTCGGTCTTATAGTAGTATATAGCTCGTTTGATATTGATCACTGAGTTTAACCAGTGTGTAGTATTATTGATGGGCACATGTTTGTTCTGAGCTTTCACAGTGTGCAGTGATATTTTTCAATAACGCTGTCAAATTTGTTTTCTTTACTGCAGCATTTTATATTGCTGATTTGTCACGTAGCTGCAATTTGTAAAGATCCTTTAACTAAACGAAGAAGGACAACGGAAAGGTAATCTATTGAATTTAATCTCTTCATAGCATTTGTTGACAATGACTAATATTTTTTTCTGTTCTTCTTTTGGGATGTTAAAACACAGCAGTTAAAACAGCACATGTAGTGGGAAGCTGAAGTAATACTGACTTATACACCACAGCAATACTATTCTGACCACCCTTCTCATGTTGAGTCACACACTTCTTTGCAACCGAAACAGCTCAATTCACCCCTTAGCCCCACCACTACATTTAGACCATTCATGTCTAGGGATAGGGGTGTCCTAATACCTTTAGGGATATAGGGTGACAACAAAGGGGTAGAACTTTACGGCCCTTTGAAGTCAGATTTTTCAGGAACAAACTGCTTACAAAAAAAAAGAAAAAAAAATCCCTCACAAGTGTTTTCAAAGTTTATAATATATACTGTAACAAAAAGCAATGTCTAGTTTGATGTATTGTGATATATTTTGTTTGGTGTCATTGGTAATTATTTTATAAAAAACATAAATAAAATTAATATCATATTTCTTCATTAAAATATGTTATTGTCACCACATCTATTGTTGTGTCTAGATTCATGTATTCAAATAAATGTCATGTGGTAATATTATCAATCATTCTTAGTAATAATATGTTGTATTCCGAAGTCTACTGTGGGAAAATTTGTTTAACATTCATTTATGGGCGTATTACCTTTATGTCTATTTATTTAAAGGCATTTCAACAGCAACTGATGACATACTGACATCTCGAAGGGGTATCTCATTGCTTAGTGGAATATTTCAACCACTTCCCTTTATGACTTTGAATTAAGGTTGAGGGGTAAGTGAATGTATAGGTGTAGAGGAAAGGGAAGTGGTAACACTATAAGGCTTGACTTATGTCTACTGTTGTTGGCCTCATGAATGACATCTCTCAACAAAACTGATATTACAGCACTAGTCATTTGTGAATGGTTGTATTTTTTTTTTGGCTTGTTGTGCACATCCCAATTAGCAGGACAGAATCTGAAAGCAGGTTTATTTCTTGTTTATTTCACTTGAGAGGAACAAATGTCAAGACAGTCAAGTAAGAGAACCTTAGGAGGCAGAGGTAAATTAGAAAGTCAGGAACAGGAGAATACATATGATACAGATACACCAAAATGGGACAAAAAATGGGAAAAGTCTGAAACTGTCTTTAACTGAGTAAAGACAGCTTTAGACTTTGGGTGCTGGAGCCATTTTGTTACAAGGGCTAAACAAAAACATGATAAAA
>JAOXNZ010000091.1:12664519-12676624 GCA_028566095.1 Kryptolebias brasiliensis
GCTGCAGCCTGGCAGAGGGCACTGCCAAGGCCAGTGACAGCAAGTGAGCGCATCAAACAGCCGTAAAACCCAGAACCATGAAGAAAAAGCTTTAAAGTATTTCAAATTACTAAACTAAATGGGTTTATGTCGTAAAATGTTCAGTTTCGGACTCGTGAGTAAAGACATTGGATTAAAATTAAGTGATAAATTAAGTCTCCTGGGTATTTTTTCTAACGTTTGTCTCCTTAGAAAGTGATAGAAAATCACCCAAAAACACCGGGACGTTTCATTTGTTAAAAAAAGAGGGCGAAACGACTCATTATCTCGCATCTGCAGTATTTAGAGCAAGGCCAATCAGTATGTGGTGGCACAGAAAATGGTGGATGAATAATTAGACCAGAGGATGATAACAACCCAGCCTGCACGCTGACACTCCGACATTTTATCAGAGGGAAGCATCTCTCATACACAATCTCGTCTTTTACAATGTCCAACATCATCTGCAAATTAAAGCCCGGAGCTCAGTAAGCCCTCAGCATGAGACTCTAGTGAAATGGATTGACCCTTGTTGCCCCTGCGCGGATTTAACGCGCGCAACCGCAACTTAACACTTATGTGTCATTTTATCTAAAAAGAGGGAAAAAATCCAAGTAAAAAAGGATGTTTTAACCCCTTGGGACCCCCTTCCCCCACCCCTTCTTCTTCCTCCTAACCTCCCCACGCACACACTCCCACAAACAAATCTTCAAACAAAATAAATAAATAAAAAGTCTGCAAATACATCAAACTTTTGCTTCCACTTGGACTTTTGAGAGCAAACAGCCCCCTCAGCTGTGGTCAGCAGCATCCCCGCGCCCCCCGCCCCCCCTTTTCTCTTTCCGTGCGTGCGCCTGCAGATCCTTATCAGCCTCTCCTCGTATTCAACAGCCTCCATATTCACGACACATCCACATATTCATCATGCAAAATGCTAATGCCGCTGCCCTTTTTGGTTAATCGCGGCTGTGCACCGTTTGTGGACAAATTTGGAGATCTTTGTGGTTTTCTCTTAACTGAAATACATGCTAATCTTATTTTATGCCCTTAACCAATTATTTAAAAAATTTTTTTCGTCTAATCAGGTAATCACTATGAAGAGGGGGTGGGGGGTGGGTAAATGAATCCAGGCTTAAGGAGAAAATAATGCCTCATTAGAGAAGCGTCCTTTGAAAAACATAAAGAAAAAGTTAGTGATCTTCGTCAAATGAGTTTAGAGTTTGATACGACATCCCCAACTCTCTTTTATGACAAGTCCAGCAACATTTACCAAGCAGACAATCAAGATGCAACTTCAGCAGATGACAAAAAAAAAAAAAAAAAGACGCATTTCAAGCTTACCTTCTTGCAAAGAATACAGCAGAAGTAAAGTTACAAGCCACATGCCATTAATAGCAGTTATATTTCACAGGAATGTTGTGCAGTCCCCGAGAAGAGTGCACGGCGCCGCGGTCGGCCAGGCGAGGCGAGGCGAGGCGAGGCTCCGTGCCGGACTGGTTCTGCTGATGCTCCTTTCCAGGCGGTCTCTCTCCAGCGCCTGGTCCCACACTCTCTCCAGCGAAGGAGCCGAGAAAAGAACCGCCTCTGTTCCCTGTTCTCTCCTCCCCTTACCGGGACAAGCTGCTGCTGCTGTCGCCCCACCCCCGGTATCCAAATGATGCGCCGTAGTGGAGAGATGAGCCCCGCGTACCAATGTGGAGCTTATAGACAAAAAAATCCAACTGAGCCACTGCGTTACGCGCAAGGAAGGGATGCTTTTATCCAGCCAGCTGCTTCCAAGTGCAAACTCCTAAATTTCCTGTCTTGCATTTAACTTGAAAGGGGGAAAAGTGAGATGCTTTGGGTCTTTGCAAGGCAAATCAACTTCAAAAATCTCCTCAAATCGGTTTTCTTAGTTTTAACATCAGTGCGCAAAGAGAAGAAGGGCGCACCTGATTTAACAGATAGAGTGCGGCAGTAAAAGATGGAAAACAAGATTTTTAGAGTTTCCGAAGTCGAAGGAAAAGGTGCGCAGAGAAGCTGCAGACTCCGGTTTTCTTGGATTGGAAAGTGCGCTCTGCTGTGCGCTGCGCTCGCATTTGGCCACAAATAGATGTGGCGTTCAAATCCCTCTGGTTTCTACCTGACTGATAGCTTTAATACTCACCATCAGAAACAATAGAATTATTTGTATTCGAATTATTTATGTATGTTATATTACTGTGATGTTGAATAAACTAATTCAAACAAATATTATTTTTCTAATTTTCTCTCAGACAGACATGGTGTGGGCTTAAAGGTGCACTGACATCAGATGTCACTGCAGAAAACCTCCTATGCCTAAACTTATTCTGGGGATTTGGTTATATTCGAAGCAACATAAATGTTTATACACACTTTGCTTAACAAATTAAGAGCTGGACCTGCTTTAAATAAGAAGTGTGAAAAGAGACGCAAACATTTTGCAAGTTCTGCGTCACAAAAGCTGCATTTACATGTTTTTACAATGCAGCTCCAGATCGCAGCAGGACACAGTGTAAACACTCAACTTCAGCTTCAGAATTACCCATCAGTATATTTGAATGACCAAACTAGTCGTAAGGATTATTTATTATTCATATTTGACATTCAAACCAAACCATGTTTTTTATCTCAGTAACTATTGTTAAAAAAATCAAGATGCCCAATTAGCTCTCCTAAGACTATAGTCTTCACTGCATCTAGTTCATCACCTTATCTGACATGAATCACCTTTTCCTCAGCATGTCTGCTAGTACTTTCCCTGTGCAGTGTGGCATTCTTTAGAGTCATAACAGAAAGTTGTCCAGGTTGTTTAAAAGAGCCAAGACAAGCTGTGGAACTCTTTCACTCCCACTGTGGCAGGAAAGGATGCACATTCTGCCTCCACTTTTTATTATGTAACAGGTGGAAACCCACAAACCCACGCAATCTGTGTCTCTTCTCACACACACGGATCCACAAACATGAAGGCACTAACATCACACAATAAAAGTGGCACCGAGTGAGTGCTTGGGCACATCCCATCTTTATACACATGGACATCTTTTGGAGCAGTAACACATTTTCTGTTTTTTGCACTTCTACCACATTAAATTGTGTAAAAGTGTAGTCTAGATGGTCTCACCTTTTCTTACAATTCTTATAGAAAACACTATTTTTCTTTGTGTTGTGTATTCTTCTTTCTTCAGTCCCAGAGACAAACTGGTCATCGAACAAGACCCAACACCAAAAGCTCTCCTCACACAGAAGCATCACCCAGCTGCCTTGTATGATAGCATATGAAGTCTGTCTTCTAAAGGCAGTGTGGCAAGACAGTTAAGAAGATGATGTGAGCTGGCCTGACAGCACCAAGCAGGTTATACTATATGTCAGTCAGTGATCATCATGGGGACTGACAGCCTGAGCTGGGCCAGAGAAAAAGTGAGCGGCTCTAAGACAGCTCCAGTGCGTGTCAGTGAGGACTGCAGTTCAGGACAGGCCACCACTGCTGAAAACCACAGCAGCATGTGACTCATCTCCAACCCTCTTTACATCACTCTGCTCCATTGTTGTCCAAAGATAGAGAAGGGGGCAGTGAGAGGAAGAAAGTTTGTTGATTGAAACAAAAGACAAAGTGTTCTCAGAGATGGAGAGAAATACAAGAAGTCATGATAGAGGCAGACAGCCAGTGTGATGAGGTGGATAAGTTAATGTTAATGCCTAAACAATCAGAGCTTCCTTCAGGCTCTGGTGACATGCTAAAATCATATTAATACTGTATATCCAGGATTAAAGAGATAGCTTTGATTTTCTGAATTAAGTTTCCATGGAGAGGTTATGAGTGTCTTACTTGCAGTGGCCCGTTCTCAAACAAATTTGGTTTGAGGAAAGTTTTTACTTTTGACCAGATAGTTGAGCTAATGGCTAGTTTGTGGATGGCAAAGACCAACGTGGATTACTGCCATCCTAAAATTCTCATGCAAATCCTGTTTTATAAACCTTTACATTTTAAAAATTATCAAAGACCTTGAAGTAAATAATCGTCTAATGCAAAAATGATGGTAATGTAAAGGTTTTCACCTGAACAACTATACATTTTTGAGATAGGACTTGTTTCAGGGTTACTTTAAATTGCTTTAATTTTGGGACCCACTCTCATTTGCTATTAGCTTGACTGTCTGGTCAGAACTAATTTCTGTTTCTTGAAGCTGAGATTATTCAGAGATACATCTACTTACTGCTCATGATCTCTACCCAGAAGCCCACTTCAAAAACATCCCATCTCTCCCTTTTAAGACACTACTCAGAAACCTCTGCAAGGTTAGAGCTAGGAGAGGGCTCACAGAGCTGCTGCTTAGTTCTGCACAAGGTCACGAGGATCAAAATGAGAATGAAGACAGATGCAAGCATGGTAATGATTGAGGACTGTGATTGGCAGAGCGAACCAAATCTCTTGATTGGTCAAATGGAGTTATGATCTTTTCAATATCACATCACGATAAAGAAAATGTGCTTTGGAAACAACAAAATGAGAAAACAGTTTGTGTTAGGTGTCAGTCTTCCTCAGGTTTCCCAGTGCCTTTCTATCTCTGCATGCTGTTTTGTGTGAACAAGCCTCTGCATTAGGCTAATATGAATCACACACAACCATGCGGCAGCACATTAGCAGGAAGCTACCAGCCAATAGAGTGTTTGCCTTGAACTAGGCATGCGTGATTGCTGTAGCAGAAAGTGTATCAGCACATCTGAGAATGTGTCTGCATAATCATCATCATGCATGATGGCAAAGCACAGGATGTATATTTCTCTCCTCAGAGGCGTATTTGCTTGAGTGTGGTTGTGTTTGCACATGCGTGACGGTACATGCACATAAGACATCAAGGGGTGTTAATTTATTCAAATGAGCTGGGGAAGATGGCGATAGGATGAAGTGAGGTGGCAGAGGAGAATGTATTTTCTGCAGAATAGGGTGGGGTGGGGGGCACCTTCAGTTGGAGGTTTAGGTCTCAATTCTTTTCTCTTTCCTCAACTTGTTTTTATTTAATTCACAAATGAGACGAGTTGTATGGCTGAGAGGGAAGAAGGTGAAATAGATGAGGATGAAACCCGATGCGAATTTAGAAAGAGATTTTTAAAAGACCTAAAGTGATTCTGAAGCAGACATTCTGACAAAATACTGTGCCAAGATGATAGCACCACTTCCAAGATGGCTACTGCTAGAGGCGTCCTCTGTGGGACCAACCCAGAGACCGGCTGCTCCTACTTCAGCATACACCAACATGGACGTTTTCTGGCTTCTAGCATGTTCTTCAAGCATAACAAGGAGAATCTGCACAGCTGAGTAAATAATTTGTGTTATCGTTGTAATTTGAATATGTAAAAGACTACAGAAACCTTCTCCAGAGATATTGATCAGAGATATCTAGTGACACCCAGTGGCCACAATTAAAGATGTTATCAAGATCATCATTACAGCATGGACTGCTACACTTCTTGTGTAGTTTGTCAAAGTTTTCAGTGGGTCAAACTAGTTTTTGACCTCAGTTCTGGGACTTTGTTTATCAACCAGTGATGCTGAACGTGAAACATGCAAACTCAGTCTTTCTTTGTTTAAGTCAAAACATTAGTTATCACAGGAATCACTGGCACTATGTTTTGGAGAAATTTGTGATTCTGTCAATGGTTCTTATTTCAAATATGCAACTGGAATGTTGTGTGTTATGTGAAAAAAATAGGGCAAACTGAGTATTTATATATATAAAAACACCCAGCTCACCCTATTTTTTTTTTACATGTGTGGTTCCACTTCACTTCAGGCTCGGGTCCTCTACCAGAGGCCTGAGAGCTTGAGGGCTGTGTAGTATCTTAGCTGATATAGGACTGCACTCTTCTGGATCTTTGAGGTTCTTCCTAGGATCTGTTGGAGGCACTCTTTCATTTTGGGGGTCACAGCACAGAGGCCTCCCCTTCCACATTGATTTTCTGCTGCCTAAGACTGTTCAATATTGGGGTGCTTTCTTCCTGATGTACTCCAGGATCTTAGTTGTTTCAGCCTGTATAGGCCCTGATGCTCACTAGCCCTCTGCCTCCCTCCTTTCTCGTAGTGTAGTGTCTCATGGTGCTGGATTTGTGGTGAAACCCTCCGTGCATTGTGAGTAGCTTTCGTGTCTTGATGTCAGTGGCTTCCATTTCCTTCTTTGACCAGGTTATTATACAAGCAGGGTGTCTGGTGACTGGCACTGCATATATATTGATGGCTAGAACTTTGTTCTTGCCATTTAGCTGGCAGTTCAGAACCTGCCTTCTTATCTGTAGGTACCTGGTCGTGGCTGACTTTCTTGCAGCCTCATCCTGGTTGCCATTTGCTTGTAGGATTCCAAGGTACTTGTAGCTGTCCTGGACATCTGCAATGTTGCCTTCAGGTAGTTCAACCCCTACACCTTTGATCACTTTGCCTCTCTTGGATACTATTCGACTGCATTTATCCAGTCTGAATGACATTCCAAAACCCTCAAACTGTAGAAAGTTTAAAACCATCCCTAATTTCTTTGCACTTCATTCGTTAGCTTTTAAAAACATTTAGATCAATGGTTTTTCAGGTTTACTTAAGGTCTTTCAGTGTTTTTCTTTGGATTTCAGCTGCTTTTTTACGCATTATCTGTACAGTCTTTGTACCTGACCATAACAGCAAGTTGTGCAGTGTGTAATGCACAAAATGAGACAAGTGGACAAGGGGGAAGAGAAAATAAGAAATGTTGGGGCTTAAAAATCAATTAAAAAAAAGTTTACTATAAAGAGTATCAGAAAGTCATTGATCTATTTAATAAATAGAAAAAGAAAACAGCAAATACCTGACACGAGACCTGAAAGATGCATCAATTGATTGATCATCAAGTTTTCAACTATTAGCTCTTTAGATATCATCTTGTAGGTGCTAAAATACAATATTTGTCAAACTGTGTTATCTTTGACACTATTTTATAAATTTAGCTACTGAAACTGTAACAAATTGTGTTCTTGTGACAGGCTGCTGGTAACAAAGTGCCTAAAGACCGCTTTTAAAATTGGTTTATTGCTACATTGTCTGTTATGTGTCTACAACACTGGTTCCTCTTTTGAGTTTAGCAGCCTTTTTATGGCTGAAATATTCAGAAGTAAAGTGGCTTAATAAAAAATAATAATTTCTCTGAAAATAATCAGGTACTGGACAGAAAGTGAATCAAAAAGCAGCCACTGTCAAAAGGCAAACTTTCAAAGAATCATTTCAAAAATGGTTAGTACTAGGAAGACAGAGTAGTTTACCTTAAATTAAATGCTTTCAATGCAGGCAGAGTTTGTATGTTCTCCCTGTTTGTGGGTTGGTTTTCACCAGGTACAGTGGCTTTACCCGAAACCATTTAGGTTAATTAGTGATTCTAAACTGAGAAAATAATTAAATCAATAAACAAATAAATCTATTCAGTCAGAAACAATTCATGAAGAAAGTGGGAGTGTAATCAATTACAAATTATTATGAGGTAATCATTAGCACTTGTCCACTTGTCTTGTCAGTCCTTCTCTATGCTGCAGAAACCTGGACTCTAAATGCTGAGATAGAGAAAAGAATATGCACTTTCAAAATGACCTGCCACTGACATCTGCTTCGGTTCTACTGGTCCTCCCACACTACAAATGCTGAGATCTGTTGTAGAGTCCACATCCTCATTGGAGATCATGACTCCTTCTTAACACAGATCAAGAGGAAGAAACAAAAGTAGTTTACCCACATAGTGAGGGCCAAGGGAACTCTGTCAAATGTGAACCGCCAAAGAAAAGCTGAAGGGTGTCCCCCATCTTGCACAGTGACTGCTGGAGACAGGCACCGGCTCCCCGCGACCCGGAATGGAAAAGCGAGTGGATGGATAAATCCATCTGTTCTGTGAAGGCCTCATTGGTTTGGTACAAAGCATTAGTGATCAAACAGCATCATGAAAACCAAGAAACACACCAGACAAGTCAGGTATAAAGTTGCTGAGAAGGGTTAAGTTATAAAACAAGCTTTGAATATCTCACCAGTCGATCAAGACATGAGGAGAGTGTGTGGTTATAATAAGTCACAAGGTTAGAGGGATTATCAGAAAGGAGGGGAGGAGGACATTTTAGTGGTAAGAGAGGCTGAGAAAGCAGAGGGAGTGATGGATTTAAGATTTCTGAATGTTATTCTGCGTTTATCCTTGGGAATGGGATGTTGATGTCCATAACCAGGTGGTCTGAGATGTTGAGGTTAAGGCTCGAGAACTGATGTATTGTGAGGCCACAGGAGCAGACAAGATCCAGGGTGTGACCATGAAAGTGAGTTGGAAAGTTAATATGTTGTGTAAAATTAAGGCAATGTAACAGATCCAGGAACTTGACAGCAGGCTTGCACTTAGTGTCATCAATGTGGAAATTAAAATCACCCAAGAGGAGGACGAAAGGTGAGATGGCACATAACTGGGTCAGAAAGTCAGAGAAATCAAAAAGAAATTAGGGATTTATTTTAGGAGATTGATACATGACTGCAGTGACTAGAGGAGTGGGACTAGATAGCTTAAAAGTAATATGTTCAAATGAAGAAACATTGGGAATGGAAATGGAAGTTGTTTTAATGTCTATGTACAGCTGCAACACCACCTCTATGCCCCTCAGGGTAAGCTTTCATAAGGTATGTGAAGCCAGGGGATGTGGTTTGGTTTAGAGAGAAATAATCCAGGGGTTTATGCCATGTTTCAGTGAGACAGAGAAAATTAAGATTATTATCAGATATAAATTCATTAAGAATGTGGCCTTTATTGTTGAGGGAACGAGTATTAAACACGGCCAGTTTCAGATGATGTTGTTTTGTGATTGGCTCTGAGGACAGGGGGAGTAAACGGAGATTGGACAGATTCACATGTTGTTTATTGTGACGATGGAAGAAAGAAATTGCGACAGGACCAGATAGAAGGGATAACGTTAGGCGATGTGAAGTTATTATTTTCATCTGAAAACTGTAGACCTACCAAGACATGGCCACCCACCTAAACTGATAGGCCGAGCAGGATTAAAACTTGTGCTGGAATCAGCCAACAGGGAAGGTTGGTCCTGTTCTGGCTTTGACTTCCAGATTCATGTCAAAGGTTTATCAATACACAGTCTTTGGCTCAGACCTGAATCCAATTGAGAACCTTTGGCAAAACTTCAACATTGCTGTTCAGATGCTCTCCATCCAATCTGAGCTTGAGCTATTTTGCCAAAAAGATCAGGCAAAAATTATAGTCTTTAAATTTGCAAAGAGACATACCCCAAAAGTCTTGCAGATTTAATTGCAACAAAAGGAGGTTCTGCAAAGAATGAACTCAAAGAGGCTAAATACAAATGCACACTTTTCAGAATTTGTTTTTTGAAACATATCATTTTTCCCCTACTTCTCAGTTTTGTGCTCCGTTGTGTTGGTATATCTATATAAAATCTCAGTAAAATACTTTGAAGTTCTTGGTTGTAATGTGACAAAATTCAGAAAAGTTGAAGATATTTCATTACTTTTTAAAGTCATTGTATAAAATTAGCAATAAAGCAGGAAAAGTTTGATTAATATCTTCCATAATAGATAAATATAGAAACGTTTGGTCTATCTTCTTTAGAGTATTGACATTTATTTCAAATGAGGGCACTAAATCTCTTTAGTAGCATAGTTGTAATAACTGAAAATGTGCTGTCATTAAAAACAACTTTGGCACCCTACAAATAATTTTTTTGTAACGTGTAAATATGGGTTTTACAAACAGAAAGAAACTGCTGTTTAAATTCATATCTTTGGTGTTCTGGTCTGTTACAACAATCAATAAATAAATACAAGAGAAAAAGACAGCTAAGACAGAGAAACAAAAACACAGAGAGCTGTGCAGCACTGTTCAGTTTCATTGTGAATATGTTAATCTGATCTTTAAAATATATCTCAGCTTGTCCTTAAGGAAATGGTTTGCTGGTCTTGTAACTATGACAACTTTTGTTGTTCAACTACACAGTGGTCAAGGCCATTTTAGTTCAGAAACTGACAAGAATTATGTTACGCACTAATAATATTTCTCTTCATTTGAAAACACACACACACATACACACGTGCACGCACCCACACACACGGTTCTTTATCTTCTCCGTGTTTGTGGTTACTCTAAACATTTCCTCTAAAGCTGTGTTCAGCTTCTCCACCTGTTTGTTTCTCCCCGGAGTCCTGAGGCTCTTTTTTTTTAACAGGGCTCAGAGTGGTACCAGGTCTAAATGTTTGTGGGAACAGAATCTGATCAGCCTTCTCACACCTGCTCAGCATAACTTCCAACAGTATGAGTTTCTCTTGCTGTGCAAACTTCTTCCTGGTGCACTGATGTTATCAGGTGACTTCCCAATTCTAACCTCAACTAAAGTCCCCACAGAAAGGAGCTGAACTAAGCCCTGGGGGATCCAGCTGCCTGTGTAACCACACAGCAGCAGTATGAACGTTTGCAGCTCAAACCTTCTTTTTCTCTTTAGGTCTTTGAGACTCAGCCACTTGACTGCACCTCTCTCTTTCTGTAATGGCTTATGTATACTGGAATAATTAATCAGGCACAGTTTTTCTGGTGGTGAGATGAATTTGCTTTATCATCCGAACTGCAGCAATAAAAGAAAAGTAGCCTATGATAGCACTGATTGGCTCTGGTGTAATGGAATAATGGGTAAGTCCTTTAATGGGGTCTTTCAGACACATAAACCGTAAAGAAAACCCCATCTAGCACTGCTTATAAATCCTGGGGTCATGGAATATCTCAAAACAGTACATAAAGGTGGATGCATCTCCATCTGCTTCTATTGCAGAAAGGTACATCTATAATATCCAGTTAAGGCACTGGCCCGTAGAGTATATGGAGACAGGGTCTGTACACCAAGAACGTGCTGCTTAAAGTTCCACCTACTCTCTCACACAATCATGGTGTTTTAAATACATTAAAAAACTAAATACAAATAAACTATTAGAAAAATGACTACTTGAACATACAGCATCTTGACAAGAAATATATAAATTAAAGAAGTCAACACCTGAAAAATAAAATGGAGTCCTATTTTTATGTTTTTAGTTAGGAAAATGTTCCATTTGTTTATACAGACTTAAAGCTGCAGCCAGCTTACTAGAGGGCGCTCTTTTCATCTCCACTTCAACTTTATGTTCTTGTGTTCAGTTGTCTATATTTTCACAGCCTGTGCCACATGTTGTTGATCATCTGAAAAAGAAAAGGGGGCAGTCAGGCCTGCAGCCCCCTTCCATTCTTTTGCCCTTCATTTACTTCAATTTAGGCTACGTTTTTATCAAATTTAAGCTTTTCCTTCTAATTCTTATTGGTAGTAAATTGACTTGCCATATTTTTACAGAGCCCCTTATTTCAATGACTCATAATCTGTGATATGGTTGCAAAGCTGCTCTTTCTGTTTTTTCTTTTTCTCAGCTATTAGCCTTAAAGGTGGAAAGATCACACTGTTTGGCTGAAAGTTGAATTAATTAAACGGCTAACAAACTAATAGCATATTCTGAGCAATATGTTTTACCTCTTGTACTGTTAGTGTCCTTCACCTGATGAGAGCAGAAAAAAAGATCAGAAAACCTGCTAAAGCTAGAGCTTGTTGTTGTGGTTATGAATATCAATAACTTTCTTTTCAATTTTCTTTTTGGTCAAAGCTAGAAACAGCAACTACAGAGAGACCACAGAGCCGCAGATTGCAGACCTTTGTAGGGCCCTGAAAACACTGACAGTATCGTAGAATTGGTTGTTAAAATTTGAATTGCAATATTTAATGCTAATCACAAAGTATATAGCATCTTCCTCCTCCTTATCAGCAACTCAAATAAAACACATTTATAATACAAATGTTCTATATTTTATAGAATAACTATGAAATATTATGTGATTTTTAAGTCTTTATGTCAAGCACTTTCATTTTACTAAAGGAAAGACTGTTTCTTTACCCACATGAAACACACAAGCAACTTTCCTTTCAAAAACATCCATCCATCCATCCATTTTCTTCCGCTTATCCGGGATCGGGTCGCGGGGGCAGCAGCCTAAGCAGTGAGACCCA
>JAOXNZ010000091.1:12696643-12711976 GCA_028566095.1 Kryptolebias brasiliensis
AAAAAACTTCAATATATAATCTTTTTTTATTTTATTTTTCAACAGGCAAATAGCAAGATTCCAGTAAAAATGACTGAGTTTTATTGGTGCAAATGACATAAAGTAAGAGAAGAATGAGCTGTTTTAACATGTAAAACTCCTCCAGTGTAACGACAAACCCTGGGAAGAATCAAACACCCAACACTGATCTCTGTGCATTGATTATTCTGAATACAATGTCTGTGTTTTGTCTTGTGTTTAAAACAAGTTATTTTTGTGTTGAACTTCTTTAGCTTGTACAATTTACTCATAATCTTGCATACTGCCTTTTATAATGCTTGACGTGAAATAGATGTTCAGAGATGTCTTTGCTCTGCAGACTTCATTTGCAAGCGTGAAAGCTGAATGGACATCAAGGTCTCTCTTGCTGCAGGGGAGCAAAAGAGGACTTAACATGGTAAGAACTTGTGTGTGTTGATCATCTGAGCATCAAGCATGGTTTTTTTTCCTACCTGCATGGTGCTGTAGATCCAGGGCAAAACATTACTGACTCTGGTGTAAACGCCAGGTTTGTTTTGTTCCCCGCATCCAGCTCCCCAGCTTGTGATCCCTACCAGGTACCAATGACTGTCCTCCTGACCCTGACACACCAAAGGTCCACCACTGTCACCCTGAGGGATACAAACCACTGTCAGTCAGGGTCTCGGTGAGCTTAAAAAGCTGCACTTTTCATTTGAAAGGAAAAAGCTCCCTGGATGATAAGCGAAACACCTTCAACTAACAGGGAAAAAATCCAGCTGCTTTGTTTTAATTTATTACAAACAAAACTTGATGAATGTCCAGAAAAGCCTGAGTGGATTACTGTGAATTTGTCCTGTGATTATGGCTGCTCACCTGACACGAGTCTTTGCCCCCCTCCAACTTCCCAGCACAGATCATGTTTCTGGTCACTGCACCAGAATACACATTCTTGCTGTTGCACACATCTTTGTTAACGATGTCCACAGTCACCCCCATCAGATCATTGGAGACCCTGCCTAAAAACACAAAAACAAACAGTGACTGGACATGCATGTTAACCTATATTGAAATGTATATTTATTTGCAGTGCCATCAACCAGTCCATGCATTTCATTTGCTTCCTTTTTGTCTTCAAATTATTTGAGTCTTTAAATAAAATGGAGACTCTCTCATTCCCTCTCAACTGCTCATCAGTCACTTTTTCTGAGTTGTCCCTTGTGTATGTCATTCACTATTTGTTTCATGTTTCTCACTGACAAGTTATTCATGTTTATTCATGTTCTCCTTGGGGAGTTCAAACTAAACTCTTACAAACTATACCATATTCTTCCTACTTGCTCTTTCTCTGATAATGTTCTGCCTGATTGCCATCAGTTTTGTTTGGGGGTTTTAAACATCCTTTTTGGCTCAGTCATTTAATGTCAACTGTAAAACTTTGCTGCCTTATTGATACTAAACATACAATGTAATTGTTTGCAGAGAACCACAGGGGATGAGTCTCTACCTCAAGCAGAGGAGTTCAGGTATCTGTCAGTCTTGTTCACTGGAGACTGAAAGATGAAGCGGGATGTGGACTGATGGATCAGGGCCTCGTTCGATCTATTGTGGTAAAAAAAGGACCTGAGCCAAAAGGCAAAGCTTGCAATTTACTGGTCCATCTAAATTCCAACGCTCACCTAAGGTCATTGAGTATGAATCATGACCAAAAGAACAAGATCTTGGATACAAGTGGCTGAAATGGGCTTCCTTACAGGGTGGCCAGACTCAGACATAAAGATAAATTGAGGAGCTCTGTCATTGTGGGCAGCTCGGAGTAGAGCCGCTGCTCCTCAGCATCAAAAAGAGTCATTTGAGGTGGTTCAGGCATCTGATTAGGATGCTTACTGGGCGTCTCCCTTTGGAGGTTTTCCTGGCTTGTCCCATTGGGAGGAGACCCTGGGACAGACCCAGAACTTGCTGGAGGAATTAAGTATCTTCTCTGGTTTTGGAACACCCTGGGATTCCCAGGAGCTGGAGAGTGTCACTCTGTATGGGTTTCCCTCCTAAACCTGTTTCCTCCTCATCTGGACCATGGATAAGTGACAGAAAACAGATGGATGGATGGGTGGAGCTACCATTGTTGAATAAATCAAATAAGTAAACAGCGTAAGGGTCTGTGCTTTCATCTTTTTTTTCCAAATTTGCTCTCAAATTCTTTTTTTTCACACCTTACCTTTTTTATCAGACTTATAAATGTTTGGAGGACACTGCTTTATTGGAAAGTAGTTATTCAATGACCAAAATCAAACACTACTACAACTCAGCAAGGATTTTCAATTTCAAGAAGCATCTCCAGATGTATGTAAATAAGACTTCATGCCTAAATAGATTTTGTCTTTGATAAGCTACAGAGGGAACCAATGGAGATTAGGTGGGGTAAAGAATAAAACAGTGTTGTCTATCTTACTTGAACCTTCCACAGTAGTCCCAAAACCTGAGGTCCAACAACTGGTTCCATCTTGAAAGTCCTGGCCAACAGTTGGCAGGCAGGCTGGCTGAAGTTTATCTGGAAAATGTAAGAAGGATGCATTTAAACTCAGCAAACTCATCAGCTGCCTTTTGCTCCCAAAAGGAGACATAAGAAGACACACATACTCAAACAAACTAGGTTAGGTTTATCAGTATATTTGAGTGAGTGGACTATGGCTTAAAAAGCTTTGACTTTAACAGCAAAGGGTCCTTTTCATATGTGCTGCAGCAAAGGTCCTGCCTTTTTTTTGTTTGTTTAATTTGTTCTTTCAGTATGTGAAATATCCCTGACAAACAAATTTTCTGTCTCTTCTCAAATTTCAAATTAATATTCCAAATTAATAAAACTACAATTATTGTAAAGATGAAAAAACCTGGGTAAACTAATACTTCTGTAATGTATTGATCTTTATGGGACAATTTCATAAGAAATTACTTTACTTTTATTTTATATATTTACTCAGTTTTCAGTGTAAATAACCATTCAATGCAAAAAAATAACAAAAGTTTAAAGGTTTAGAAAATAGCATTTGAATAAACTTCTATGACATTCTTGAGGTTTATTTCCAGATGGCAACAATTTGCTTTGGATCTGATTGAGTGATTTCTGCAAAGAGAACTTCTGGCTGTTATAAACTGATAAAGTTTAGAATTTATTTACTGATAACAATAATCCAAACTATTACTTAAAGCCAGGGTGAAGGTTTTTCGCCTAAAGACAAATTACATGATGAAAAATTTGAACAAATTTTTTTTTCTAATGTGTCAGCGTTGTTTTGGTGGCAGTGTCAGTGTTGCCACAAATTTAATCTTCTGACTAATAAAATAAGAGAGGCAGAGACCTGTTAGACAGCTAATCCTGTTTCTGATGAGTAATTATGCATACAGGACAGATATCAGATTACATAAACTTTTTTTTAATGAGGTAAAGACTTACCAGTGAAAGTAACTGGATCTTTGAGTTTGAGCAGAGCAACATCTTGGTCATTGGTGTTGCTGTTATAGTTCTCGTTGATTCGGATTTGCTCAACCAGGAAGGGTGATGGCAGATCTTTCAGAGACACAAATCCTCCGTAAACTTTCCACTTCAGAACAGAGCGGTATTCAGGACTGCCACAATCATAAAAAAGAGACTGATCACTATAAAGCAACGGGTGAATACTGAGTTGGTTAAAGTTAAGCATCAATTGCGTTGCAATTTAACTTTTAGGACTTATAAAAAAATATTATTCATCACCTGGAACTAAATATAAAGATTCACAATTTCACAAAGTTTCGTTTTGAAACACTCACTTTGGGAAGCAATGAGCAGCAGTCAGAGCAAAATCTCGTGAGATCAAGATGCCCCCACAGGTGTGGTGTCCTGCATAGTGTAGTGACAGCTGCCAAGGCCACTCACCCGATTTAGCTGCAGTGCCCCCAATGATCCGGGATGCAGATGGCTGATGACCACAGTCTAAGGATAAAAAATATTACAAGGTACTATATGCTAGCAAAAATAAGGATAACAACTTTCATATAAGCTAGTTTTGTGTAAACACCTGCCATTTATTAGGTACACCTGTTCAATTGCTTGTTAAAATCAATAGCTAATCAGCCAATAACATGACAACAATTCAATGCATTTACGCCCCTATCCATGGTGAAAACAACTTGCTGAAGTTCAAACCAAGCATCAGAATGGGGTTGAAAGGGGATTTAAGTGACTCTGAATGTGACTTGATTGTTTGTGCCTGACGGGCTGATCTGAGTATTTTAGAAACTGGTGATCTACTGGGATTTTCACACACAACCATATGCAGGGTTTACAAAGAATTGTCCAAAACAAGAGAAACTGAGCAAGGGGCAGTTGTGTAGACGAAAATGCCTTGCTGATGCAACAGGTCAGAGGAGACTAGGCAGACTGGTTTCTCTTGTAAATGAGAACTGGGATCTCAATGGGGCAACCTGTATAAAAGTTAAATAAAAAAAGATGATTGAAAAGGCAACAGTTGCTCAAATAACCACTGGTTACAACCTAGGTCTGCGGAATACCATCTCTGAATGCTTAACATGTCCAGCCGTAAAGCAGATGGGCTACAGCAGTAAAAGCTCACACTTTTACATGAGCAGTGCCACTCCTGTCAGCTACGACCAGTCAACTGAGGCTACAGTTCACACAGAATCACCACAACTGGGCAACAAGAGACTGGAAAACATTGTCTAGTCTGATGAGTCTTGATTCACTGGACTCCTTCACAGTCACCAGATCTCAATCAAATTCAGTTGCTTTGGGATGTGGTGGAACAAGAAATTTGCATCATGAATGTGCAGCAGACAAACCTGCAGCAACTGCATGATGCTTTTTTGTCAATATGGACCAAAGTCTCTGAGGAATGTTTCCAGCATCTTGTTGACTCTACACCACAAAGAAATATGGCAGATCTGAAGGCAAAAGGGGTCCAATTCAGTACTGGTGAGGTGTACCTGATAAAGTGACTAGTGGGTGTAAATTTATAGTTTTACATGGCAGTTTTTAATTTGGTCTTTCTATTTCTTTTTCACATTTAAACTAACAAACAATTGTAAACTTGTGTTTCTATCACATGTGCAAAGTGAATATATACAACACTAATTTTTGCCATTCATGGTCCAAGGCAATTAACTAAGAAAAAGGTATACTCAAAGCTAGTACGTGGCTGCTAAGGGTTAAATTAATGGTATATAAAAACAAAGGCAGCAGAAATAAATACAACATAGCATGCTTAGCAAAAGGTTTGGCACCAGTGGTTCTTTAATGCACAGACTAGCAAATTCCAAAATCATTGTCAGTCCAAGCAGCAATCTCCCCAAAATGTATCAGGTAAACATTTTTGAAGATTTCAGATTTACCAAAACACACAAATGCACTCTAATATACTTTAATGTAACATTGATCCAACAGTTGCAATGTTTTGTTTGGTTTGGGGTTTGTTTGTTTTGTAGACAAGTTGGTGGTTGTTCAGTTACAGGTACCATCTAACTGAGCAAAAAACGATGTAAAAGAAAGTAAATGTAAGCTTCTGTGTGACCATAAGAACAGATGGAAGCTTCTTACCCACACACTGCAGGGACACAGTCTCCTGGTTTGGACAGGGAGTGCTGCATAATGTCACAATGAGACACACATGGCAGTTAACACAAACACACGTCACTAACCAGCAGAATGCAAATGAAAAGGTATGCGATTTACCTGACAGTCACTGAACTTTGGATAGGAGAAGATGGTGATGTACTGTTCAGTTTTAAACCAGTGGAACTCTGGGATTCAATTTTATTTAAAGAGAAGTGCCTAAAGACAAAGAGAAGAGTTATTCATACAACAAAAGAAATGATCTAGCTACAGCAGAGACAGTTTCATCATATCAGTGATTGATTGGGTCTGAAAACTAATTTGGTTTTGTCAAGCTGAGGCACCCCAGCAATTTTGGTGGAGAATCAATTTGAATCCAAACACACACAGCAGCATGTGGGGATAAATTAGATGGCTATATCACAGTTTGGAGTTAGAAGACCTGAATGTCAGCTGTTAAAGCTGGATGAAATGAACCCCCCACCCCCAACCCCATCGACACGTACAAGATATGAATTAAGGTAGGAAATGGAGAAAAAGTTTATAGAATACGATGTTTTTGAATAACTTTGATTAATTTTACTTTAGGATAAATTTGATCAAACTACACATTCTAAGTTTAAGCGGTAACTATTTACTCTCTGAATCCAAGCTGAGAGCAGATCTGGTTGGCGTAGTTTGTGTCCCAGTCACTGTAACACACTGGAAGGAAGTTGTTTTTAGCTGTCTTGATCTGTAGACTGTTGCCCTCACCAAATTCCACTGGAAAAACAAGATAAATGGTCTTTGACATATGCACCGCTTCTTTAAAGGCAGACAACAACTGTAAAAGTGAAAATAAAATAAATGAAAACTTTCTTTAGCAAGCATGTTTGTATTCAATTCTAACTAATATGGCAGATTTAAAACACACAACTGTATTAGGCTCCCTACGTTTTCATTTTTAAAATTCTCCTTGAGCAGATTTTGCTTGCCACATTGTCTTGTTCTTAGTTTAGTTAGTGTTTGGCATTACTCCTGTCACTTTATGACCAGCCTCCACTAAAGTCACACTGGTGAAGTGTTTGTTTGTGCAAACTCACCACAATATGTTTCATCTGTGCCCATTTGGCAGTCTTTTATACCATCACATTGGGTAGTATTGCTGGGGCAGGTGTCATTCACAATCTGTACTTCACTATTTGGTCCATTGTATTCATAGTCAGGTTTGTTGAAATTCTGGGTTTGTAGTGTCCTAGTGCCATAATAAACTGTGGATGAGGCAGAATGAGTGATAATGGGAAAACATCTAGACATAATAGGCATCAATATTAATTAAGCAAAACACACTCTTTAACAAGGAGATCAAAATGTAGGTTACATAAAAATGCCATTTTTGTATGCATCACTTAAGGAATTGTAAAAAATTTCAAAAAGCATACCAATTTTAAACTCAATTAACACTCAGAATGTTTCTTCTATAATTGATTTCAATAGCAAAGTTAAAAAGTAAAAAGTGAGAAAAATGCTAAAACTAGATTGAACTCATAATGCCAAACAACTTAGTCAAGATAAAGATGAATGGACATAGCCATTTGTGCTCTACTTTTTTCACAAACTGAAAAAGAAGAAGAAGAAGAAAAAGAAGACTGTTATCTAAAAAGTGTTGTTAAAATCAGGGGGAAAAAGCATTAGGACTTAAATTTGATTCATATTTTTCCAACACTTTAAAAAGTAAATGAAAACATTAAAGTATTATTTTGATTAGGCATGTACAATAAGTATTATACCTCCAAGCCAGATGCCGACTCCCAGCAAAGCCAGCAGGATTACAGCTGCTGCTGCCGCCTTGTAAATCTGTCCTTTCTCCTCACAGCAGTTCTTTTTCTTCTTGGGGGCTGGACAGATACAGAGAGAATACATTCAACAACAAAAACATATTGCTCTCGAAGGGTTATACATGTTTGTTTATTGTATTCTTAAACTGAGGCGGCTGCATGTCACTCACGTGGGCTGATTTCAGAGACTTGGGGAGCAGCCACAGGTGGTGGATACTGGGGGATGTAATGTGGCTGGTTCGGGAGTTTCAGGCCTGGATATAAGCCATATCCTCCTGGGTAGGAGCCATACCGCTCTTCAAAAGTCCTGGGAGGGGACTGGGTGTGTACAGCATTAGAGTAGTAAGGAAGATGAGGTAATGCGTCCTGAAAAGAAATATATGGAGACGGTCAATAGCTTAAAGCTTTCAGAGCTTTTAAAGTGGGATCTATGGAAATGTTACAATAATATCTTACCTGTTGTAGATAGATCTTTGAACAACCTCAGATTTGAGAACAAGAGTTTAATTCAGAATGATGAGCTAACAGCTAGTCAGAGTGGGGTCAAGACCAGCTGTTAGCCATTAACTCATTAATCCGGTCAGATTTTACTTTTTATTTCTCCAAACTGAGGTTGTTTAAAGAGCTATCTACAACAGGTAAGATCTTAATTGTTCATAACCTTTCCAGAACCCCACTTCAAAAGATCCTAACTACCTTTTAGGGAAATTAAAGTGATTTTACACAGTTTAATGAGAGGTTTTTGCCATTTGTTCATCATTTATCTTTAAACTAAGAACACCAGTTCCACATATTAATACATTAGACATAAACAAAAGGCATTTCAGACTGAGCACATAACCTATTGTTGTTCATGCAATTCTAACATAACATTCAAGTTGATCTTTAATTCCACAGAAAGATAACAAACTCAGATCAGAAAGACAAACAGTGTGTTTTGACAGCTGAAAATAACAGATTTAAGAGTTCATGTCCTCATTTTTCTATTCTGTTTTTCTCAGCTCTCTTTTATTGGCACCTCTTTTATCAGCTTTTTGCCATTTGTCTGGAATTTCTGCTACAGAACCTAATCAGTGTTTGAATGTTTTAGTAAATATAGTTAACAAATAAGAGATAAGGAGCAGGAAGGCAGCTAAAACTGAGGTTTTAGGAGGAGAAAGTCACACAACGCCTGGCAAAGGTTCAAACTGAAACTCACTGAAAATGACGTGTGATAAACAAATATGGAAGAGATTCTTCAGAGTCTCTCCATGGTGAAGCAAAACCTCAAAGGTTATGAGCATATCTTTGTTTTTCTCAGTGTGTTTGTCTCATTCTGCATGTCAGTTCTTCAGTCAACCTTTACACCCTGCTTCCAGAAAAAGATAGTTAAAGTTTAGCTATTGTAACTAAAATAAATAAATAAACAATAAAAAGGGCATGATTGGCAAAAAAAAAACTGAGTTAGTTTTGGTGTTTTTACTTTTTATTTTTTGTATTTTCTACTGTGAGACTTAACAGACTAAACATAAACTACATGTTTAAAATGCTGCATCACTTGGACTTTAACAGTGTTTAATGTTTTGGCACACTCATGGAAATATCCTCAAAAATCCCCTTAATAGAAAATGCTGTGCTGTCCTTTTACCCCCTGTGAATGGGTTAATTATTGTTTCTAATCAGTACATAATATGTTACCAGAGAGCAGCTCATCACGTATTCTTTATTTTTCTTACAAAAATGTAGGAAAAGGGACACAGTAATGCATAAAGATATTATATATATATATATAATATATATAGACACGTTGCTCTCAAGTAAAATCACGTTGTTGTTTTCTTTGTAGGAATTTGTGTGACATAATAAGACTATAATTGCACCATTTCTCAAAAGTATATTTCTTTCATTTCTGGGCATCATAAAACCTCTTTTGAAACGTCCTGATTGGCTGGCTCTGTCACACAAAGCTTTTTATAGAGAAATGTAATTAGTTCATAATTACACATAAATATATTTTCCCTTACTCACAGACAGCTTACAAAGACATGATTGATGCTTTTTGGGAAAGAAAGTGTAATGGATGTTATGTGGCTAAACTCGTCTGAATGCAAATGTGGCCTGAGGGTGGTTTGTTTTGTCAACTGAGCATTTACTGAAAGTTATACAATGCGATGAGTCTTTTCTCTTCCTTATGTGCTGCATGTAGAAGAATTGTTTCATTTGGAGTTCTCTGCAGTGTGATTTACTTAATCTTTTCAAAAGTTTGGATTCTTTTCTAGTCATTGTTGTTATAGTTTGCTTGAATGAACACAGGGAGGAGGGGGATAGATAGACTGTAAGGTTCACACTAGAAAAAAGCGCACATAGCTGTTTTTGAGAAAGGTCTGTACTCCAAACAGGTCACGTTTTCAAACATGCTTGTAGATGAGGTTACACCCTAGTGTCTAAATTCAGATGGTTGAGGAAACAGAAGATGGAGGTTTATAATTTTTCCCAGAAGGGTTTACAATATATGATCATGTTGCACAGCGTGTTTGTTGGCATTGATTGTGGTAAAATATGAGACAAATTAAATCGGACATTGTTTTCTCAGTGATCAAGTGATGTAAAAGAACAAAATTATAAGATACTGAAATTTAAGCATTGTTTCCACTCTGATTTGGTAAAAGACATCACTCAAGTTTAAAAAAAATTGTGATCAGATATTTTTCTTTTCAAAAGTCCTGTACATTGTGTACTTATCAAGACAAAGGTATTTCTGCACAAATCATTGTGCATTTATCTTCAAATATTATATAATTTATACAGAAAACTATAAATTCAGGGATTCAATTTTCATAATGCACAAGAGTGTTGTAACAGTTGTAGGCTGTTTGCTGGTTTTTACATTACTTGTTTATCTTTACTAACGGTTTAACTGGGTGTTGCACAAGACATTTTCTGCTCAAATAAAGTTTCTTTTATGGCTTTTTTATAATCTTTTGATATAAACTATTCAAACAACTACAAGATTTTGTGAAATCACAGAAGGTAGAAAATGTTTTTTTCATCTTAAAAAGCTTTTTTTTCTTTTTAATTAAAATACTGTCATTTTACTGAATTAAATGATGTGAAAGAGATTTCAAATGAAAAAGATGCTACACTGAAACCGAGACAGAAATTCCTAATAGCACCTGCTGTTTGTTAGGTAAGCTGAAACAAATCAAACTTTTTGTTTATGCCAGTGATGAAACAGCATTATTTACTCTTTTGGTGGTTGCACAGATTTATAACCAGTGGAATGCACTGAAACCTAAGCAAAGCAAACAAAGAATGAAAAGTGGCAGCCAGATACTGATTAACAGAGTTTAACCATAGACTGAACTGAGGTTGGAGTCAAACTAAAGTCCAAGAAACAGACAGTAAGGATGTTTTCAACTTAGGAAGAAAAATAGATGTAAAAACTTACCATATCAAACTTTTCCACTGGGATCAGAGCTGCAATAAGTGGAGAGTGGAGGTGAGAGCAAGTAGATGGAGCTTTTTCACATCCAGGTTAACTTTAGTTACAGAGCAGTGCTCAGAGCATGATGTCCAAGCATCAAAATCCTTTTTTTTTTTCCTCTTCTCCCTTTTGTACTTGGCAGAATGTTTGTTAAAGATTTTAAACCGAGCAACAATCACAAGGCCTCCCTCTGTGTCTTTAAGACCTCCCACCTCCAGCCTTCATCATCCTCTCAGCTAATCATTCCTCTGTTCACAGAAATGGGTGCGTCCAGAACACCAGTGTCCTACCTGACAAACCAGTTTTTTAAGATTCAGAAATATTCAAGTGTAGTTTCACGTCCTGACGCTGTACAATGGCTCAAATGACTCCAGCCCAGCTGTGAGGGCTCTGAAACAAATGTGACTCCTCAGAGAATGACATGACTTTCTTTCTTTTTATTATTTTTATTTTATTTTTTTTTTACTTTTTGTTTTATTTGACACCACAATGTTTGTATGGCCAATTTAGATATTTAGTTTCTACTAAGATCCTGTTATGTTGAGAAATCATAGAGTTAAAATTAACAGTTTACGCAATAAAAACAATGCAATATTGCAATGTCTTGTGTGATCTGGTAATGCTTGAAGTACATGTTGTGAATGACTGTCAGCTACTACCACACCAAATTTTAGTGTGGATTCATGCTTTACGGTACAGGTTTTACTTTTTTTTTTTTCATTTCTTTATTCTTTATTCTTTAATTTTTTCACTTCTTTATTCCCCAAACTCTGCAGTTCCTTCTTGATTCTCATAATTTCTACTGACACCACATGCACAACTCTCTTTTACTCTCATTGTATTTAAATAATCATCAGTTGTTCATGGCCAGAGACACTTCCCTCTAATGATAAACTTTTCTTAATTTTGCTGTCATTTTTATCATTACTGAGATGCTGAGTGAAATACTGAGCTTCTAAAAAGCTTCACAATAGTTGATCTTTGTGCAATGCCCTCTAAGCCACCACCAGAGGGTAATATTATACAAGTTCTCTTAACATGTTCCTGTTGCCATATGTGTGGAAGTCCTCTCCAAACATGTGGGCTGTTAGAAAAGTCCCTTTTCTTGAACACCAGCAGATGATCTCTGGCATTTTGGCCTCCCACAGCCCATATTTACTCAGCACTTCTCTGTCCGTGCGCAAGACAGAAACCAAAAGGTGACACAGACAACCAAGTCTGCAGGAGGTCTGCTACCAGGAACCAAAACTTTAAAAAGTCACATGTGAAGAGGAGGTGAGAAACTAAAGTTTAGAGAAAAGCTGTTTCTCAGAACTGGAAACATGTGTTTGTAAATTTAGCTGCAGATTAACTAATATGAAATCTACATTCTAAGAAACTCTAAAGAGATGCAGCTCCCTGAGTGTTTCTGCCATCTGCGTTTTCGATTAAAACACTTTATTAACGCAGTTTTACATGGACTAATGCAGGTTAATTTAATAATAATAAAAAAAAACACTTGAACAGTTTGCTCTTTTCATCTGTATCAAAGGTGAGCTCTGCATTAACAAGTTAAAATGAAACTTGGGTAAAAGCTAACACTGAATCAAGCCAAAGAAGACTCATCAGTTCAACATAAACATTTTATTAGTTTCCAACCTCTTATTGTTTAAATTCATGTTGTTATTGTGGGGTTCATGGTGGCATATTTGGTGCATTCTGTGGGTACGCTATAGTCTACCTGCGATCAGCGCTATGCAAGTGTCAGATCAGCCATCAATTCCACGAAAAACCAATGCTGATTTTGCGTTTGGGAACTAAAACGTTTGTTCATTCACTCAATATGTTGTTCTTTACAATCTTTTCTACATTCACTGTAGCTTTCAAGGGATTTTATAGGCAAGCAGATAGTTTTCTAGGACGAGCTAGATGCGTTCGTTTTCAAATCTTAAAAATCCCATAACTGTTATAACTCCTTTGTCCTATCAGGATTATCTGGGTGTCAAATTAAAGGTATTTTCAAGCTTTATCTAAAGGTGCCTAACCTTTTTTTGTTTTTGTCACATCATTCCGGCGCAGAATGTCCTTGGTTAAAACCTGGGCTGTGGGCCTTTCTGTGTGAAGTTTACACGTTCTCCCTGTAGATGCATGCGTTCTCTGTGGGTAATGAAGTTTTGTCCCACTGTCCAAAAACGTGCATGTTAGCTTTCTCATCCAATCACAGCTGGAGGCAGACACCAGCTCCCTGCTACTCTGAACAGAACAAAGCTGGTATAAAATATGATACATGAATGGATGTTGACATTGAAAAGTGTACATGAAAAACATGGGCAAAATTCACAGTGTTTTAGACATTTTTAGGCCTTATATATAGGTCTTATATTACATAAAAGCACCCTTGGAGAAAGTAATCGACCTCATGGTCAACTGAGACAAAACCGAGTCAATTTTATGAGACACCTCTGAAATGCCAGAAATTTTTGTGTAAATTTTACAAAAAGCGATATCAGACAAAACGTGTGTGTAAGATGAGGTGTGGAGATGGATACTCACTATGGTTTAGGATAAAAACCACAGCTTTTCACTGATTGGCAGATAGGTGTTTTAAAAGGTCATTGTTTTTGCAGCTTCTCATGTTTTAAGAGCCAATGTAAAATTTGAATTGTAGAGAAATAAATAAATACAGTATCGCAGCTTGCAGGCTAAAAACACTAAATATAATATTTAAATGACTTCCGTTTTGCTGCAAGTCATACCTTGTTAATATTTAAAATGTAAGCATACTAAGCCAACTTATTGATGTAATGAATATGAGCTTACAGTTGTTTGTGTCTTTGCAAAAACCCATCTGCATGCAGCCGACCATAGCTGAGGTTTTACAGATGTTGAACAGTAAACGGCTCATATTCGATCAAAGAGGGGCTCACAGGAAAACAAAATAAAGAACCGAGCTGAATATGTGTTTGTTGAATATATCTTAATATTTTATTTTTAAAAGACAAAAAAATTTAGAACATACAAATTCTCCTGTAATATTATTCAGCTTAGCGTTTGTTGGAGTAATGCATAAAAGAAGTGAAAGGCGTATTCCTGACATTTTCCAGTTTCCTTTCCCTGAGCAGTGTTCTCTATTTACTCCGCATAACAGGTTACTGTATGTGTTGAGTGTATGGAAACGATAAAAAAGAAAAGTCAAAGCAAAAGAGGAAGGTGAGGCTGAGATAAAGAAACAGATGTGAAACTAACAACGGCGTCACAGATGCTGCCACAACAGGAAACTCATCATCTGAGAGGGAGGGGAAAGCATCAAGGGGAGATTTAGAGACAAGTTTTATTTATTTCTCAGATGAATGGACGACGCGAACATCACCCGAAGACAGCTGTATCCCTTCTGTCAAACTACACTTTAATAATCGTCAGAAAAGTTATGATTTGTTCACTCTGATGGTTAGAACAAGGGACTCTGTGGGTGTCTATTGAATGGATTTATTTGCGATGGGCAAAATGGATTTAAAAAACAAGATGCCAATTCTGCTCTTTTTAATTCTCTACATAAATCAAGTGTCAGGTAACTATTAACTTTATTTACACTATATTGCTAATCATCTTTTGTTAAAACTGTTTCGTGTGTCTTGTTTTGTCATTTTTTATTTTTTTAGTAGAGGCATTTGAGCCGTAATCACTTAACTGACATGTGTTTGTGCATTCCAGAGCTTTGAGCTGTGTTACTTTGAAAGAGAATATTGAGAGATGCCTCGCTACTTTTTTTTTTTTTTTTTTTTTTGTGTGTGCGCCTGTGTGTTGCAGCAGTATGTTGATTTGAACTCAGAACGTGCACTGTATTTTACACTTTACTTTTATACTTGCATTAAAGCTTTTTACAAAGCAATACCCTCTGTTTGTAAGAAACAGCAGCTGAATTCTCCCACCACTTGTTTCACTGTGCATATGCCTGTGTTTCAGTATTTATTTTCTTTCATGTTTGTTCAGAAAGGCTTTGCTCTGGAGGGGGCTTGTCCAGCAGTTGTCTTGACAGAGCCACCTACAATTTTGCCTCTAAAGCTTTACCATCACATTAAGAGCAGATTTGATTCTTTGTTTAAAATGATGGGCACTTACTTTAGTGCATACTCTGAGTGACAATTTGTGAACATTTTTACAGCTTAAATGCTTTGCACTGTTAAGGCTTTGGCTTTATTTTGTTTTCTCACAATTGTGTAAATTATTGTTGGATTTTTGAGCTGTAAGCATCTGACAACTAATTCCACGCCAGTATTTCAATGCTCATACTTTAAGCTTCATGTACACAGAATGTTTTTACCTTCTTCTTTTTTTTTTTTTAAGATTTTAAAGACGTGAATGGAATAATTTTCAGGGTTCTCCTTTTACCTTCAGTGATAGATGACTTTGAAATCTGGGAATGAAAAACTTTTTTTTTTTTTTTAATTTTTGCAGTGCATGTTTTGTATGTGCCA
>JAOXNZ010000091.1:12718548-12729098 GCA_028566095.1 Kryptolebias brasiliensis
TTTTAAAGGTAATTTATCATGGCTAAAATGCATGTTTACATGTCCAAAAAAATATGTGCAATACTTTTCTTTTCGGAAAAAAAGAGGTACTTTGTTCTTTAAAATATGACTCAAAAACAGTGCTTTTGAAAAGGCAGGAACATGTTAAAAAAAAAAAAAGTTACCAATGATATTTAGGTCTAACCGTCAACATGAAGTTCAGCAAAAAACAAAAAAAATGCAAGCATTTACACACTGAAAACAAGGTGCATGAGGACTGGGATAGCCAGAGTGGAGAGATGTGACTTCCATTGCGGTAGTTTCTGAACTTCGTTGCCACAAAATGGTTGCAAATGGCAACAAACTTTTATTTTACAGAGCCGCTAATAGAGAAGGGAGGAGGAGATTTTTTCAAGCCGACTTTGCTGCAAAAATGAAAAAAAAACAAAACAAAAACAAAGTTACTCACAATCATGCGACTATGGAAGCCGAGAGCCGACATGTTCCGCATAAACTTTTTCCCGATGGTTTTCTCGACATCACGAGTTATTTATGTCGTTATCACGAAATAACGATTATGTTTTCTCGAGATAACGAGATGATTATTTTTTCTTGAATGCACATGATCAGTTTCTCAGAACGGACTCAAGCTGAAAATGTCAGAAATGATTGTGGAGAACCCGACATGGATCAACGCATCAGATTTTACTTCTGTCAAGGTCTAACACAGGCTGAAATTGCAATGTGTTTGTCTTTGTCAGGTTTAACACACACCAATCATCTCGTGATCTCGAGAAAACGTAATTGTTATTTCGTGATAAAGACATAAATAACTTGTGATCTCAAGAAAACCATCAGGAAAAAGTTCATGTGGAATACGTCTGCTCTCCGCTTCCGTTTGTGACAACTTTAAAGGAGGAAATAAAACTTGTAAACCTGAAAAAAAAGACAGGGTGGAGGATTGTACTTACGTGAGCACTCTGTCTTTCACTGTTGACTCTACAAAACAGGGAGGAAAATAATGAATAAGTGTTTTGTTTTTTTATGACAATAGCATGTCATTTTGAGCAGAACGCAGTCCAGACTCAAGTTGTATTGAAACAGTCCACAAAAAAAATGATTGATTACTTGCATGTTGTTATCTGTGTTTGGGATTTTTAACATGTTTTCCAAATGAAGTAAACAGAATTTGTGGCTTAAACAAAATAAAAATATTATTTAAAAAGATTCAGAATATTATATATATGTCTGAAAGACACTTACTTTTTTTTCTTTTTTTCTTGCAGCACTTTTTCCACTTCTTGCACTTATACTTGCAGCAGAATTGCACAATGCCGATGGTAAAGAGGATGAACAGGATCCCAAAACCCACTAAGATGCCGACTGCTGTTTCGTTTACCCTGCTTCCTGCAGTTCAAAACACAGAGAGGCTTTAGATCAGACCAACAGCTTAACCTTATAGATAAATTTAACAGAAATGTACAAGCTGAATAACTCTTATATAATGTTCATTTTACTGTGCACTGACTTTTAGACAGAATAGACATCCAGTTGTTTTTGTTTTTGAACCTTTTTTGGATTTACTGTGTCCTGAGTGAATGAAAATCTATACCAGCAGACAGAAATGAGCCTATTACTAAATGAAATAGCCTGTCTGATTGCTTGCAGCTGCCTGGATCAATTTGTATATTTGTCTGAATAAATAATTCCTCTGATGAGATAAAATTGGAAACTCAATCAGTTGGCTATGTCTTGATTGTTTTTTCTTTGGTGAAACTGGAATAAAAAGTATGTTGTAAGTTTAACAGATAAAAAAAAAGCAGTTGTTTCCATTTTGCACATTTTACATTTCTAAAAGGGTTTGCATTCCTGGCTAAAACAAATAGTTCAAAATATACACAGAAACTACAGATCTTTTATTGTGTGAAACTGTCAGCCACTCCTAAACACATTAAAAGGCAATGAATTCAAAGAACATTAGGTTTTGAAAACTTTGTAAGACTAAAATAAATCTGAATCAAGATTTTGACGCTCTTTTGACATTGCTTTTGTGGCTGTCAAACTTTTGCAACAGAACTGAAAGTGCCTTAACTGATAGATTCTTACCACCATTCCCCATAGCTGATCAACCAGGATAACTGCTGTTTCGTCCTTTGTTTCTTCTCCTCTCCTCTCTGTCTTTTTAAAGTTGAGTTGAGCTGTGTCACTTATTTATTTGACTTGACATAAGTTTTTGTGAAATTATTTGTACCGGTTGTGACGAACCAAAACAAGGAGCTCTCTCTTCTTCCCTCTTTGTCTACGTCTGCCTTCCATGTCCTCATACCTGACATTCTTTTAAACCAGTCCGTCTTCTTCCTTTACCCTGCCAGCAACTGACCCTCCCTTCACTTGCTAACATGAGAACAAAATGGTTTTCTGATGGCCCGTTGTTCTCAAAGTCATGCTTTAAAAGTTCATTTTGGAGTACTCTGATCCTGTGATTAATCCATTTCTCATTCAAGAAACTCAACCAAAACCACAAAAGCTTTGACATCCAGGCACTCTTTGGTCTTATTGGTTTTCAAACATGTGTAATGTGGTTCTGAATGAGGACATTTTCCCCACAGGTTACTGTCAGTTACATAAGTAGGTTATAAGTAGTTATAAGTAGGTGTTGTCACCTGTTTCCAGTGGTAAACTGAGACTCCTGCTGGTAAACTAGGTCATCTCTAAACAACAGACAAAACCAAATCAAATTTAACTTGTTTCATAAAATGACCAAGAATATGGGTCAGAAAGAAGCAGTTATAGGTTTTACAGTAACTATTTTTTGGGTGAAATAATAGGCTTCTGTTTTTGTCAACAGGTCCCAAATTTACCTTGTTCCTCAAATGAAAGTCTTTAGATGTGCACTGATGCTATCATGTCTGTGCATTTGTGAAAAAGGCAGATTTCTTGAAAGTTTCTTATTCACACTATTCACTTTCACTGAGAATGTATAACACACATTGTATCATTAAACTTAGATTATAGAAGTAAGTAACGAAACCCTTAGGAACTTTGCTCCAGTGCCTGCCCATCCAGCCATCCATCCATCCATCTATCTACCCATCTGCTTTCGCTTATTCAAGCTCATGTTGCGTTGGTTACAGATCCAGGAGAGAAACCTAGACATCACTGTCCTCAGCAACACTTACATATATCCCAGAGCATTCCCAGCTCAGAGATGATTTATATAATCCCTTCAGCAAATTCTGAGTCTTCTCAGAGGTTTTCTCCAAATAAGAAAACTTCCAAAAGGAGGCACCCAGAAAGAATCTGAATCAGATTCCCAAATCACCTCAGCTGACTCCTTTTGCTGTGAAGAAACAGCAACTTCACTCCAAGATCCTCCTGGATGATGGAGCTACTCACCTTATCCCCAAGGCTGAGCTCAGCCATCATATGTAGGGGATTTTCAGCCATTTGCATCCTGGATCTTGTTCTCTCTGTCATAATCCAAAACTTTTGACCACAGCTGAGGGTTGGAACTTAGATTGGACCAGTAAAATAAAAGCTTTGCCCTTCAGCTCAGCTCCTTTGCACCACATCAGATCAGAGCAACACCCTCAGTACTGTGTACAAAACCCCAATCGTAGGGTACATCTCTTGCTCCATCCTGCCATCCCTCATAAACAAGACAGCAAATGACTCCAACACTTCCACTTCTGGTAAAGACTCGCTGCCAACCTGAAGGAAGCATTTCACTTTTTTTTCCTAGGTGAGAACTGGAGCATTAGATTTGGAGAAGCTGACTTTCATCCTGACTGTGTCACATTCAGCAGCACCTCAGTTCACACTAAAGGTCATGACTTGAAGACACCAACAGAACCACAACATCTGCAAAAAGCAAAGATGAGACCACACATTGTCCTCTTCAGTAGTATGTCTTAATTAAGTGGTAAATCATCCACAATGATATAGCACCATTGGAACCTCATCCAGACTCTGCAAACCACGTTACAATATGTTTTCCATTCACAATGGTGCTATTTATAACAAATGTCCCCTTCATGTTGTCATCCTTACACCAACAAGCAATGTCTTGAGGTTTGAAAATGGGTGTCAACACGTTATCAGTTGTGAGTGGTTGGGAGTTTCCTGTTATTTGACTTGAGTGAGTCACTCTCTGACATCACGGATCTAACAGAGAAACATGAGCAACAGAGTATTTTTAAAACTTCACAGGCAGAGACAGGCCCTTTTTCAGTGACACAGAGATGACATATCTTAAACTGATGAAGAGGACTAAGTTCAGCTTGTTTTAAACATAGCTGATAAAAATCAAAATGCTTCACATTACAATGCTTTTTTTACTTTGTGTTTGCCAAAACTTTCACACAGACAATTATGCACGCACACACTAAGGTCAATGTACCACCAATTAGCCTAACATGCCTGGTTTTCAACTTTGAGAAGAAGCCAGAGTGCCACTGCTCACACAAACTTAAGATACAGATGCAAACTCCTCACAGAAAGGTTCCAGCTGAGACCAGAGCATATGCAAAACAGAACAGGAATACAAAATGTTTTTGCTTCCACTGTGTATGTTACAAGGGAGTTTAGAAGGCCTATTGCCTGTGAAAAGTAGCTACTGCAAGTCCTGACTGTTCTTAAGTCAGTGAAGTGATATTTCCTACCAGACATAAAGACATTAAACATTTTACATAAGAGATGTGTGGAGTCTCTCTTTTTGCGAAGGGTTTTTGTTTTGCATCATTGTCTCTGGGAAGGAGAAACCCGATGACTCTCTCAGCCATCCTCATCACACAACGCAGGATCTTTCTGTCAGTCACACTGTAGTTATCTTAACAAGATATGACACAGCTTGGCAAGATGTTAGGGGAGGGGTAGTGTGTGTAAGGGGGTATTTATTCATGGCCTCAAACCTGCCATGGAATTCATCCACATCAATGACAATTCATCAAAGACCTTTACCTGTGATGTTATAAATGATGTTGATTATTTTTACCTGTGATCAAATAGTATATCATGGTCTGTTACAGTCTGAATCCTCTGCCATACATGCCTTGTGTGACTGGAATCACATAATTTGCGCTTGCATTTTTTGGTTTGTGTACACCAGCTTAGCCTTCTTAGCAGTTTTGAAGAGTTTAATTTTTGCCAGTCTGAGAGCTCTTTTATAGAAGATTTGACACTTGTTTTAACAAGAAGCAATGCTCACTGGGGTATATGTATAAACACATTACAAACCTTTAAAATTTTAAGATTTTACATATCAGGAAAAAAAAATCTTACCCTTATCAGACCTAAAAATCTGGGTCAAATCATGGATGCATTACCACCTATTTCACAAATATGGCCTAGGTCTGTGTGTCTAAGCAGAAAAAAAAAGTTCAAGCATTCTAGGTAAAGTTTGCAACTTCCCTGAAAAAAACTGCAACTTAATATGACTCCATTCTGGGAAGAGTATTCAATACTTTTATCAAAAAAAGGCCAAATACAGAATGCCAGCTGCAATGCCTTCTTTGTGTGATGATATCACCTATCACTCTGTGTTATTATTCCCAAATGCCCTCTTTATTTGCATAAGTAGTGGATTTCATATTTCTGAGCAGCTGTACTTCCGTATACTATAAGTCTGGAAAATAGGCAATTACTGACAAATTACACAATACCTCCTTCAGAGAAGTGCCACAGGCCATTCTTAATTGGACCATTTACAGTAAAATGTTCTCAATTGATACCTTGTATTAATTCCAAAATTGTGAAATTGTTTTATCAAGCCTGTTTATGTTGCTGGGAGCTTCTCTGACCACCCAAAGATGACTCAAATAAAGAATCCTATTTATAATAGTTTGGGTCATTTTGAGGAACTGCCTTTTTGAAAACGATTCATTCTATCAGTGTTAAAAATAATTGTAGTTTTTCATTTTAATAAAATGTGCACATAATAAAAATGTGATAAATGCAAGTATATTTTCTTTGCAGAGATAGAAACAGGAAATGTGAAGGTGTTAACCATTAACTTGTGGTTTTTCAAGTCACACTTCCCACAAGGCTTTTTAAGCCCAGTATCAAGTTTCACAAAATTTGCACTTGTGAGTATAAAGGAGTGCTTGGATGCCCTCCTTTGTGTGTGTGTGTGTGTGTGTGTGTGTGTGTGTGCGTGGGTGTGTGTGTGTGTGTGTTGGGGGTGGGGGTGGTTATGTAATGAAATGAGTGGGAGAGTATGTTTGCTATGGAGTTAAAGGGCGGAGAAGTGGGATAAAGAATCTCTGAAGGGTGTTCCTGGTTAAAACTATAAATGCTGGTTAGGAAAGGTCCTCAAAGAAAAGAAATGAACTCACTGGGATTACATCTCTCCACCAAGTTTCTTGATAACTTTGATTTTTTTTTTAAAGACAAGGAGCTAGGGAGTGAATCCTACTTTGCAGGTGAGGAATCGTAATGATGGTGTCTCTGAAAGTTTAATTATATACTGCTTTTTATTACTTCCTCCGTTATTAAGGTGCTTTGATAATGTGAGTAATTGTCTCAATCTGTCACTCCACAACTCTCAGTGGTAAAATAAGTGAGTGATGAGAAAAGGTTCTTTGTTTTTTATGTTTTGAACCAACTCAAACTTGATCAGTCTCAAGCAAGGTGTCCTATTAAACTTTAACTGTTTATCTGCATATCTGATAAAGATGCACAGGGGTTAAAAGTAAAGTTCAAGGGTTGGGAATCTGTGTGTTTGAACAATTTTTAATGGCAACATTTGTTTTCCTTCAGCTTTAGTCATTTTGGGTCCTATAAAGTATTACATTTACAAAAAAAAGCTAAAAAAAGAATCATTAAATAATAAATAAAAATTGGGATCACCTTAAATACTGTTTAATATAAATCACAGACAAGCATAACATAAAAGCTGCTGTACTCAAGACTCCAACTTTACTCTCCTCTTAAATTAAGAGAAAAACAAAAAAATACTTTAATGGGATCATTATCTCTCCGTATAATTTCCTAGGTCTGAAAAAAATTTGAATTTGCTGCTGCTTTTTTGTCCAAAATTTTTTGCAAAGATGCTTTTAAAGAATAAGCATTGCAATTTGGAGAATACCTTAAGTTAAAAAGGTTGCAAAACCAAACAGCCATAACCTTGAGTAAATATGTTAATGTGTAACTTGCGTGAACTAAACTTGCAGCTTATCAAGATGTCCTTCAGCTTTATATGCATCTAGTTTCAAACAAAAACAGCAGTTTTTGGTAAAAACACTTGGTTACACTGACAAAGAAATAAAGAATATTCAGCAATATAATCTCATACCCTTGTTATGTTTGTTGCTGTAGCAAAAATTGTTGAATCAGACTTCTAAATTGTATTGTGCATTTACAGGGGGGTGTTCTTAGATGTGTGCTGTGCACATTTAATAGTGCTTGTAACGTATTTATGTACCTATAACCAAAGAAAATAAACACAGAACTTCATATTTTCATTTAAAACAACCAGTTTTCTAACTGAATTGTTATTACTCCATTTAGTTCAGGCAAACACGCACAAAATGCATCACATCAGGGCAGAGTCTCTTAAGTTTTGGTCACTGCAAACCTGAATGGCAAATGGATTAACAGAGACGACTGGCTGTATGTGATGTTGTGTGTGTGGAAAAAAGTCACTAGTCTAACACTCACCCAAATGTAGAACTATTCCTATTGATTTAGTTCAGTTTATTTTTATAGTGCCAGTTTAAAACAAAAGTCATACCATAGGAAATTGAAAAGACAATAGTTTATATGAGACAAGCAGCTGCTGAAGCAGGGGGAATTTTCCAAGTGCAGATTTGTTGAAGTGAGTTTTAGGTTTAATGCTGTAGATGTTGAGGTCAAGCAACACAATCAGCTGCTGTTCATTACAACGGCTCTTTCTCTTCGGCCAACCTTATCAGTCTCACACTGTCTATCAGGGTTTGTCTCTCTCTCGCTCTCTTCAGATGTCCCTGCTCAGTGTCCCATAATAATCCCATTGTCTTAACCTTTAGAGGTTTTGACTTCAGGGCTGAAATGATCGTGCATACCTAACGGTAAACCCTTTGGTCTTTATTATTTGGCATATTCAGGCATGTTGTACTTTTGTTTTAGCCACAGTTAGAGCAGTCGGTCAATCGCTGAAGGGTTTTCACAAACAGATATACAAGAAAAAAATTATATCATTCAGACCTTGTGTTCAAGCATGATTTTATTCTGAAGGCCTCAACATGCTTTTAATGTTCATGTCCTCATGTGTGAGTCGTTGGGACAGTGATGACGTGCTCCTGCTAGTATGCCTATTATTTTAGGGGCAAATGCACTTCTGTGCTCAACTCAGGAGTTTGCAGTTTTACTCTCCAGTCTGGAAGGTGGTGACAATGTGATAGTTTTAAACTGTCTGTTCGTAAGGTAACAAAAAAAAAAGGAAATAAGAAGCAAAGACGTTTGAGTGCTTTCTCATCAGGAATTCAACATAACTTTCTTCCCTTGTGGTCCTTTATGTGATAAATTATCCAACTCTGAATATAAACAATGACAGTATTTCCTCAAAACAAGTGTTTTTGTTGTTTCTCTTTTTCTGATTGTGGTTTGACTCACAGCTTCCTTGTGTATCTGTGTTTGGCACCATCTTTTGAATGGGAGTTGCATGTTCACAAAAATCTGCGCTGCATGCAGTGATCCACTGAGGAACCTGGTGGACCTTTGCCAACTTGTACAGAAGACAAAACACAAGTCCACTTGCTTGACACGTGGTATTGTATGAGTCACAGTTTGATGGTAGTTCGCTGACTGATACAACCAACTATCAGACTGTCAAAACAAGGACCACACCTCAGCCTAAAGCTGTATTATTGCACACACGACTTGTGCTTGTTTGAGTTTTACAGCTGAGGTTTTGAATGTTTTGTCCCCATACAGATGTGTAGCAAGGTGTAAACTCATAGGTAAAAGTTAAGAAACAAAGAAGCACTAAAGATGAGATGAGTAGTAAAGGACACAGAATGAAATACACGCCTTGTGTGTAGACATGTTTAAAAGACTGACATGTACAGTATGAGGGAGGAGGGACAAAACAGAGGAAGGCATGCAGGTAGGAAGAGAAACTTTAACACAGGTAGGAGGGGTTGAAGTGTCAGATTTCTTGGACTTAGTTCTGTTTTGTCGACAGAACTTGGTCTTTCAAAAGCTCCAAAACTTTCTTTAAAACACCGCCACATTTTATTCCAGCATTGGGAATTCAAAGAGGTGGAGGTCAGGCACCCTTCAAGCCGGATTTAGTTACACAGCTGTAGACTGAAAGAAAGGAAGAGGAACAAGGCTATTGGGACTGCAAGTTTCGGGGGAGTCCCACCTTCAGAAAAGGCAGCGGTTACTTTGCTTATAAACTGATAGGGACAGCTACATGATGCAGGTGAGTACACCTGGTACATAATAAACACATTCAATGTGCAAAATGGAACCTTTAGTTCACTGTTTTGCATTGATGAAACCATTTGATTATATCCTGATAACAAGCTGTATGGTATAAAGGGACACTGTAATAACAAAAGTGGCTTTTGTTTGCTTATTTCTGCTCCGTCAGTTTCGGATATTTACCAGTATATAACAGTAGGTATAATAATACAAAATGATTAGACTGAAATAGAATAAAATGTATTTGTTGTAGCTTTGGATACAGGTAAGAAGATTTATGTTATAATTTCTGTTTCATCTGTAGTGAATAGTTCAAAGGACAAAGAATTACTTTTTTATTCCAATAAACTATAATAGAACTAATGAGTCAGATAACATGTTAAAATTATTTGGTAGACATCACAAATGATTTTGTTTCATTTAATTTGGTGATTCAACACTGACTATAAACATCTATTGTCTGATTTTAAGAAACAATTTAAAGTTGTTGATTTTTTTTTCTTGATTTGAATTGATCAGAAATCTTATACATTTATGGTATTCTTGTCCCGTTTTTGGTTATCTTTTTTTCCTGAACAAAAGACTAAGCATATCACAGGTATTATCTGTTAAGGCTGACGCAGTTATGTTTCTTTCACCAAAACTGGGAATGGTTCTCACTAATGCCGGCTTAATTAGCTGATCTCCATTTCTGTGTCAGTATGAGTTGCACCATTGCTTCTAAAACAGTTTTTATTGGTCGTGGTACAACTGATGGCACTGGTGTTTTTAAGTTTTGCGTGGCGATTATGATATGACAAACCAGAACCTGTCCACAGGAATGTTTTTGTCTAACGGAGGGAACATGACTTTCTTTAGCAAACTTTCCTGTTTTCCAGCCTGTTACACTGCTTACAGTCCTAATACTCAACCTTAATAGTTTCAGATGATGAAGACCTAGTTTCAGTTCATTAAATTATCTTAGCTTGTTAGTTGATGATTAGTCCATAGAATTGCATAAGTAGTTCAGACCTTTTGAACTGGGGTTCTGTGGGAAGAATATGAACAGTCACTATTTTACCTGTTGCAGACAGCTTCTCAAACGATCTCAGTTTGGAGAAAGAGAATATAATCTTTTTGATAAAACTGTGAGAAGATAATGTTTCAGAATAATTTTATACACTGTT
>JAOXNZ010000091.1:12743476-12760388 GCA_028566095.1 Kryptolebias brasiliensis
TAAATTTGGTTTCCCCCCCCCCCCTCCTTAAAATAAAAACTATAGTGCGCAAACTAAAAATACACAAACCTCGGAGGCGGCTTGGTGGCTCTCATTATTGGAGTATCTTCATCTGAGTCATCAATGGTCACCTGCTGATAGTTAGAGGAGATACGAGGTTAGAGGATGGTGAAGGTTTCATAAGTAGAAAAATAAAATGAGTGTATGACGTTATGTATGTGTGTCATTATATATTAAACGAGCTGTGATGGAAATAAATGATTGTTGGAGTTTATTTGTTTGTAGAGGATGATGACGTTCTGGAACTGAGCTGCGTAGGATAGCATATCATAAATGCACTTTTATCTTTGTCGACTGATGAAATTTAATTATTTGTTTGTCCATAATACTACGAACTGCAAAAATATGATTCCCGCTTGGAAATAAATATTCAACTCAAAAACTACATGTGCAACAAAGGAACTCATTAAATTTAGTCATAATTGCGTTCAAGTTCACTGAAGTTGCAAAACTCAGCCAATATCTCTTGATGAAGGATGTGATATTCAACATATTTATGATTCGACTTACTTCATCTGCTGCAAAAGATCTGCTAGCTCCAGCCTGAGACCTTGACGGTGCAACTTGAAATGCTGAAAAATGATAACAGACAAAAGTGTAAGAAAGAGTCAAAGTGATAGTTTGATTATATTTCTGTTTGATATCTGTAAAAGTCTGACATTTAACAATCCCCCTACCCTGCATGATGCTTCTGCTTTGGCTTGCTGCAGCTGATTTCTGGGAACGACCACGACCAGCTGCTTTAGCTTCTGAAGCAGTAGCACCTGGATGGACAGCATCCGAACAAGGATTTATGTTGAAATACCAACAATATACTTGTTTGCATTGTAATATCACATTAACTGATTAGCACAAACAAATCACATTCTATGCACATGAAAGAAAATACTGTCATTAAAACCTGTCTGACTGTAACAGGCACAAGAGATATAACAAGAGTAAGACGAAAACATCAGCTGCCAATTAGTCTGCAGAAACCAGGATTTGGCTCAAAGATGTTTGACTTTCCCATGTAGGAAATTAAAAGCATTAACAATAAAGTTTGAATTTGGAGGCATGTAAGAACTGCCTGATCCCAATTATTTAAGTTCATCATATTTATTTTGCATTTTCAATAGAGCGGTCTTCATCTGTATAAAAACCACAGGTAGAAACTGACAAAAAAAAAACATGTGTCCCATTACTCTGCTGTGGTTACATGGATCCAACTGTTTGAACCAAGATGGTACTAAAACATGCAAATTTTATGTTTGATTGGGCCTTTTTATCTCAACATTTTATTTTAATAAATTCTTTCATGCAGTGTTATAGATAAATGTTAGTCAAGTATTAATCGTCTATGCAATCACTAAATTTTGCTCAAGGGTCAACCACACGTATTGAAACATGACCTTCTTGTAATAAAACTTGGATCATGTATGCAGCACTCTCACCTCTGCCCCTGCCTCGACCACCCCTTCCTCTCCCTCCTCGGCCTCTTCCTCGTGTAGGAGCAGGAAACGTAACTGAACTATCATCATCGGAGTTCATGAAAGCATCTGCAAGCTCATCGGACATATCGTGATCTACAGCGCCATCGCCACGCTCCTTCCGCTGAGCTTTGGCTCTACTGAAAGCCTGAGACAGACAGTGATATTAAACAGAGCTGAAATAGCTTTTCAGAGTTCGGGTGAAAACTTTACTTACTTCTCTAATGTCATTCTCTTCTTCAGTCGTGTTCTTTTTGGAATCTCTGAACAGCCGAACCTGAAAATATACGAACGTGAGCTTTGAATTTTGCCATATGACATGAAGATTTGTTCAACCTGGAATACCGGAAACACCGTCTTGCCTCTGCGTCTATATCCTGCTCTGAGTTTACTCCTCTGGCCTGAAGATGGCGTTGTGTCTTCTCTAACTGGTAGGAGATTAGCTCCTCGATGGCTTCTTTCTCGTCTTTATCTACAAACTCCTGAATGGCCTTTCCCATGCCCTGCTCGGTCAGCAGGGATAGCTGGACCTTCTGTAAAATGACACCCAGATAGGGAATACAGCAGACAGAAACAAAACTTTAAATCTTGTGATTAATGTCAGTATTTGTTTTCATGTTTAACGCACCTGCTCAGCTGCCTCAAAGTACTGCTTAACTAGGTCCTCCACTCTCAGGCCTTCAACTGCAGTTGGTTTTATCAGCTTGCCATAGTCAACATTCAGCTCATCTAAAATGTTTAATGAATAAAATATATCACATGGAAAACATGAGCTTCACTAAATGCTGAATAAAAAACAGCAACACGAGTCTACAATACTTTTTCTCTCCTTTGATAAAAAAATAAATAAATCCATAAAACACTTCATCAAACTTTCATGTTAAATCAGAACAAACGTGTATTTAGTCTGTGTCAGACCTTTGACGTCCTCCTTTTGCTCACGCTTTCTGAGGAAGTGAATTATGTCTTTTGGGTTAGCCAGGCAGTCCACAAACTTCTGACTAAAGCGAGAGACGTTGAATGTCTCAAAACCTCCACTGTAGTCCACCTGGCAAAAGCAATAACGAATAAATTCAGGGTTTCTACACATTTCTTATTTTAAAACTCCAGACTTCTCCACTCTTAACTAATGTTTTGTCCCCTTTTACGCCATTTAGAGGTACAAACCTTTACTGTACGTGTACAAAACAAACAGTAGTTGACTGATGTTCTTATCACAGGGTTTAAGCCGTCTTTAATAGAACATCCTATCAAATCATGTTCCAATTTAGAGTCAAATAGAAAAAGCAGCATATCAGCTGGACCGTATGGTGACTGACAAGTTGCAAAAATGATGTGCAACATATGGCAAATGTTCTGCATTTACAGAGCACATATTAAACTTAGAAGGTCACCAAGGGTTTCACAATATGAACTAAAGCTATAACGATGACCAAATTTTGCATATCATAAATATAAAAAGCACCCCACCTGTTGAACAATTTTTCTTTAGAAATTAAAATTGTTATATTTTAGTATAGGAATAGGAAATAAAGTCCAAAAATAATGATGCTTTTTCATATACTTTTTAATGACTGCATCAGAAACCTTTTAATTTGAAGTCGAACTCAACTCACCCTCAGCCGAATTAAAGGTTTCTCTGGTGTGAGCGGACATCCAAGCCTTTCCCTCTCTGCCTCCTTTAGCATCTCTGTGACCTAAACAAATGACAAAACGAGACACACACAGGGACAGATGAGGTTGGGCAGAAAGTAATCAAACAAGAACAGCATAATTTATGAGAATGGATGTTACCTTTGCATAGCAGAAGTTCTCCACCTTCTTTGTGACCTGAGGTGTATCAGGAGTGAAGAGGTCTTCATAGTCAGCCAGCACCACATCCTGAATGAAGAACTGACGAACCGTCTTTAGGGGAATCTTCTGCAGGTTCATCTTATGACCTTTCACTCTCAGCAGACCGATATGCCTAGAGAAACAAAACAGGAGGAATTTGAAACCTGCTGTCTTCTAAAATAAAATCTGATTTTGGAAACAATCATTCAGAGTGTGTTTTACTTCTTGGTGGCCTCTCCAGGGGACAGGGAGGTGGCTACAGAGCTGCCCGGCTGTGTCACGTAGAAGAGCTGCTGTTCATTTCTGGACGGTGTGATCAAACACTCATGTTCGTGACCCCACACCACCAGGTCAAGAAAGTTATCTAGGAACTGCTCGGGAATGTAGTTTGTGGGACCATGCTTACTCCTAAACATGACATGCAAACACAAATCAAGAAAATACACAGAGAGCTCTTGTTTGGTTGACAACAACCGCACCACTCATGTTTTGGCACCCACCTATTTTGGTGGATCGCAAACAAGTTAAACCATTCATCTTGGTCTTCTTTGGGTCGAAGCATGGTAACCTGGTTGTTGACAAACATCCTGTACAACCGCTCATCTGGAATGGAACCTTGACACAAAATAATAAAAAAATTAAAAATACTAAGGCAGCACTATATTAGGAAAACAAGCAATTGCTCTATTATTATTGAATATTACAATGGCAATACCAGATGCAATAAACCAACTACTTAGAGGTATCTTATCTCAAGCAATAAGAGTCTATCTGATAATATTGGCCAAATATATAATTGGCAGGCAAAGAGTAAATGCATGCACTTGGATAATGATAGTCTATAATTTAATGCTATTCAAACAGTCCTTTGCATAACTGATATTGCAACAACAATAAAGTTTCGGTTTATGATGCAGCCAAAGGTAAGTCAAAGATGGACACTACCAGTTCAAACTCACCAAGACCATAAAGAGCCAACTTGGTGCTGCCTTTCTGCAAGAGGATGGGACTAATCTCGATCCTCTCCACTGACTGGGAGTGCCCAAAGTGATTGACGAGACCAGAAGCACCTAACAGATCTAGTGCGCACAAACCTTCCGCCTTGAAACAAATAAATGCATCATCATGACAAACATCCCACAGAAATGCACACACTGGAAAAGGACAATGTGTTGTTTCTGACTGTTTTCAGAACAGACTGCTCTCACCCCGGTTGGGTCATCATGGTTGCCATGAATGCTGAACACAGGAATAGAGATGTTCAGGTTTTCATCCTGATAGTTCACCCACGGGAACCTACAACAAATCCCGATTTATTTAATACACATACAGTTCTGATTAAAAGAACAGAGCAGAATAAAAGAACGAAAAACTGACTGGGTTGTGTTGAAGTTGACAGTCTGGTCACTGAGGATGTTAAAGGTTACAGGTGAGTCCCCCATGCAGTACTTCCTCAGCATAGTGATGCTGTTGTGGAGGCATCGCCGGGATGGTTTGTTCTCATGAAACAAATCTCCTCCCAGGAGGATGAAATCAACCTGCAAAAAGCAAAACAGAGAGTATTTGATGGGTCAATGAACAAAAGGGAGATCCATCTAAGCAAACAGATATATCTTTTTTCATTTTAAATTATCCATATAATCCAATTCACTTCAACAGAAGTGCATGCACCTGATTTGTCTTTGCACAATTCAGGATTTCATCCAGTGTGTTGTAGGTGTCACTGCCACGAATAGCATCTTTCTCGAGGTAACCGAGATGAATATCTGTCGCAATCAGGATCTTAAAAGTATCCTCGTCATCCCTGGAAAAACGTTTATATTACAAGGAGATACAGCTTAATTTTTTTTTTTAATTCTGAACATACTGTACATATGAGGACATTTTATTGGAACTTAGCTGTTTATAACCAGGATAAAGACAGTTTTTATTACTCATCGTTAGATTTGAGAAAATTTAAAGAAACTCACAAAGTTTTCTCTGAAGACATGGTGGTACTAGAAACTGAAGAATCCATTTAAGCCTGGAAACTTGGGTCACCTGCAGAGAATATAACCCAAAACATTTCAAATACAGATATGCTACATAATTATCAAAAATCAACTTTTACTTTTATATTCACATGCCAAACTAAGACCTCCTCTTAGTTAGACCTCCTTGTTACACATGTAATGAAATCCTACTGTTAAAGTGTTTATTTTAAGATAGTAGATTTTCAGTCATCTAGGACATAACTTCCCTAAGACTTTCCAAAAAAGGCGATAGTGTAGATTTAGGTTGTATTTGACGGAGGTTGAAGAAAAGAAAATTAAACATACTTGCCACTTTTCCTTCTGAAATACTAGGAGTGTGAAAAAGCACTACTGCGTAATTTAGGATAAGACATTCAATATTCAATAATCCACTCCAGGCACTAGGTTTCAGATTTACAGCAACAGAACTTAGTAGCTCTGCTGATATTGTTTTACAGTATGTTTGTATACATTTACTTAGGTACCCATTGCAATGTCAAGAAAACTCATAAAAAAAAAAATAATCATAAAGTAAGAAACAAACTTTGCACAATTTCTTTCTCATATTGATAGCTAATGTATCCTTAAAATACAGATTTGTAAGCAAAAGGCTGCCAACTACTACATGCATTTGTTTATCTACAGAAACAGTGCTTTGTTTACATTGAGTGCATACCTGCATTTCAGAATTGCATGTCAATATATCTGGAAAACTACTAGAGTGAACTCTTTCAAACTGCACCATCTGATACAGTTCAGTGTAACCTCTTTATGTTTGGTTTTTCATAATTTAAATGTGTTTTGTGTATGTCGTTTTTTTCTAATTCAACTTGTTCATTTAATTTCTTTGGTGAAGGTAATAACAGCTTTAGGAAACACATAATATCCATGTGCTCTTGTTTTTGTTTTCATTAAAGGTCAAAGAGGATAATTCCTGTTTCTAAACCCGGCAGTTTAATAAGCATATTTTACAGTAAAACATGTTTTTTTTCCTACCTGTAAAGGATTCGTATGATTTAATACAAATAAATATATCATGGCACATTTACAGGTTCAATAATACTTATCTTTAAACAGTGAGTGAATTGTAGGAAATACTTTACCCTTACATTTCGTTTCAGAGAATCAGAAAGAAAATGAAAATGTATGCATTGTTATACCGAGAGAATACTAATAATAATACGTTAGTAAAGTCATAGCTTTAGCTAAACTCAGGGTAACTTAGCTTGAAGTTAACTTGCTAGCATTTATGCTAAAACCGTACGTGTTCAATGCTACAACCATGTTTACATGGTGGCTAGGTGTAGCACACGAATAATATAGCTGAGGAAAAGTTGTTTGTTATGTTCGCCAAACTAAAGAAAATAGCAAATCTCTCCACCTACCTCCTCAGAAGCATGTTCAGAAGTCACGCAACAACCCAACTTTACCCTTAAAATCCCGGCAACTCTTGCAAAACGTCATTCGACACTCTCACAAGATGACCCAGTGTTATTGTAGTTTTATTTTGAAGGCTCTCCGCTTTAAACTGCCGAGTGGCCAGTTGAAAAAAACTACATTTCCGCTCATCGTATGTGTGCGTTTGATTCATCCGTGTGGGAACACCGTTCTAGCTGTTCAATGAAACACGACGTTAATTTGTAGACTCTTGTTGTCTAACGGGCCAGGCTGGATAAACTATCATTCCCACTGCAACAAAGTATTGTGCGGCTGGCTAAATGCTTTCTCATAGCTCATAATGTGTTTGCTTTGACAGGCTTACACGGAGAAACGGAGCTTGTTAGCTAGCGAGTTTGTGTGTCATATTCTTTTCGGACGTTGGTAGAGTAAAAATGTAACGAACGCCAAATTCTCAGTTTCTCTGATTTTTTTTCAGCGCAAACAAGGAAGCCTGAAGACACTGGGCTGTATTTCAATGGAAACTCGTTCAAAAACACCAGCTGCAGTTTCGCTGGAAAAGGTACTTTATTCTTTTTACTTTAAACTTGACAGAAAGATTAAAACATCTTTGTTATTCATTTGTGTTCGTTTACTGCTACACTATTGAACTCAGTGGTTGATGCTGCATGATTGAAAGTTTATTGAAGTTGGGTACAAAAGTTGGCACAAGTTATGATGTTCATAAAAATTCATATAGATTTAGGGTTTTATCTCTCACTTATTTTACTTTCTGTATTGCATTCTCACTTATTCCTTGCTTCACTAAAGCTGTAGTGTGTGAATTTCTGCATTATTCTCAAAATGTTGTTGATGCAGTTTAATCCCTGTGTCTCTGCAGGAATTGCGTCCACCTCCAGCACCCAGTAGAATGGTGTCCGACAGCATGTCCCTGCCATCCTATAAAGACTATCCAGCCCACCGTCCCTTCATCAACACACTTGGACATCATACATCCCAAACACGCACTCAGTATCGTCCAGCATCACCCAGCAAAGCTTTCCCAGAAACCAGCAGTGCAGGTAAGCTCAATTTGTTTAAGTGTGTATTGCCAAATTTTCCATTCAAACATTGTCGGAGCTCCATGGTTACACATGCAACGTGATGCCGCTCTACTTGAGTGTCTCAGCTGCACAGGCATCCTTTCATCCCCGTAAATCATTTACTCTATCTATTGATCTTATCTTATCTCTAAACCCCATCCGCGTCATATTTTTTGTGTCCCCACTCCTTTGTTCTTGTACCCTTGCAGCGATCTTATCCGCTTTGAGGAACCTCCAAGGGAAGATCAGGAGGTTGGAGTTAGAGAAGGAACACACAGAGTTCAGTCTGCGTTCTTCAGGGAAAGACACTTCACACACACTTCTCCAGCATGAGAGCGACACACAGAGACACTTAAATGTTCAGAAAGCTGCAGAAAGAAAGACTAATGACCAGTCCAACTGCAACCAAGGTGAGCACGTTTACATGTTCATAGTATACTCTTTTTTTAGATTTGCTTTTCGTATCGTTTCTCAAATACAGTGCATACTGTTACTTGTTTATGTCTAATCTTATATCTTTATTTGTAGCTTTGATCACCCACCTGGCTGCCGCAGAGTCTCGCTGTGAGAAGCTGGAGCGACAGCTGGACCAGATGAGGAGGATGCTGCGTAGCACCAGGACAGAAAAGCCCAGGCTCCTCAATGAGCAGGTAAATTCACTATCTCACATTCTTAATTAGACTCATATTATAACCACTCCTGCTGAAAAATACACAAAACTCTCTGTGTGTAAATTGAATTGTCTTTAGGCCTTTATGGAGAGAGCCAGTGCACCTGATGAACAGCCTAATGCAGTTTCGGAGCATGCCCAGTTGGAAAAACTGGAGCGACTTGAGCGGGAATATCTCAGGATGACTCGTACACAGACAACTGCAGAGGTACATTAAATGCACAAAAGCTTTGCAGGTTAAAACATAACTAATGACTCTTCTCCATGTTGTAAAGAGGAGCATACTGTCATAGAACTACATGATGACCATAGACATAAAAAATGACAATAAATTACATATTTATAATAAAGTTATCTAATTCCTTAAAATTGTAATATGAATAAGGTAACTCTTCAACATAAATTTATTAAGCTTACCAGTTGACTGAAAGGCAAAAATGTACAATTTAGTGGTATATTTTAATTCTTTTTGTGCCATGATGGACATTTTGACCTGTTCAGGCTTCAGAACTGAAACAGATCAACAAAAGGGCCTGTTGTATGAAACAACTTTATTCCACAAAAAAAACTCCTCAAGCCTCAAACTTTAATACTTTTCATTCACACATTGAGAAACTGACCAAAACGTAACTTATCTCAAAATTATTATCAGGGTAAGATCGCATTTGTAGGAATATTGGTTTGAAACTAGTCCATCTTTTTATCTTGGGTAGACTTTGGTGTTACATGTGAGATATAGTGTTATTTTTGGGTTGAATGTCTTATATTTAAGACAGTAATGACGAGTGTGACTCTGCATGTGACAGGGGAAGATTCGTGAGTTGGAGAGGAAGCTACAAGAAGAAGAGCATCAGAGAAAGCTCATCCAGGATAAAGCCAGCCAAGTAAGAAGATGTTGATTGCTTTTTGGTTTGTCTATGACCATCCTCCTCGTACTTATCCATACTAGCTCATTTCTTTTCATTTTTCCTAATTTTTTTGTCTGCAACCCTCAGCTACAGACCGGTTTGGAGGCCAACAGGATCTTGCTGCGGTCCGTGTCTCCTCGTCTGTCCATCAGACAACCCAAAGAGAAGAAAGCTGATTCAAAGGTAACAAGCTCTACAGGGATGGTTCACTATTCTTCATGCGTTTACTCTTACTGAGAACATTTCTTCTTTTGTCTTGTCTGGCACATTGAGTCAGTGCTTATTTGTTGTAATGAAATAAAAAATTATTATTTTTAAAAAACAGGCATAACTATTTATTTCTCCCTACTTTCAAGACTATTTAGACATTTTGTGATGTTGATAAATCTACTTTTAATTAAACACATTTTTTATACAATATGAGATCAGTTTAAGTCATGTCTTAGAGTAACTGATAATAAAACCTATCTTAAGTTGCATTTATACTTGGTCCTCCCTCTCTTCTGTGTTTTAGTTCTTGTTGGTGCTTTTTCCTTTACAGAAGTCTTCTCCAGAGCAGTTGTCCCAAACTGAACCGCACTACAGACTGAGCCTGAGAGATGTTCCTTTCGTTACTGGAACGGTAATGTGTGCATTCATGGATTTCTGGTGGCAGTGTAAGGCTAAAGTAGCGTAATGATGCACCTTCCTCACGACGGCTCTCTGCTCTTTGACGCTTCCTGTCTGGTTTTCAGTCAGCAGGCTGCAGCCACTCGGTCAGAGCCAACGTTCAGGCCGTGTTGTCTCTCCTGAAATGTCATCAACCCTGCCTCTGCAACAGCCGCGTCCTGTCTCGCAAAACAAGCCACCATGAGAAAAGCAGCTACGGCCATTCAGAGAGCTCCTCCTCCTCATCATCTCTTAACGGGGAGGACCTATCGGAGCTTCTGCAAGCCCTGCAGGAGGAGCTGCGCCTCATGAGTTTGTGAGTAAATTTGAAGCCCGGGCTTATTTTGAATTTACATTTGATCATAGTGTTGAGTTTTATTTGTTTGTGTTCCAGGGAGCAGGATGAGTTGATGAGGCAGGTGGAGAACAGTGTTTCCAATGAGGAAAGGAGAGATCTTCAGAGGGAGCAGGAGAGGCTGTTACTGAAAATGGAGAAGAAAGGAGAACAGATCACTAAGCTCCACAAACACAAATCGCAGGTAAGGTTTTACAAAACCCATATTTTTATATAGAAGATTTACCTCCTTTTAACATGTTTTGCTTTAATTATTTGTGCTTAAGCTAATGAAGCTGAGAAAAGAAGCTAAATCCAGACCGAACAGTGGGAGCAAAGGTCGAGTTTCCACCAGAGGTCACTCTGCAAGATCTCTCAAAGTTCAGCCAGGGGAGAGAAGTAAGAAGAACCTGAGGCTGCTGAGGGACATGAAGGCTCTGCAGGCCTCCTTACGGACCTGAAACACACCCGGATAGGAACACAACACATGAGGTTGATCTTTACTGCGCTGTCTGTCTGATATATCAGCTTCAAAACGGCTACTGTCTTAAAAAAACAAAAACACTACACAAACAGACTGAGTTCTTTTAATCAAGTTCATGAGATTATGACTAATAATCACATGATTTATTTTATTGAAAGGGAACCACATTTGAGTTGATTCTACCTTTTACAGCAATTTGACTTTTTTAAACCTTACTGTTTTATTGGTGCCTTATAAGAATCAATCAAACCATTTGACTGAGTAAGAAGGATTCAAATGATAATTTATTGTACCCTTTAAGGGTGTTTTTTTTTTTTTTTTTTTGGTCTCTCTCTTGTCTTGCAGTTCCTGACCAGCAGAGTGTGTGAAAGGTCAAGTATTAGTTACAAAAATTGATCTAAAACCCAGATATTGTTGGGAGAAAACAGACGGTATAGGTTTTCTTGCCTCATTGAATATTTAAACACTATTGCTAGTCTTTCAGAAAGAGCGATGATTATTTTAAAAGAAACCAAGATTATATAGCACAAAAACACTCCGGGTCTTATTTGGATCTAAATAGGGTCAACCATCTTTGGAAATGTAAATAAGTTATTATTTTTCTTTACTGGTACTCAGATTTTGTATAAGTCAGGAACCCTGCACAAATAAAATGGCAGCAGTGTGTTTTGGTACCCTAATTTAGTTACCAAAAAGCATAAACACACGCTCTTGTTTTCTGGTGCGTGCTACTGAGTTTCTAGTATGTGGCATATTTTAAACTCTTTTTACACCACAGTTTAAAAAGATTTACTTGCCCCTGTTTTCAGGTGTTTATTTTAGTTCAGGCCATCTTACCCACTGAATGAACTTTAGTGCAAAACTAAGAGGTGAAAAGTGAATTTCTGGCCGTCCTGCAGCATTACAAAGTAAAGGCTTTAAAAGATTTGCAAACTGCATTAGCATACAACTTAAATCCTTTTTTGCATAAAAAAAGCTACATCGTGTTAGATAAAACTTAATGCGCCCTTTAGTTCATATTTTGGACGTTATTGCAAAAGGGGGGTGAGGTTAAAAGAAACAAAGACTCACTCTGGAGGTTCATCATGCATGAGTAAGAAAACCTTTAAGCTTATGAAGCTGGTTGAATTAAGTGAACTGAGGTGACAACAGGGTGTCCTTTTACTGTAACTTTATGGGAGAGCTTCTACAGCAGCACTGAGACTAACTTTACAAAGTCTAAGTAAACTTGTGGACGGATTTATCTTGTGTTAAACTGATGTGTGAGACAAAAACAGTTTATATCTCAGCTTCCTTTAATTCAACAGTTTACAAAGACACTGATATAAATTTCAGGGACCACTTTGAAGTTTTCCAAAGCCATTGACTGTAATATATGTTTATTTATCATATTTATATTTAAAAAAAAATTAACAAATGTATGCCAGATATTTTGAGAAGCAACTAAGATCTAAATAAGTGTGTTTGCTTGAGAAATAAAGTATGCTTGCATGTGAGCCTGTGCTTGATTTTATTTACAGAAACCTTTTCATTTATCATTAGTTTTCCTTTGAATTATGACTCTAGTTATTACTGGCGGTGTCGTTTTTATTTTTTCAATAAAATGTTAATGAGTTAAATTCATTTTTTTTCTTTTCATGTATGTGGATCTGGGTGTCATTAGTGCAAGTTCTGAAAGTTGCTTGATGCTTCTGGAACAAATGGAGAAAAAAAACTGGAGCCAATTGTTTTAAGCAAAAACCTGCAGGTGGTAAGACACGGTAAGCTGAGTTCACATAGACATTTGGTTGCTCTTTAAATATTATGCATCATTAGAATACCATTCCATAAGTACAATTCTTTTGTATATTTTTACAAAGTCCTAGTTTACTGGTTCGAAATTGCAGGTAGTTGTAAAGTTTGGAGACAAGATGTGAGCCGAACTCAAGTTAAATAAAACAAAAATATGTAGCAGGACGTTTGTGAAGAGTTTATAAACTTGGAAAACTAATTTCCAATTCCTTAGTCACATACTGTCTGATTTTGTTGCTTTCAGCTTTATTTAAACTTACAAATCTATGGACCCCACTTCGTCAAAAATGGTCTCCGTCAGAAGTGAAGCTTGAGTTCAGTTTGCCTTCCTGACAGGAATCACATGAAGAGGAACAACCATGCAGCTATGTGTGCTTTTTTTGGAATTTAACACTTTTTTTTTTATCCTGAAACGTAACTGCAGCCAAGTTGTACAAACACATTAACACCACTCCAGTAGAATATTAATAATTAAGATGAAAGGAGTTGGTGATAATTGTGAAGACATGCTGGTGTAGAGCCTCAGTTTTTCATTCTCAGTTCTGAACTGAAAGGTGCCATTTGATGATGGGCTATTTATGTTGTGAGGTGTGGGACTCAAAATGTAGCCTTGAGTCTAATCTCTAGACAGTATCGCATCAGTTTGTGCCTTCATGCATGTGTCAAAAACATTTTACACACGGACCAGGTCAACAGGGAGGTTAAACATCATCAGTAATCAAAAAGTCCAGTAGCCTTATTCATTTTGTTACGATTACCGTGTTCTTGCCTGAGAATCTACAGCACCTTGTGTTTGCAGGTGTGTAAAACATTTGTTCCTGTGCTGATTTTGGATTTCTGGACTGTAAAATCAAAGCAAAAGACTCAGAGCACAATAAAGATTCACTATATTACATAAAAAGAAACATTTTAGCAAATGATTTTTCTCAGTTTGGAAAAAGTAATAGGCTGAATTTGTTGTTACAAAACAAAATGGAGTTTCATTCTAATGTGTAAAAAAATTCTCATTAAATACATTACATGTACAGTATGAATAGAACAAAGCATGAAATTAAATATTTTGTACTAAAGTAAGCTTAAAAATGGTCACAACCATATCCCACAAGTAAATTCTCTTATACAGGTATGACTTGAATGTTGCAATAGCTCAGTTTAATTCACCATAAATGAGGGGGAAAAAAAATAACCTGGCTTCTTCCAAAGAGAACTGGAAACATTAGAGCAGGGACAGGAGTGTGGGATTCAGGTTTAAAACCATAACTCGTTAGGAGCACTCACTGTCAAGAAACAGGTCACAGGTTCGCTTGGTATTCTGACTGTGTTTCAGTCTGTTATTGTTAGGAGGAACAGAGATGAATAAATAATGACGCTGCTGACGAGGTCTGAGTCAGCGGCCAGCGTGTGAAAGGTCTGTCACCTGCAGGTGTGTGCGTATCACCTTGAAGCAACAGCTCAGCTAAAGGAGAGGAGTCCGGACACCTGATCCTCTCTGCAGAGGGGCCAACGTCTCATCACTGCTGACCAGGCTTAGATTGCCATGGCCACCTGAAAGCAACACCGGTAACCAGAATCTCCTGTGTTTGCGGTCAGGTGTGATGAAAATCGCTCTGCTGGTTTACTCAGTACGAGCCCAATCTAAACTGACCTAAATAAGGAGATTAGCTTGCATCGGGCCGCAGAGGTCCAGTTTGTGTCTGCTCTGTGTCCCGGTGATGAGTTCAAAGTATTCGAGAGCTCACTCAGGAGTCGGTCTCACTTATGGAAGCCAGACCGGTGATTTTAGGCTCCTCCAGGTGTTTGGTGAGAACCGGACGGTTGGTGTAAATGTCATCGACGGGCAGAAGGAAGGACACAGATTTTACCTTCACCCTGAAAGAAAAAGAAGCTTTAACTTAAAAAAAACAGATGTGGAAGTGGGGTTCTGTAAAAAGATTAGAAACCAATAATATCTGACCTCTTGCAGATACCCCTTTTAAATGAGTTTAATTCTGACTGGATAGACCAGCTAATGGCTAGTCTGAGAGAAGCCAAGACCAAAGTGGATTCCTGTCGTCTTAAAAGTAATCCAGCCTCAAAAGTTTCATATAAACCTTTTCCCTGTTGTCATTTTTTATTACATGATTATTTACACAAAATTCTATGGATGCTAGTACAAACAGCAGCAGCTAGCTGTAGCACTTCCAATGCAGACTGGGTGCACTTTTAGCAGGAATATAATTTCTCCTGGAATAATGGTTGAAGGTGAATTTACAATGGTGTAAAAGTTTATAAAATAGTGGTTGCATAAATTGGGATGACATTTTTGAGACTGGAGTTGTTTTAGCAATGCTCTTTGGACTTGACCGTGCTCAGACTAGCTGTTAACTCATCAGTCCAGTCAGAATTCAACTCTATTTCTCCAAAAGATCTGAACCATCATATGAAACTTGACAGGATTAAAAACTACACTTAAAGCCTCTGTTGTGTCATACATTGTTTAGAATGAAAATTATCTCTTTGCACCTGTTTTTCTGAACATATTCCTGCAGAGAGTGCCGGTTGGTGACTGTCTCTGCTTCTCTCTTGTCCGAGTCATCAAACATGTTGCTCTCAGGCTGGATTTCTTCCTGTAGTCTCCCCCACGCAGAGCTACTTCGCCTGGCCTTGTCAGCCCTTCCATCTCTCGCTATCATCCCAGAGAGGTTCGAGCTTGTGGAGTATCTTCGAACAGTCATGACAGCGTTTTCTGCAGAGAAAAATTGATCAAAAAGCACAACAGAATTTATGTGCTAATAATTTTTGATGTCTTAAATATGGCTATTCAAAGATGTTAAGGTGTATACATTTTTTTTGTTAAATATTTTTTATTTAAGAAATCATAGAAATGGCACCTAACCTGTTTTACTTAAATGAGAACATTTTACATTTTATTTTCATGTTTTTAAATAGAAACTTTACTGCTCATGGTGATCATATAAAGCAATACATAGAGGTTGCAATGATCTGCTCTGTCACCTTTGAGCTGTCCCTCCAGGATTGGCGCAGACGCATTCCGTCTCAGGTTCCCATAAGGGTTCTCCACAGTCTCCTCCTGTTCCATTCCCGCTGAGGACCCCTCACTGGCTTCTCCTGACGTGTCTCCAGGGGAATCCTGAGCGCACTCCCCCCGCAGCTCTCTGTTCTCCGCTTCCAGCTTCTTGATTTCGTCGCGCATCTCCATGATGACCTGCGCCAGGCTGCGGGTGCTCTCCATGGTGCTGCTGCTGCGCTGCCAGTACCAGGGCTTCCCAAAAACCGGAGGCGGGTCGTGCAGGAGAAAGTCCCTGTGCTGCTGCGGGTTTAACATGCTGCCGGTTCCCCCCACTAAGAGGTCGTCCTTCCTGCTGGGCGCCTTTCTAGGTTCTCCGTGCGTCTCAATCTCAGTCCGGATCTTGCCGTGGGGGGCAGATTATGTCGCCTTTCACCACTTATACAGCTGAAAGAGCTCCAGTGATCAGCCAGCTCCACACCGCGGATATTTTATTCATCAGCCCCGGCGTCCAGTTTCATGAACCAAGCAGGGGAAATTAAATGCGCACTCCACTAGTGCTGTAACTGTAACTGTAGATCTATAAGATACTTTTTCTTTTCATCCAGCATTTTGGCAACTTTACCCCCAAAAATACTAGCTTTTTGGGTCTCTCTTGTTATACTGGTGTCTTGACTTGGAATGATGTATTTGAATAAATTGAGAATAATTCTGACTACATTGATAAGCTAATGGCTAAGCTGAGATACGCAGAAACCAAACTGGATTAAACACCAGTCTCTAAAATTTCATAGCAGTTTGTTTTGGATGCTGTTCCATAAACCTTTACACCACAGTCAAATTCATGTTGCTGTTCTGGCAAAAATATTATGATATATTTCTTCTGGAAGAAGTACTACAACTAGCTGCTGCAGCTAGCTGTGCTTGCAAATAACCACATATTGTAAATAAACGTACAATGCAAAATTGACAGCCATGCAGATGTTTATAAAATAATGTTTACATGAAACTGCTATGGAAATTTTGAGACTGGCTTTAAGTCAGCAGAAATCTTCTTTGGTGTTGGTCAATTTGGTCAACATTAAACTTTACTTCTCAAAACTGAGGTTGTTCAAAGAGCTTTCTACAGCAGGACGTTGGTTATTTATATTCTTTCCACAGAACTCAACTTCAAAAGATCTGAACTATCTTCCTTAAGGCAGAGATCAGAGGTTAC
>JAOXNZ010000091.1:12763326-12782772 GCA_028566095.1 Kryptolebias brasiliensis
CCAAAAACATCTTGGGTTTGAAAACAGTTTTTACTTATGTGAAAATTGGCAAGTTGATTTTTTTTCCAGAATGTTATTAAGGGTACAAAGTAGCAAAGAGGAGCTGCTCTACATTCAAATGAGAGCTGGAGGTGCATTCAGTTCATCCGATTCTTAAGACCTGCATTTAAATCCCTTTTATTTATCACATTAGTCCTCTTTAGATAGCTTGAAGTGTGTTGATATTTCACGAACAAATGTAAAAAAAGCGTCATAAAAATTCACCAAAAAAGCTACATCTTACATGTACAGCTGAACGCACCTCCACCTCAGTAAGGTCACGGTTCTGTAAGAAGGTTGGGGTTTTGGAGAGAAGGCGCATGTTGTTGGTTCGTGTGTGAGCGTGTCAGTCAGTTTCTGCGGAATCAGCTGGCAGGGCGGGAGAATCTATACCCCACGGATGGAGCTTCTAAAAGCAAAACAAACAATCCAGGAGCCTGGCCTCTTTTTGTAGACAGTCTAAAATTCAACAACAGGACAACAGACTACCACAACCACGGTCTACAAACTTCTTCTCTTCTTTTCTCTACACACGCCAGTCACAGTTCCACTAATCTGCTGCTCCATGCAGCAGAAAAAATAAAATACAATCAGAAACAAACAAATGAGCCACCTTTAGCTCAAACTGGCACGACAGATTTCTGGTGGCCGTTTAGTAGGTGCCGTGTCGCTCCGTTCCTGGCTGTCTTGTGTGAGGAATCTGGACAGGGGCAAGAATAGAAAACTGGTGTTGGAACAAAAAAGTGCAAAATAAAGAAAGGATCACAATGGGGCACAATGGGGACAGGTGAGTAAGGAGTCTCTGCAGAACATAAAGAGAGAGAGATGGGTTGTCACCAAAGTGGGAGTCTGGGTTGGATTTACAAAATGTGATTGGGCCAATTTAGAGGCAGGAAATAGTAGGTGCTCCAAAATAAGAAGAGGTAGCTTTCATTCGTTAAGGCTTAATCTGATATTTACTGCATTTAAGAAGTTTTTTTTGTTATTTAGTTTAGAAAACATCAATGTGGATGTTTTCTGGTTGCATTTTTTAATATATTAAATGATGACAGCTGACAGCTTAGATGTGCAAAAATCACCTACTGGTTCACATAGAGCCAATATTTGATCATCTTTAGCAGATTCACTGTCTTTACGAATTGGTTTTGACACAGGTGTGTTTTGTTTACATCAGTCACTAAGTTGCCACATGTAAGTTACCTCATCCTGCTTAGGAACACCTACTTCCTGACCCTGTGTGTCGGGCCAATCATGTTTCGCAAGTCCAACACACCCATTCAGGGCGGTCTCTTCCACTTTTGGGATGACCCGCCCCTTTGTGTTCAACAGAGATTTCTGCTTGAAAAAGGCTGGATTATTAGGAAAAGATAAAGTAGTAAACAAGTAGCAAGGTGGCAAAATGTCTTTTATGAAGGAACTTGGTGACACAACATACCAGTATTAGACAGAGTGGACAGATAACTGTTAGACAGAGAGGGGGTACTGAAGGCATGAACACATGTTTCAAGCTGCAATGAGAGAAAAGGTTGGAAAAGCAATACAGATAACTATGCAGATTCAACCGAAATCTATGAAACGCATAAAAATGTAGAATACTTTATAAAATGAAGCACAGGAAGAGACGATGCTTAGTAATGCCATGCAGCTAAACCAGAAAGAACAAGCAGACAAACAAAACAAAACAAAAAAAAAAGACTGAGAATGGTAATAAAGTCTGGACACCTATTGCTCATGGCTTTGTGAGACCTGTTCATTCATGATGCCAGACAGCTCAGTGAGCATGTCCCGGTAGTGAGCTCTCATCTCCTCCTGGTACTCCAGCTGGTCCTCCTTAATGAGACGCTCATTCACATCCAAAGCCTGACCGCAGGCTTCTGCAAACTGCCTGCAGAGGATGATTCAACTGTGACTTAAAGTACTAAGAGTCACTTTATTAAACCGTTCAACGCGCTATCTAGAACAGGTAAGATATTGATCATTCATAACCCTTCAAAAGATCTGAACTATCGCTTTAATGATCTGGATAAGAGACACTTAAATTCTGCATACAAATTTGTCTCATTTAACAAATCTCAAATAGTACTATTTAGTTGTTTCACTTCAATGTATTAACTTGAAACAATAACTACACACATTGTGCCTTCTGTAAGAAGTCTGTTGTTTAATTGTTAGTCCACAGCGTTTACCTGAAGATCTCTTTAAGAAGTTTGACCTGGTTGTCTGGGTATTTCTTGGCATTCTTCTCCTCCAAAAATGCTCTGGCGTAAGCCATCGGTCCTGCATTTACCTGGATAGAGACAATCAGCTGATATAACACCAAGCATCCATCTTCATCTACAGGAAATGCTTTTGTAATTTGGACAAACATCCCCCACCTTGACGCTAACACTGCCCTGCAGTTTTAGCTGCAGCCGGATCATGTCCACCTCCTCCATGTTGCAGAGCTGGTTGAGCTCAGAGACTTTGTGGGACATCTCATCTATGGCTACCTCGATTGGATTCATTTCTGTGCTCTGCTGCTCCACCACCTGGATACGCTTTTTCAGATAGGGGAAGCTGGAACTCGCTGAAAAAAAAAAGAGAGAGAGAGAGAGAAGCAAAGGTCTGCTGGTCAGAGCAGTTTCTTGTATTAGGAGAAATGATCAAAATTGACTGTGAACTGTGGAGCATCAGCAGAAACCAGTTTATAAAAGCAAGCTGTAATTGAAAGTAATAATGGGGAGCCTAAGTAAACTGGTGTTTTTTAATAGGAATAAAAATTTGCATCTAAATGAAACAACACCTTCATCGAGGACACATTAAAAAAAAGATACAAAAAGATCTAAACCAAATCTCACTGGTCAGTATGGTGCGCCTTTTGCATTGTTCCTCCACATCTCCGTGTTTCTTCCCCGACAGAGTGAATGGCGTCTCAAACACAAAGCGGTTGATGTTATGATGCCTCTCGAAATCAGTTCTTTTGTCCTGCTGTTCTTTCTCATCAAAGTAGGGCACTACGTACGTCACCTGAATGTAGGCAAACTTGGGGTCCAGATCTTTGGGATTCACCTGCATTTAATAAGAAATAAGAACAAAAATGATTAAAAATATATATTCAAGATTAAGAATTGCAGCCAGGCTGGCAACTATTTTTCTGTTTTATTGGCTGAATGAATCACCTTGTTGGAGTCTTGGATCATCTTGACATTATCAGCTCCAAACTTGTCAGAGTAAAGTTTTAGTAATCTCTGGGAGATTTCGGACAAACCCGTGAGCTTTGGCTCCTTGTAGATGAACTCTTTGCTCTCCTCCTCTTCGAAGAAGCCCTACGAAACACACACACAGACTAACAGAAGTTAGTGTTTCTTGTGGCTGCAATGCAAAGATAACTAGATCATGTTGCTTTTATTGTTCTGATTTTGCGTTGCCTTGAGTGTAGCACTTATGTATAAAACACTTTTTTGTTAGAGTACTTCACTCAGCACTAACAGAGCATCTGTGTTAAGTTTTGGATGAGAGAGTGTGGAGATATTTAAAAGGAACACCAGAATCAAATGTCAGAGGTAAATGAGGTTTATTAAATGGTATCCTCTTGTCTGACATCAAATTTTCTTAATGTTTAGGGAGACAGGAGACAACTGCATCATTGAAAATTATGGGAAATAAAAATGGACCACAGCAAGCTTCACACAACCCTTCAGAGGGTAAGAGATGTTATTATTGGTAAAAGGAGGAGAGAGGTCAAAGTGGTTAGCACTGAGGAAAATGAAAAGTCAAGGGCTTCAAAAACTTACCGCAATCTTGGTATAGAATATATACAAAAAAAAAGGAAGGAAAGAGCAGACAGAGAAATTAAGGCTACTGACTCATGATCAGCTGTCTAGACCCATTCTTAGCTTTTAAAATGTTTACAGAGAAATAATATCCTCTTATTATCAAGAAGGCCTTGCCAAACATCTGGCTTCTTGAGCCCAAACTGAGCAAAACAAGGCAAAAAGTTAGTTAACCAGAATAATGAGAAAATCAAACTTCCACTTTGAAAATTCAGTTTCCTTTGCTGATTTAAATACCACGCATACATGGCCAGAATCTGCTCATAAAGAGTTTTTACTGATGCATCTTTGAAGGTGTGTGCAGCAGTTGTGTACATTTATTGTGCACTAATTGTCCCTCACCTGTCCGTAGAAAGCCACACGGTAGTAGCGTCCAAAGAGCCGTTTCTCAGAGTTCACTACCTCCGTCACCTTCAGATAGGACCGATGGATGTCATAGTACAGCTCTGAAAGCCTCTGTGGGCACAGAGAAGCACATACTGAAGTGTAAGTTTCTGTCTTAGTGCTCCCTGATACATAAGCTTATAAACAAAGAGTAGATAGACAAGTTACCTTAAAATCCCTCCTCTTCTCAAAGACAGCAATCACAGGTTTGTTGATGTCCGCAATGAGCTCATACCTCTCAGATTTCCACAGATAGTCCACACACAGTTCCAGCTGCTCCACCAGGGTGTCCTGAACACAGCGCAGTCCCAGTTATTTCCAAGTTCCTTTCAGACTGAAATCCTAAGAAAAGTTTGGTTTTATTAAGGAAGAGAGGCTAATGCTGACCTCAATGTATGGTGTGTCCTGTGTACCAGTGTCTTCCTTCATGGCGCCCTCCTCCTTAACATTGGGGCTGATGCACATAAATGCTGCCCAGCCCATGGAGAAAGATGCTGGGATTTCAGATAAGTAGAAAATGTCATCAGGACAATACATTTTAAAACAAGCAAACTTCTCACATAACTCTCAAATAATTTCTGGTGGCAGATTTTGTGGGTAACCTAACATGATATATTTATTTATCTTTTTAAAATGGCAATTGTGCATTGTATCTTACTGGTTGATTGTGTTTGTACAGTGCAATCCTGCTTTAATAGTAAATTTCTTTATGGATCATTTGTGAGGCAGCAATAGGGTACATTACATTGTATGCTTTCGTATCTCATTGTATTGCATTGTATCCTGTATAGTATCTTACATTGTTTGGTATTGTAATGTATGGTACTGTATCACATCGGATTGTATCATACAGTGTTACATCATGTTGGATTGCATTGTTTTGTATTGCACTATATCGTATCAAAGAAAAGGACACAAATAATCTCATATAAATATACAAGACATTTAAGCATTTCATTTTTTCAACCTTTGACAAAATTAAAACATCTAATGTGATTGGGCTTTTTATCAAATTTATCATGACACTAAGCATCTTTTCCAGTAAAACTTGTGTGCACTACCAGTTAGGCCGTGATGGTAAATATTAACCTCACAAAATCCTATGTGACAGACTAAAATGTGGAGCTCTCATTTGCACAATATAATCCAGTGCTGGTGAGGAGGTTAAAATATAAAACAGCCCTTGACAACCTTTCAGACAAATTCTCATTCTCTGAATATCAACACCTACCACACAGTTACAAGACATTTTAAAGCACATAAATGCACACATTTTCTCGCCATCACTACATCATGAACCCCACCACCCAGCAGGCCCCAGGAGCACACACTCACTGTCTTGATCACGGGAGGAAGTTAGTAAGGAGCTACAGTTAAAGACAGGGCTTTCTTCAGGGGACACACCAGACATCCCGGCCTTGTCGGCTCTCCAGTAGCCTGTTTGGTAGGAGGGGAGGAGGAGCAGCAGGGTTACAATGTCTACTTGAGGACAAGGCTCACAAATCAGTTGAGGTATTGGCACGTTATACAAGCTGCTGGATCACAGGCTCAGTGAGTACAGCATATGCAAATGAGTTTCAGGCACAAAGAGCAGATAAATGGACACATGCACACATAGGATCAAACAAATGGGCAAATACTGTAGATGGGCAGAACAGAAAGAAAAGCATAGACATCAGGCTCTTTTTCTACTTGAAAGGAACACTATTTAGATGGAAGGGTCTTTAATAATGGGCAGCATGTGAATTTATCTCATCCTTGATTAGTTTCCAATAAATCCTCACAGTACAAATACACTCTCAGGTGAATTTCGTTTTCAATCCAATGTGTGCATGAGGGCTTGATGTCCACAAGTTTATTGTGAAAGAAGTGGAAGAGCGCTTTATGAATGGAAAGAATGCAGCTGTGATTAAACTAACTGAGGTTGTCACATCTGCAGAGATGCACAGCAATTTCACATAACACCAAAAATCTTGTCCACACATGAGAAAGAAGAAAACAAAACAAATCATGCTGCAAAAATCTTAAAGGGGCGGTCTTGTCATTTTTTTAAGTGACCTTCTGTCAAATAGTTATCAATAGTTAGTACCTTGTGAGAAGTGACATCAGTCAAAGAGCACAGGTAGTGGAATGAGGCCACTTTCTATATTGTTTTTCAAGCGTATAGAAGCATTTTTCTCAAAAAAACAACATACCGGTGTGAAGGAACACCACATTGGCTAATATTAAACTTCTACACTTTTGCAGGACACCATTTGTTTAGTTTGTGGCTGTTTCCTCAAGCAAACATCTGTGTTATTACTTCACCGTGTGCTGAGCATAGACCGTTTATACCTCAATAATGCTGAGAGCGCTGGTTGTATCAGTCTATCAGGAATTGAGTAAACGTTTGGACTGATTAGATGTGTTCATCAGGTGGAAAAATACACTCGCAACCCCGGCATCACTGGCACATACATGGTCTTTGCTCAGCACAAATGCATTCGTGCAGTAACAAGGAATTTGTTCGGTTGAGAAAACAAAAAACAAATTAAACAAACTGTCATAAAGGGTTATTATTAGCTAATATAGCTTTATTTCTCACTGGTAAGTCAATTTTTTAGAAACAGTTGTTTTATAAGCCTGAAAAACAAAATATAAAATGGGTCCTCAAATGGCTAGCCATTAGCCTGGACAACAACTTCTGCCATTTGTTCATACTCTGTACTCCGTGACTGATAAGGTACAAACCTTTGATAACTATCTGACAGGACATCACTTCAAAAATGACCAGATCATTCCTTTAAAGTGAAAGCAGCAGCATGTGTGAGCTCACCTCTCCTCTTCAAAGATTCAGCAATCAAAGCTGAGATGTGGATGTAGCACATAGCTGCCTAAAGAAACAGCAGACATGACTTTTAACACAAAATTCTTATTTTCTTTAAAACACTTGTGAGTTCACTGAAGTGAGACCGTGCTATAAGTATAACATGTGTGACCTCGGACAAATCGCTGTTGCGGACGTGAACCTTGGCCATGCTCTCCAGCCAGGTGCGCCTCAGCTCAGGAGTGCTAGCGTAGGAGTTGGCCAGGCTGTACTGCAGGTCCACCAACATCTCCGGATCTTTCTCGTGCTCCTTCATCTGAGCCGTGGCCATCAGGACTGTTCTGATCCGTTTGGTCAGGTCCTTCACCTCAGCAGGGAACGGAGTGTTCTAAAGACAGCATGTTAAGGATATTCCTTATATTAGGCTAAAGCTTACTTCCAATTTTATAAGCCCAACATACAGTAACTCTGAAACCTGCTGTACCTTGAGTGGTGCATCTCCATTGGCAAAGTTATTGATGATGGCCAAAGACTGCTGGAACCTTGACCCTCCAATTCCAGCATCAGCAATCAGTTGGCTCACAGCTTTGATAACCTGCAGTGAAAGTAAAGGCTCAGATACTAGTTTGACGCTCATGTATGAAACTAAATTGGGTCTTACTGACTTGCAGATGTGAGCGGACTATTGATTTTCCCTTTGTAAACTCAAAGTTTTGCCTCATGAAGAAGTACAGTAGGGCAGATGCTTCCGTCTGCGTGGAGCTAGATCGATGGTTACAGCATTTGAGGATCTCATGGCACAGACAGCCGCACAGGTCGGCCTTTCCCTGGAAGAACGCACTGGGAAACTAAACAATGAGAGGAAGATGAAACAACACGTAACAAAAAACAGGCCAGGCCCTCTGTTCAATGTTTAAATGAGGTCTGCTGGACCTTTTGTACGAAGAGCCTGAGTGCAGCGAAGACGTGTCGTAAAGTAGCAGTTGACTGGTTGATTTGAAAGAAGAGCAAGTAGGTGTCCAGCACCTTCTTCATCAGTGTGTTCTGGCCATCATCCTGCAGCAACTGCTTCTACACAAGATAGAGAAAAAGAACAGAAAACAATTTTAGTATAAGTAAAATGCTGGTTTATGGCAAACAAATGGATCAAGATTTGATTAAACAAGCAAGCCTTCTGAATTTGTTAAACATATTTTAAAAACATTAAATACATATATAGGTGTTTAATGCTATTTTTTTTAAACTCTGGAATCACTCAATAACAATGGTGGGAAATAAATTATAGCAACTAGTCCTTTGCTGCACTTTCTTATAGTCATATGATGGCTTAAACTTTTAAAAAGCATGAATTTCAATAATAAAAAATATCTTTTATCAAACAGATTCCACCTTTCTTTCATAGAAGGTGGTAATTTTTCGTCATGAATTTGCAGGACTGAAATTTTTCTTTGACAGGTTTTTTTTTTTTTCAAATTACATTAAACATTTAAAATCTTATTCAAATCCTATTAGCTAAAAATATTACTAAGTTTATCTTTCTTAAAAAAAGAAGTTTTAAGTGCTTTGCTCTGTGGAAAAATACATTCATTTATTAAAGTCCTGAATACTCCCATCTGTAAACAGCATCCTTTTAGACACTCAGTCCTGAATGACTTTACTAAAGGAGTTAATCATTCGTTTTCTTTGATTTAACTTGTAGTTTTCTTATTTTTCTTATTACACAAGCTCTGCAGACTCATTTGGTCTTGTGCAGGGACTTGTTTTAGAAATTGCAAATTACAAGATGATAATAAAACTTGATTTAATCAAATAGTTCAGTGTCAAATGTATATTATTATTATATTTTTAATGGGTATCTTACAGGAATGGAGGTCTTTTTTTGTTAGCGGTTGAATATTTATCTGGCCAGCAGGTGGCAGTAAAGCATCAGTTAGCTCAGTTTTAAAACACCTAAAATGTCACATGACTTAAACAACAATCTTTAATATTCAGCAAGAACGTTTCAACTGAACAAAGGTTTTGTTTTTTGTATAAGACAGAACTACTTTATTATCATAGTCTTTCAATGACAAAAATATGTGCCTGTTTAATAAAGAAATGAAAAAATATTTTTTGAAAAAAGCATCAAAGATCCCTAAAATGATTTGCATGCATTTCATTACAGAACATGTTACATCATTGTTCACAAGATAAATTAAAATGGTTTTCCTCTAAGTGAACAAAATAAGAAGAAATATACATAAACTAACTGTGTGTCATATGTCAATAATTTCAGTTTTGGCTGAAAGAGTAACAGACCTTATGATGGTAAACAAAAAGTTCCAGTACATCCAGCACTGTGAGAGCCACCTCTGTGGACAAATTGGCCTCGATATCTGTAGGACTTAGAGTGTCCCCGTCCTGAATACTCCCATCTGGAAACAAAATTCGGTATGAATCATTCAAATCCACCGAAACATAGTAGCATCGCAAATATATTATGTGGTATGTTACCTGTTTCCATCATCTGCAGCAGCTTTGGGTTCATGAGGGCGTTCTTGCCCCGGATGATAGGCATGGTTTGGGAGCGAGCGTGTCGGTGGCCTTCACCTCCGGAGGCCATCCTGGAAACAACAGCAGCATAAGAATAATGTAGCACTTATGGAAGTTTTACTTCAGCAATTGTAGCATTAACTCTAAAAAAAAAAAAAAAAAAACTACTGATCTGAAATACAGAAGTAAAACATATTATTACAAAACCAACACCAAACACTGGAGGCATGCTGGGTACACAGTTGCATTCTGTGACATGGAAACAAAGTGGTCACACAATGAATAAACATATGAAAAATGGATTCATTTGATTTTAACTAAATGTTCACATCATTGCTGTAGGTTTGAGCTGAAGTTTATTGGTATTAAAGCCAATCAAAGACATCATTACGAATAAAAGCATCCTTGGTTTAACTCTGTCATCGTGACTGAGGTGGAAGGTGGTTACCATTGTGAGAAGATGCTTGAGGGTTGAGAGGACTGGGAGGGGTTGTTAGAGGCCTTCAGGGTGCCATTGGCCTGGGTTGACTGGGCCAGCTTTACTGCCGCTGCTAGCTTCCTGTTCACAAGCCAACCACATCAAAGCTAACATTAGTTGAGTTTAGTTAAGGCAAATTATCATTGTAGCTTCCATCATCATCAGCCAGTGATCCTAACTGCCAGTGGCGTGCTAACAGATGTCAGCACATGCTTGCCATCCATAAAAAAAACACTTCATGTAAACACTTTGCAGGGCACAACTGTTTTTGCACTTTTAACGTTGTAAATATTTATGGCAGCTGTCTCACATTGTTTTCTACCAAGGCTAAATGAAATACTGACAGCGTTCAACATCTCAAATGTGACCTTGGTGTGATGTGAGCAGCTGCAGTCAGAAAAAAGATCAGCTCATACAGAGATGAAGGTCAGCCAGATGGAAATGCTACAGGCACAGCAGAGTCAATAGTTTTAGTTTGCTATTAGTATATTTTGTATATAAAAAAAAGTTGAAGTAGCTCTTGGCAGAGAGTTCGTAAAGAGGAAAGTTTTTGGGTTAGCAATGATAAACTTAAAATGAAATGCAAATACACTGAAGTGATGAAGCAGAATGTCTGTTCAGTTCAAGCTAATGTGTTACAAACAGGACAAAAGAAAAGTGGAGTTCAGCCAATCACAAAGCAGGGTGGGGATGTGTGTAAAACACAAGAACAAAAAACATATATAAAACTTCAATGACATTTCTGTGTAAACATGGAACGTGTTACTTGATGCAACAGAACATCAATAATTGTGCAGTCATACAGAAAGTCCATCAACAGCAGCAGCATGCACAAAGGGGGTGAGAGATGGCATGCATCACGATGAAACGGCATCACAACAACAATGTTGCACATGGAGAAAACATCCGATACATTTTTATGCCATTGTGCATGTCTATATGTCTTTACAGCAGTGGTTCCCAAAGTTGGGGTCAGGACCCCTCTGTGGATCATGAAGCACAAACTTTGGGGTCTTGAGATAATTTCTCAAATTTGAATTTAGATTAAAATCTACTGCTAATAACATATGTGTATATATATATATATATTTTACCATAACTGTTTCAAGAGACAAAAAAAGATAGTTACATATGAGAAACGGTGTAATGCTTGTTGAAACAGTTAATGTTATCATTATGAGCTTTTTTAATTGGCCTATTAGCAAAGTTTGAATATTTCTACCATTGTTATTTTATGGGTCATAGAATGAAAACTTTGGGAAACACTGTTCTAAATCATACTGTGGTAAAGGTGCTGGATCTCTAGGACAACTTTAGCACTGTTGAATCGTTTGGCACTATTTACAATTATTACTTTCATCAAATGATTGAGTCAGGTTAGATTTCTTTATATTTTCTGTCTGTATGAGTTAAACTCATAGTAATAAGCTACTGTTAATGTTTGGTCAAACCTAATTTGCACATTCACAATGAAGCGGATAAGCACTATTCAGTTTTTATTATCACCTGCTGCTGAAGGTAAAGTGGTTTTTCCCAGTGTCTGTCTGTTTGTGTGTGTGATTGTCTGTAGAGTTAGCAAAACATCTGATGAACCACTGGACAGATTTCAATAAAACTCTCAGAAAGTAATTATTGGAAGTACATCTTTAATCACCTTTGATTCCTTCTTTAATCATGTTTTATACTTACAAAAGGATTCATATTTGTAAGCAACTTTGCACATATTTTTACACCTGAACTATCAATTGACATGCTGGCTAAATGTCTTCTCAAGCTTGCTGTGTGGCTGCACACTGCTGATGTGTTTCATCACCCCTGGCCCTACAACGGGTGCCCACACCGACTGAGACACAAACACAAGCATAAGAAGGTGAATCCACCCTTGACTTGGAATTACAGATGAATGTTAAGTAGCTGGTATTCCCAGACAGGCTTAGCTACAACTGAGAACACTCCACAGGCTTCCAGATTTTTTTTTATTCAGCTAATTTTTCCGTGCCCCAAAAAAAGAAGAGTGCTCATTCAGCTTTTGGTTGGCTTACATCTCAGCATCTTTTTGCTAAAAGGGGAAAAAAAGAAAGAAAGCTAATTTAATTAGCTGGGAGGAACCAGAAGATGGAAGAGTCTAGCAGCGCCAATGGCTCTGCTCCAGTAAGAGCAGACACAAGATAACAACCCCCATCTGGTCCTCGCCAACTACTACAGCACAATATCCAGCAGTGATTCCTTCGTCACAGCCAGATCCAGGAGTCCCCCCTCTTTTCTTCCCTCCTTATATACCTCTCAAAGCTCATCCCTGAGCGTGCACACGCATCCAGAACACATATTAGTATTTCTGCATGACTGTGTCTGATTCGTTTATTTTATGTGTCTGTATGTGGGTGCATTTACGCTTGTGTGCAGCCATGCGTGAGCATGATTATATGAATTATGTATCAGAGTGTGGGGGGTGCACTAACTCCTGGCTGCAGTATGTCTACAGAATTAATAAGCTGCTACCATATCAGCAACATTAGAATAAAGGCATGTGAATGACACCTGGTCCACGTGTTATCTGAGGAAAAACTAATAATAAAGGCAAACAGAGATGCAAACTCACCTTGCTATGTGGCGTTTTCCAAGGAACCTGAAGTGCTGAAGACAAAGCCTGAAGGAAAAAAAAGACAATTTACAAACACACCGAGTAGAAGTCGGCTTATTTTTTTTCTGTGTTTTATAAGAAAATAACACTGGAGGTAAATGGGTTTTATGGGATTAAACTGAGTAGCTCAAGAGCAGCCACAAACAGGAAGCAGAGAAAGTTAATTTAAAGCACTCCTCAGTGGATTGGGAGATCCGACTAGAATTACAGTCTGTTTTTCTTTTGCTCTGCCATTATTTTCATCTGTTCCCTTCTGGCCATGTTTCCTATTCTTCTCATTTGCTTGTCTTAGTTTTTTTTCTTCTTCTTCTTTTCCTCTGCCTGTGAGTTACTTCTGATCAGAACAAACGGGACCTGTGGTGATACTCCTTCAACAAAAAGAAAGAAGAGCTCTTACTCCAGGATGTTAAAGAAGTCTGAGATTTCCTGGTGAATGGCTCGGTGCCAGTAGGATACCAGCACATCTGGAAACAATAAACATGATCATGTCATATAGTGTAGCAAACTAGGTGCCAAATCATAAAGCTTTTTTTGTAGAATCAGTATTTTTACACTGAGGTGCTGCAGAAGTGAATGAGATGGACATTTATAGGGATGAGTAGCCTGTAAACAGTGCAGATACATCTAAAGTTTATTGTATTAAAATACCCTCTTTCTTTGGATAAAACAAACTTAGGTCGAACTTGTTTGTGTTTCCATTTTGATAGTAATCGGAACACTGCACAGTTCAGAAACGTTAAGGACTGAGCTGTTTTTGTTTTTGTTTTATCTCAGCAATAGGCCTCTTTTTACCTTCAGAAATGGTTTTCATGATGTGCAAAAAGCACATGAGTAGACTGCGGGTCTCTGCCTGGTCCAGCTTGTCACAACGGGAGCCATAGCCAATCAGAGACTGGGGGCGGGCAAACTAAAGGCAGACATCGAGACAGAAACGCAGTCAAAAAATAAGCTGTCAGCGTTGACGTTATTAGTTGTTATTCATCAGCATCTATTAACAGGACTATGCAAAAATCTTTTAACCACCACTAATTTCTTCATATTTCCAAGGAGCCAAACTTTCTTTTATTTTTCCTAGTGATAATGATCAATAGTTCCTCAGGCTTATGACAACAAACTGTGCAGTGTGTGCTTAAGTATTAGTATTAGGAGAGTGATCAACTGGAGGACAAAAGAAAACACGCCAGGCATAAAAAACAGCAGTTGAACAGTGTCTGAAAGTCATGTCTGCAAGAAAAAAAAAAAAGATCTACTGTATGTCTGAAAAACTGTTGAGCAAAAACACTTTAGACATTTACAAAAAGGCCAGGATTTTTGGAAGCAAAATGTGGAAAAAAAGAGCGACTTACGTAAGACTTTTTCACAGTACTGGATGTCAAAATTCAAACAAATGCAAAAGTATTTAGCAGTATTTAACAGTATATTGTAATGTAGCTTTAATAGAATGTATTTTACTCATTTTAGATCAACAGATGCAGTTGAATATCAAACACAAAAGCAAATATTTTAAACATTCAAGTTTCCATCTTCAGTCAGTCTGGAAGAGTGAATGGATTCAAGGGATTAAAGGAAGAAAGATCTTTGGTGGGTCTTACTATTAGAGAAAGTATTAGAGAAAACATTGGTGCTCTTGTTTTTCTACTCTTCTTTCTTTAAGCCAAAACTATAATTGAATGTATTATTAATGGCTGGTGCATACAAATGATTTTGGCTTCATGAAAACCTCTGTTTGCTTCTTTTCTGCCAGAGCTCACGGGGAGCATGTGATAAAGCCGAATATTTTAAACTTTTTTATTTTCAACTTTCCTCTCTTTCTCACCTTCTCACACCCATCCATCTTCTCACTGTTCCTGTCACTGTTGCTCGGGTTGGAGTCCACACTGATCAGAGAACCTCGAGAGTCAGCCTGGTTACCCGTAGCAACCGCCAAGGATGAGAAGGCTTTGGTGCAGAGGGGGGAGGTGGATCAGCACGTTTCTACAGTACATAGACTCTCAGAATAAATATGCGCACATCGCACAGTGCTACCTGTGATAGAGTTGAGCACTTCTTTGGAAAAGGAGGCGTCCATGGAGTTTCCATGGCGAGTAACAGCCCCTCCGCCTCCCACACTGACATCATCCCGAGAGCCCTGTGAGGAATGGAGGGAGGGAAACAAAGAAAAAGGAAACACTTATCATCTAGAGTATTTGATAATATCCTTTCCCATCTATAGGTTTAAAAAGGTTTTCAGTAGACTACTATGATTTTTGTAATCTCAAAACTTAATAATTTTGCCAAATTTGCTGGTGTGAATAAGCAGCATACCACCCCCCCCCCCCCATCAAACCATAATGTAAAGTTAAGAACAAATGCAATCAGTCGAGCCAAACTACTTCCACAGATGATCAATTGTTTTGCTACAATAACATTTATAGATGTTGCAATCATGATTTGCAGGAAAATAGGAATTCCATTTTTCAGTTTAGCCCTTACTTGATCACTAGAAGTGAAGTAGATGGGAAAAAGGTCCCTGAGGAAGAATCGAGGCATGTTGTCCAGGATCAGCCCATACAGAGGCAGGTAGAGGGATGCTATTCTTGCCTGCTTCTCCTGGAAACACAACAGGGGAAAAATGCATCACATTATGAGACTTCAGAGCAGAGACACTAGCCTAACAAATAGTTCCTCTTTTGACACACATGAGATTGTTGCAAAGATTGTATTTTGTTTTCTCAGAGGATCATAACTTTCATGATATCTTTATAACAAAACAAGTAAAGACTGTAGTGTTGAAATGTTATGACACATCAAGTGAAAATTCCTGATATTATAAATGATTTATAAATTATTCACAAGGGACAAAAACTCAGATGCAACTTATAATATCTAATGTATTTTCCCAAAACATATATCTAAAAATATATTCCAATCCCTATTTTGAATTTTCCTTCCATTCCAGTTTATTTTCTCATGTCACACTTGGTTTTGACTCAGATTTGAACAGACTTGACTACAGTTCTGCTGTGGTTTCCGGTGTTTATTCGAGACCAGATTACAGACTTGATCTAATCTACATTTCCCAGCATTCATTAAGACCATCACAATGTTGCTTGCAGCTGCTATGATCAATCACATGTGAGGGTGTGTGTGTGTGTGTGTGTGTATGGATGAGTCATAATGAAAGGATTTCTGCTGTGTTGTAATGACTCATTTTGATGCCATTTAGTTTTCCAGAATAACTACCTTGGTGGCATAGCGTGAATCCAGAGAGTGTTTGGCCATTAGAGTCTTCAGGGTGGCCAAAGCGAGATGTCTCAGGTCCTGCTCATCCTGGAGAGCCAGGCCCAGTTCCCGTAGCAACAGGCCAGTCAGGAAGTGCTTCCTGCAGAACTCTCCGGTCAGGTTGTACTCAGGCACTGAAGCTACGGAGAGACGACGAATGGAATTTAACCAAGTTGCACATAATTAAGATAAAGCTGAGGCCAATATTTGCTTTCAGTCACATTGTTAATTCATTTCTGATGAGAAATCTGGTTACAGTGAGCAAATAATGTAACGAACCACACACAGTAATACAAAAAGAATGAGTATTTACCATGTGTGCTTTGCGGCTCTGGGGATGCATGATCTGACATGGACAAATAAAATGAGAAAAAAAAACAGAAAAAGAAAGAAAGACTGACAGAGGGTTAATAAATGGATGAGAGCATGAGCTACTTGATGAATACTAGTAACCACATAAACACTAGTGGCAGAGAGCTACAGGATCTGATTTCTCTTCCTACCTGTGATTCGAGCAGAAGGTAAAGGCAGGCTGAGAGGAATGTAATGCTCATGGTTGCACACTTCTCTCAGGAACTCAAATTTCAGCTCACAGAGGACCTAATAATCACACAAATGAAATAAAGAATATTGGAAAGTATGTTTGTCTTTGTTGCAAAGTTCAAGTTAACTCTTAACCTTTAATAATCATGGGTACTGTTTTTTTTTACCTTGCTGTCTGTAGCAGTGATCATGTTAATGTAGTTGCTAATCAGTTTGAATGTGAAGCCTCTGTCCATCAGAGTAAAACAGCGCTGCAAAGAGACAGACAGTCACATCAGAGATCCAACTCAGCATCTGTTAAGAGTTCACGTAATATTTCAACCAATGTTACAGACTCTTAATATTTTGCACATACCTTGACAAAAGCTGCCACAGCTAAGTTGGCACTGCGTGTCTCCTCTGTCAGCTCTTTGTACTTCCAGAAGATGTGCTCAGACACCGTCTCCACCAGCGTCTCCACACGGCTCAGGTAGGACGAGGGATAACGCTGGGGCCTTGGCAGCTGAAGTACAACATAAAACATCATGATGCACAGCAACCTCACTGAACCAAGCAGGAGAAATGAAACATGTTTTTTATCTAAAGAAAGGTGAAGGAGATGAGCCAAAAACAAAGTGTGGCACCTTACCTTTACCTTGTCACAGTCAACCAAATGCTGGGCCATGGACTTGACAATGAGCTCAAAGAAGAACCAGGAGAACTGAAACCAGACGAGGCCAAAATAATCACTATTGTCAAATATTCATTTACAGGTAAGAGTTATATTCTAGCTAAAAATGTTTTTACTCAAGCCTGTAAGACTAGAAGAACTAATAAGTCATTCTGATTTAGCTACAATAATTCATACTACAACTGATGGAGAGCAAGTCGAGACAAACCTTGAGAACATTCCTGACTGCTGCCTGCTCGTTGCTCTTCAGGTCAAAGGTCATTCCCTTAGCCAGCTCTTCGTGAACGGTCCTGAAGCCATGAGCTTCTGATTTAAACACAAACTACAAGGAAAGAAAAATATTTAATTTCTCATTATATTATTATCTTTGCACATTAAAGTAATGTTAATTTTGTAGGGATTTGGTCTTCATGGACTGATAAAAAAAGATATTCACTATCAGGGAAAAAGAAACATGCAATAAGGTTCTATACTGCAGAATTAATGGAGATCTTTTATTTAAGGTGCAGTTGGTGAATAAAACATATATTTTGTGTTGTTGTTTCTACCCAGCAGTACTTCAGTCGTTCCACCAATTCCAGTTCCCACATCATTGTAAAATTAATGAGAGAACATTTATAGAAAACATGAAAAAAAAAACACTCATTCACACACACTCAACAGTTAAAATTGAACACCACTAGTACTGAACATCATGCCATGTCTGTTGCTATAGCAACCTTGGTTTCATTAGCTGTGCTGGTCATCTCCTCTTCCCTCCTAGCACTCCTCTCTGTTGTTGCCTCTCCAGACTCTGCAGTTTTCCGGCTCTGTGGCCAACATGAAATGGGTCTTGTGGTTTCTCCTGCTCTCTGTTCTAATTCTCTCACTAATTTTTTTTCCTCATAAACAAACACGCCTTGTGTTTCTGATTTGCAGAGGGCTGGTCTGCTGCTCTCTTTCTTTCTTACCATTTCTCTTATTGTGTGTGTGCGTGTGTGTGTGTTTGCACAGTGCTCTTGGCACGTGGCCCTACCATACTCCTGCTTGCACAAACACACATTCACAAAAACATTAGGATTTCATATTTTTTGTTTTTGAACTTTCAAAAATTTAATTTCCTCTGAACGCATTCCACTGCACTGTGTAAAATAACAGCTTTGAAAATTGTTTGACTTTGTTAAGTACCACAAAATCATTTTACTGCACAGGTTGCGACACCAACAACCGTCTTTTCTAGTATACCTTGATATAAGAGTGAAGGTGGTGATCCAGATTTTCTTCATGGCACTTGCTGACAATATGGACTAGAACTCTGCAGGCACAGAATAACAGCAACAAGGAGTTTTACCCATCACAAATATTAACGTAAACTTTGACACAAACACAGAAAAAAAACAAACCTTCCCTAACCCACATATTCATGTGGGTTAGGGAAGGCCTGTTGTACCAATCATTACCTGGTGGTGGCAGTAGTGACCTCATCATTGTCATTCTGAGTCAGAGTCTTGAACAGCTGGTTGAAGAGAACTGGCAGGAAGCGGACAATCACTGGGATTCTCTCCATGCTGAGGAGACCCTGGAGAAGAAGGAAAAGAAACGTGGGGGGAAAAGATTAGAGGCAAAAAGAGTGGGCATAAAAACAAGTTCAAAGGAAGCTGGAAACAGTCTAATATGGTGTCACATGCATTAGATATGTAAAATTTGCTAGCTGAGGTTCTGTTTTCTGTCTGAGTCAGAATTACTGAGAGCTGAGAAGGTTTGTTTGTTTGTTTTTGTTTTATTTCAGACCTTCAGGCAGTTGAGGAAGTTGGAGGTAGGAGGCTGAGAGAGATCCAGCTCTCTCTTCTGGCACTGCTGGAAGAATCGGTTCAGGTGGGGGTCCTGGCAAAGAGAAGAATGCTTAAATATCAGCAGCTGAAATATGACTTAGTGAACTAAATCTTTTATAAGTGACATTTAATGCTGGAATGTGAAATTCAGTATGTTACAGTGATGTTTTAGGTGGTTTGACTTGAGGATTACAGTATTTAAGAATAAATAAATAATTGTTAATAAGTAATTATTAACAATTACTTATTAAGTAATTGTTTACATTAAGCTTTTGTTGTAATATTCTGGTATTTTAGTTCTTCTGTTACTGATTAAATGTGGTTCTTCTTTCTAATCATTTTTAGATTGTTTTTGTAAAATAATTTAACAAAGGGTTCTACTGATTTAAATGCCCAAGGCAGCTGCGTGTCCACACAGAGGTATGTTGTCAGCGAAGCACAGGGTCAGCAGCCCCCAGGACAAAGAGGT
>JAOXNZ010000091.1:12789006-12801858 GCA_028566095.1 Kryptolebias brasiliensis
GGCTTGGCCCTGAAGTGCTCTGAACGTCATGACCAAAACTTTAAACTGTATCCTGTAATACACAGAGAGCCAGTGCAAGGAGGCCAGAATAGGGGTAATGTGTTCCCTTCTATTTGTCCTCGTTAGGAGTCTTGCTGCCGCAATTTGTACAGTCTGAAGATGATCTAAAGCTGTTTTACTAAGAAATGTAAAAAGACTGTTACAATTGTCCAAACGAGACGAGACAAAAGCATGAATCACTATTTCAAGTTCATTTTTTGACGCCCGTAGTCTTAATTTAGAAATATTCCGCAGGTGATAGAAACAATTTCGAACCAGTTGTCTAGAATGATGGTCAACTGTTTGCCAGCCATTATCTGATTTCTGTCAAACAATCGCTAAGGTCAGATAAGCACTGTGTGCACCTAAAAATATGGGAAATTATTTATATTTTACAATAAATATTTGCTACACAGTAACCCTCCTGAAGCCTTCAAAAAAGAGAGAGAGAGAGACGAGAGGCAGAGAAGCCCTTGTAACTTTGGGTCGATTTGACCAGAAGGCTAGGGGAGGGTTAAATACACATAATCAAACCTTTTTAAACCTTTGAAAACATTGTTTTTCGTCACCACCAGGTCATATGCATGCACAGTAAAATGTGCATGCATATGACCAGTGTTAAAGAAATAGTTTAGATCTTTTGAAGTGGGGTTCTAACACTGCCGTTGACTTCATAATACACAGTTAATCTGGCAGATATATGATATTTCTGAAGAAAGTGCCACATGATTCACCACAACTGACTGCTGCTACTAATTTCACTCTCAAACAACCACAGAATGCATGTAACTATGTAAATAAATGGGTATTGTAAAACTGACAATGATGTAAAGGTTTGTATAATAGAGTTTGCATGAACCACTATGAAATTTTTGAGATAAGAGTTGTTTTAAGACTGCAGCGGTTTTGGCCACGCTAAGTCAGAATGAAACTCTATTTCTCCAAACTGAGGTCACTAAAAAAGCTATCGACAACAGGTAGAATATTAATTCATCGTAACATTCCTTACATCAATAAATACCTTAATTTTAAAACAAAAATTGCACAAAGTTTCGGTTCAATCTGAAAACGAACCACAGAAAATACTGTTTTGGTTAACTGGTGTTTAACATTTATTAATGTGCACTGTTGCTTTCAGACAAAGAAAAATAAGTAAACACATATCTAAATTCAATAAGTCTAAGTTTTTGCAGTAACAACAGAGTTCTAGCTCTGTTTGTAAAACGACAGCAATGACTAAAACTAACCTTTGCCAGCTCTGGATTGATGCCATTTTCCGTAGTTTCGTCATTTTCCTGCAAACAGCAGTCACTCAGAGACAGGTCAAACACGTCTGCGAAGAGAACAAAACCCAATCAGAACTCCTGAGAGTCTTTTTATAAGTGACGACTCCATTCACTGATCGGATGAGAAGGTTTATCCAAGCAATGTTTCTTAACTACGTTCAGCTGTAAACTAAATACCTTCTGACCAGAGCCAGCAGACATATATCCAATTAGGAATAAAATATGACTCCATTTACAGCGGTCATGGATATTAGGGAGGGCAGACCTCTGCAGAAATATACCTCTCATGTTGCCTGGAGCGATTCTTTCAAAAAGCCATGCTGAATAAAATGACTCATTATTGGTAAGTCAACACACACCCACAGGCTTGATGAAGAGGTCTGCTAACAGAACTGCAGAGCCATAATGGCAGGGGGAATTACATCATTCCTTCACTTTTCACAGCGCTCTATCAGTATGCCATGTTAGGTTTTAGGCTGTGAACCAAATGGTCGACCTTTAACATCCTTAACTCTTAAGGTTTCTCTACACAATAATTGCAATTGATTTACAAAACAAAAGGTGGAGTCATTTTCTGGTCTCATTTCCTAAAAAATGAAAATTGCCATCAAGTCTATGTCTTGATGATAGATATTGTTTAGTTAAAGCAAGAAAAATAAACCGTATCCTAAGGACACAATGATTTTTCCATGTGTTGGAATCAAAGAATGATGCCAAATTTTCTTTCTCTTCACTTCAAATGTAAGTCACTCCTCTAGTTACTTCACTTCCTTTTGCTTTTCAGACTAATTTTCAGCCTTCTATGTCAATACACATCATAGGTAGACTTCACCAAACACTGTAACATCTCACCCTGCCGATGCTCAGTGAGATCCAAACTCTTGCGGTCAGGGGCCGGCCCGTCATGCGGACTGATCTGTAAGATTCGAGTCAAAGTGCTGATCCACTCCTCCATGTCTTGCTCGCTCTCCGCGGCCAGCACAAAATATGTTGTGACCTCATTCATCTTCAGCTCAAAGGCGTGTTTCCTCAGGCGGTTATTCTTCAGGGAATGAAAGAAGAGTCAGCACGATGTGATAACAGAGCCAGAGTGTGGTTTACTTTGCGCTTCAGGGTTTGTGACGTGACACCCACCTGTACCACACCTGTACACGAGTCAAGGAAGATGCAACCTTTGGGTTCCTTGGAGATCTTTTCATCCTTGTAGAAGTTCATGATGTAGGAGTTATCTGTCAGCTGAGTCAGCTGGAAATACCTCCTTTTGAATGACTGCACACACAGAAATATGGTTTAATCTGCCTTTAAGTTAACAGGAACTAATCATTTTATTTATCAAAGCTCAGGACAACAGTCATGGTAGGTGATGTAAAGGCCTTATAAAATTACAGTATTTCTGCTTCTTTGAATAAAATCTGTCATCAGCCGCAGTCAGAATTCAATACCAAATGAATCTTCAGGGTTAAAACGAATTAAGGTGTGAGGACAAGGATGACAAGACGGGGAACAGAGTCAGTCGTTTCCTCACCCGGACGGTGATGCTGTTGTTCACAGTGCTGTTGAAGTTCCCTTTGTATAGCCATCCTGACCGAAACACACCGATCCCTCCACCTCCACCTCCTCCTCCACCCCCTCCCCCTTTGGACGAGGACAGAGAGGTGGTATCCTGTTAAACAAACACATCTGGTCAGAGACGAACTAAGTTTTCCATTCATTTTTTTTACTGCCAAAATGCAGCAGATCAACTCAGAAAGAAACTTTCTAAACTTTTTTTCTGGCCTTTTGTCTCGAAAATGAACTCCATGAACCATTTCCCACTGACTTGTGAATGAAGTAATCAATCTCACATAGTATGTTTTCAGCTTTAGCTGTGCAACTAAACTTAAACAAGAGAGTTAGGATGTAAACAGAAAAGAATATGGTCATCACTGACCTCATCTTTATCCACATCTTCATAGTCGATCTCAAAGGAATGAGACGGCAGCTTCTCTGCTTTGTACATTTTTCTTGAAAGAAAAGGCAAAAGAACAAAAAGTTGTTAAAACATGGCTTTTCGATCATGACATACTCAGAAAGAGGAGACTAATTTGAGAATTTGATTAATGCATTCAATCAGAGTGAAGCAAACAACCGGGAGTGGCTGACTGCTCCATCGCTCTCTGTCAGGAGTCAACAATAGGCGGCTCCTGCTCCATCCCGCTCCACTGATTTTTACAGACGAACCCGTCTTTGTGTGCGAGCTCAGGGAGAAAATGTCTTTGTGTGTGTGCTGTGAGGTGCAGACAGAGAGGCTGCAATCTGTAGAGGAAGACACTGGAGCCTCCCTCTGCTAAATGCAGCAAAAACTATCCAACAAAATATCTCGCTGGACCATGCTTGGAAACATTGTGGCGATTGTGGTCCAGCCACTGACATTTTGGCTTGCAAAAATGGAAGACGCTCCGCTCAAACCACAGCAGTGACAACCAGCTGCAATTCCCCTGTTGTACGACGGTTTCAAGAGCGTATTTCACTCCAGCTCTCTCCATAAATCTGTTTGCAAACAGCAAGCTTACCAGCAAAACAAACAAACAGCACAAGAGTTGTTTTTCCCACATTACAAATGACAGGACCTCTGAACTTTGTGGACTGAAGCTTTATAAGTGGTGTGTTCTAACTTGTGTTTAAGCCTCATTTTATTTTACAGTTCATTCCTGATGTCATTTCAGAGGTCATGTGAATTGAGTGAAAGAATACAGTGGCAACCCATGGGACAGAGGAGGGACATTCCTGTGGCTGCAGGGTTGTTCTGGGTCGGTCTCACTGGGACGGACAACACTCTGCTTAAATGACTGGCAACCGGATTTAAATCAAAAACTGACTAATTAAATGGGTGTTGAACGTATGAATGACATTTTAAAAACAGGATGGTGAGAGCTGAAAGGTCATTAGGAAGAACAAGATGGTGGAGAAACTGCAGCACGATCATTCAAGTTCAACAATGTGCTGATCCTTGTGCTTAGTAGTTATTTATAGGTTATCATTCATAAGGAAAAATGTTTTTGTCAAATCAGAATATCAACCAAATCCCAATTGTTCTTCTTGTCTAGAAAACATAAGCATCATATTAAGGTTGAAAAGTGAAACATTTGTTAACGTGCACACAAACATATGAAGGGGTCAACGATTGAAAAACAATGTATGAAAGAGGTCATCTGTTTGCTCTTATTTAGGGTCCTCAAACAATAAAGTAGCCCTTTCTGAGGTTTTTAGGAAAGACTGATTTCTCTGAATAAAGCACTTTTGGCTATTGTGAAATCTGAGCTTCCTGAAGTAGCTGGAAAATGGTTTAGAAGAAGATGTAGTGAGTTCTCATGTCCACTCCAATGGACAATGAATAAAATCCAGTTTTCAAAGGGTTGAAATTAGTGGTTGAAATTTAACTAATCCTAAGTTAAAACTCTGATTAAAAAGAACAAAAAAACACATTTTTCCAAGAAAAACAATATTATAAAAATGTGTTCACTTCAACCTTTTGTACCATAAAAGGTTTTGAGATTGGAGTTGTTTTAAGAGAACTGCAGTCCACTTTTGTCGTATGATAGCATTTAGCTTATCAGCCTAGTTAAAATTAAATCATTTTAAACATCATAGCTTCAAAAAGCTAATTTCTATAAATTTATGCATGGTTAGACAAGCGCTGTAGTATAAGTGTTACCTGGGCAGCAAGCGATAGTCTCCAGCATAGTCATCAAACTTGAACTGGACCACATTCAGCTCAGAGTTGTAATATTTGCAGGCCTGAAAAAGAAGATAAAGAATAAATATTAAATTTTATTGAAAAAAGTCCATCTCTCAGATGATACTAGGGCCTCGAGCAGGTAATGTACTGTATATACACAGGATAAAGCCAGCTAGAATAAAATGACTGTACAGGGAGAGGCCCGATGTGCAGGCTGGGATTTATCATTAGCGTATTTGAATAATGAAAGGAACTAAATTAGGATTTGGTCCCCAGGGAATCTGCAGATAAAGATATCTTTACATCTCCAGAGATTAGTTGTCTGCTTGAAACACTGCTCTCAGAGGGCATGTGCGGAACAGTGGAAGTCACACAGGCTGCAGGCTAGTTTCACATCCTGTCTGCTTGTTCAAGGCAGCATTAAAAATTGTTTTAATTCATTTCACAAAATGATATTAGACATTTGTTAACAATGTCACAAATTATAAATATAGCCAACATTCCATTAGCTTCAACTACAATCAGGAGGGTGTGCACACACATAAACACATAAACAAAGTCAGAAACAGTATGCTCGTCTCCAATGAGCCATGACTGTCTGAGGAACATCCGTATGCTTCCATTTTTACCTTTCAACCTAACTGGCTGTTTAATCTGTTCAGAACCCTGACACATTCACACTTCAAGTTTATTTTGGTGGTATGTAAAACCAAGTCTTTGCTATCAGGAAGTTCTTTATTAAGGACAATCTAAACTGACAAATCTACCAGGAGCCAATTTCTTTTCCCCTTCAAACCGCAGTCACCTTAGTTAGTGAGTGAAACATGCTCATAAATAAACCGTCTTACTTGTCTGACCAGCAGACACTCAGCCTGCAGCTCTGCCCCCTCTGGAACAGTTGAACAGAGAGTTCGTCTCTCCTGAGGCACCATGGAAACCTGGAGAAAATAAGGGGTAAAGATGTGTTGGTTAAAAAATGTACCCCTCAAACTAAGAAAAGTCTCAAATAAATTTCTGTAGCCCACAGGTAGGATTGATGTTTATTGTGTATAAAGGACATCTCAAAAGAACAAAATGACTGGCTAAAGATCTACTAAAGAAGTTTGTTTGGCTCCTAAAATCTTAACGCGTTCCTTGGGAAACACCTATTATTGTCAATAAGAAATTATCCACTCGTGTTTCCACCGACAGCCCCAGCTTATAACACAGTTCAGCTTCATATTTGATAAATTATAGCTCCTAAAAATTAATTCAACATAACATTTAAAATAATTTACACAGACGTTTTCACACACAGATTTAGTCACTAAGTCTGCCACATGAACCCAACCTAAAGGTGCTTTAAAATGTCACGAGGTGCTGTGTTTCTGACACTAAATTCTATTTAAATACCATGAATTCTTTCATGAAATAATAACTTAGTAAATTTCTTCCGCAAGCCACAAGGTGCCATTAGATAGATTTACCTTTTTTGACCAGCGTGCTGGTTGCAATTTAAGAAATACGAAAAAATGTGTCAGAAATAAATAAAATCTTGGCCTGAGGGTATGCACTTTTTGTCTATGTGTATCTAACACATAAAAAAGAACAAAGGAGGATGGATCACTTGTCTTTGATGGACAGAAAAAAACAATTAAAATTGAGATGTCTTTATGATCACAATCAAAATGTCAAAAGCTGAAATAACTTTTAAATGTCTGATGATCATATTTTCATCTGGTGAGCGTTCACAAACTGTTCATGTGGCCCAGCATCATCCCCATGCACTAATCAACGTTGGGGTCGAGAGCCCACAAATTAAATTTTAAAATGATTGGTAATGACATGTTTTTCTCATAATTGTCACAAAGGATTAAGAATGTAGGGATTCGTTGATAATGAAAAAACAGCACCACAAGAATTGAGATGGAGTTGTCATTGTGCCCTTGTTTATTAGGGTTATAAGTAATATTTGTACATCAACCAGAGATGGTTGGGGTCACAAGCCTCCACCGCTGTTATTTTATGAGTTGAAAGATAGAAAATTAGGAACCACAGCACCAGAAATAATACTTATATAAAAGCCGCTGACCTCTTAGAGAATCAGGACTTTCAATAATACTTATAATACTGCAAATAAATAAATAATCTGTATTTAATGCAACGTTCACTAATTGCTTCTTTAAATTGTTTCTGTCCAGTCACACATCTTAATATGGGTTTGCTTTCTCAGCATACATTAAAAAAACTAATAACTTCACCTACAAATCATGCAGATCTAATTATAAAAAGCAGATTTTACGATCCATAAAACGGAAAAAATCAACATTCAGTCTTTCAGGTGGACATCCATATTCCAAATTAAATGCTAAACATGTGACTGCGAATGCAGCGAAGGAATAACAACAAGTCAGCATAAGCAGAGAAAGTTTGATTTATATGCTGCACAGTGAGCTGGCCACAACTCTGAGCTCAACGGTGATCTGGCAAAGAAGCAGAGCGAGTGTAAAAGTCTGCTTTTGATTAAGAATACCCTGAGAAGTCACTTTTATTTACATTTATAGAAACCGACTATGGGTTGCAGAGATAAAAAAAAAAAAAATTAGATGACTTTGCTAAGGCTAATTCATGCATTAAAGCTTTAGTTCTGGGATCAAAAGCAAATGAGTCTCTTTATTACAATCAGCTGATGAGGCCATTTTATTGTGCAGTGGGTGCACATCTGCAGCAAAGTATCAGTAAAGTAATGAAGGTCATAATGAACAAAGAGCCCAAGAGAATCAATCTCAACTATAATAAAAAAAGACTGTGATGCGCTACATGTAGGATTAATGTGAATAAATGATGATGGAGTGAAAAATGTTGCTCTGCCTTTTTAACATGAGGCTGTCATGGTCAAATTCAAAGATAAATCTAATAACTGTTGTAATAACTTAAATAAAAAATTGATAAACCGTTAAGTTTTATTTTTTAGAGCAGATCTTTACCTCAACACACAACTGACAAAGTCAACCAATGCAGACCTGTTGTCTCTGTGTTTTGACTTAAAAAGAGAGATATATTTAGACCTGCTGACAGGTTAATTGAATGTAAAATTAAACAAGTAAAATTATCCAACAAAGGACTAATAGCAAAATAAACTGATGTTGTGTAGGGATAGGCAGTGATTTTTGAAAATTTAAACTCCAGTTAAAATGGGCAAATCTGAAGAATTGGCGTGACTGCGTTTAAACGTCTTTTTGTTTTGTTTTTTACTGTCACCTGGCAATGACACACAAAGTTATTTCTGAGCACTGCTTTTGCAGTTGAAGTGCCTTTTTTAACACAACACCTATCAACCAACTCTCCCCTTCCAAAAAAAAGAAAAAAAGAAAAGAAAAGAAAACTCAGAGTGTCCCAGTGGCTGTTGTTGCCACTGTAGTTTATTTTAAAAGGTTTCTAAAGTGGAAACTATGGTTCAGGGTGAGCTCAGATTTACCGTCAGCATCCCCCTTCACGTTGAGCCATTGAACCAGTAAAAGGGAAGGATTATAAAGATCCCCGGCTAGCAGGATTAGCAGCAGCACATGTCTCTGTACCTGAAGCCTTGGTTTCATTATAGGGGTTTTTTAACTGCAGGATTTGGGGTGAGTTAACTTTTATTCAAGTCCCATAATTTATAAAGCAGGCAACAGTCCTAAATCCTAAAGCTGAGATTACTATTACTATTTTTTATTAGTGCTGTATAAGTAACAGGACAAAATAAGCAGGTGTTGTCAGAAGCATGACTTGTAGCAAGTTGGTCATGTGTTTAAAGTGGTGGCTGATAGTTGGAAATGGTAGACGTGTGGGGTGGAGTGGGTGGGTTGAATATTTAAAGATGTATGAGTGCCTATAAAATACGTTATGAAAGCTAGATTCAGATTTGAACTAGGCTGCACAACATATCAAAAAGTTATCTTCGTTGCAATATCAATGTGTGGAATATCAACATTGCTATGGACTGTTTAGACTGCAATAAATCATAGGCTGTTGAATTCCAAGTGTCATTCATTTGCACTCTGCCTCCCCATAACACACATGGCCAATCGAAAGGACCCTTACTGCCCTAAATGCTCACACACAGTTTAAATGCTAAAACACACAGGGAGTTTTGCGAGCATCGTGATGACAAATAGGTCCAACAGAGAGGAGAGAAGAAAATGCAGACAACAAAAATACTGCAGTTAAATGTTTTGTTGAGTTTTTTTCTGACATCACGCAGCTCTAATTGGAACCAAAAGTGTCTTCTTCTACATGACCGGACTGGACACAAACTAACAAACACACTTACTGAGAAATCATTGTCAGGGAAAAGGAGCAGGTCTCTGAGAGGGTCCTCCTTCAACTCATCCACCAGTTCAGAGATGACAGCCTCATAGTCAAGAGGATCGATCAACTTAGGCTTCTCTTGCTGCAAAAAGAAAAAAAAACAAAAGACTGATTAATATTCAGATTATGGTACAATACTATATGGTCGAATACAATACAGTACTATAAAACATGTTTTAGCAAACAGAGCATAGTACAACATGTTATGATACAATATAGTGTAATGTTGCACAGATAGATACAATAGTGTATGATACTAGGGATGAGGGATATGGCCTATAAATAATATCTTGATATTTGAGGCTTTAATTCAATACATGATGTACTGTATATCTTGTTATTTTAAAATAGTCTAAAACTCATTAACGAAGACTGTTCGTGCATAGCAGCGGATGACATTTCAGGTGGTGATTAATTAATTTGTTTTACTGTTATCTTTTGTGGCAATATTTTGCTGACTACAGCATTTTATTCAATGCCTTCTTTGCAAAATCCAAGCGAATGCCAGATGATCCAGTCCTGTTTTACTTGAAAACAACTCATTCATCTTTTCTTGATTTACTGACTTTGAGCGCCTGCTAACTCACTTGAACTCTTTTCTTTTTGTGTAAAAAAAAAAAAAAATGAAACTCCCAGTGAATTAGATGCAGATGGCAAGACGATCACCACAACAATTTGTACTTGCGGTATAGTTATTTAATACGTTTGAAAAAAGGAAAAAGTTACAATAAATTAAGTACATTTGAGACATAGCCCACCCCTATATGATACAAAAATGTACAATGTGAACAACAGGATACAGTAGTGTAAGATATAAAGTAGGATGTGATACAAAAAATGATTTAAATTTAACAACCATATGATAACAAATAACTGAAAGAAGTTTGGTCTAACTGACTAAATATTGTGACCAAAACAAACAAACAATGCCCTAGTTGGTAAACTAGAGTATCAAATATCAAATGTGCTATAAATGCCAAAATCTGAAAGTCAAACTGTTCCTCAATTTTAGATCCCCTATTTAAAATGGACAAGGTGAAGCCATACAGATACACACTGTAATTATTTAGTATTTACTGTATGTACCACTATCATTTACAGCATAAGAATAAGAAACCTCAGTGACATGAGACAGTTTCTCACAAATATGCCTTTCGAAAATGATATTAGTCATGGTAAATTTTGCCACAGCCAAAAAAAAAGATCTAAAGTACCATGCAAAAACAAAAAAAGTGATCACAACCATAACACTTCTGGATTTTACCATGACATCACTGGTACATAAATAACTTGTTAGGGAAGTTGTGTCGCAGCTAAAGTTCAGCTTGAACACATCCCACCAAAGACAGTTCAGATATTAAAATGCTGAAACCAAGTAAGACTCATTTACATACATACAACTGAGTGTACATTTCTCTCCCCCTCATAAAAACATCTAAATGAAACCATGATATAATGGTTTCTTTTAGATTCACTAAAAAACATGCCAAGCACACATTGCACAAAGCAATCCGGTGGAAGTTCACTTTCACTTCTCACTGAAATGACTAGAAAAGCACCTAAAATATTGCCCCTGTTTTAGTGAGTCACACACAGTATTAAACATGGCTCGCATCAGCGGTCAGCAGCTCCTGTCAGTCAGAAAGTAGCAACACTGCTGCAACCAGAGCGAAGCAGGAGGAGTTGCAGGCTGTGGTCAGAGACAAGTTATGACACAAGTTATGAATTCTCGCTTAGTTCACATGCAGACCAAACTTCACAGCTACTTTGACAGTTTGACTACCTGAACGGGCCCTCTTAGTGAAAAACTAAAACAGATTACACAGAAATAACGTTACTGTTCTCAACAAACAAGAAGCAGGAGGTGTTGCAGGCTGTGGTCAGAGACACAGAGGAAGTTATGAATTCTCGCTTAGTTCACATGCAGACCAAACTTCACAGCTACTTTGACAGTTTGACTACCTGAACGGGCCCTCTTAGTGAAAAACTAAAACAGATTACACAGAAATAACGTTACTGCTCTCAACAAACAAGATCACGCATTAGAGCAATCTCTGCCTCAGCTTTTACCACAAATATCTAGGATGTTTTCACTTTCCCTTATGAGAAGCAAGAAAAGTCAACACGCTTTAGTTTTCATTTAGACTTTCAAGTACATGTTTAGGTTTGTAGTTTGGTCATTTGGTGATTCCTTGAAGAAAAGCTTGAGATATTTTGCTAACAGACAGACAAACACACAGACACACACAAACAAAGGCAACTGCATGATCGCCTGCCGCAAAAACTCAAAAATGGCTTTTAAAGATTAAGGTGGCAACTGTCTACAGTTTTCTGACATCTAATAAGAATACTAATCAAATAAAAAAAAAAAATGACTGACTTATCAAATCACATTAGATTAGATTATTAGAGAAGCGGGTGGGTTCGTGATGTCACACATGACGTCAGAGTAAATTTTTACTTAATGTTATGTAGCATTAGCTCAGCAAGGTTGGTTTTAGCAAGATTACATACATTACATATTAAACATTTAGGATCCTCTTCCTGTTCATGTCAGGCTGAACTGACAAACAAAACTAAACACAAGCAAAGCCCGAGAACAAAAATGAAGTACCAAAATAGAATTTTAGTCAATAAAACCATTAAATGTGTAAGAAACTTGTGGCAAACTGACATCTAATAATCAGTAAGTAATGACCAATTTACTGAAGCGCGACATGATCAAAAAAAGAAAACATACAAGTACATACAATACTCAGCCGGTTGAAATCCGATCGCACTCGTTTGCTCTTTATTTTCCTCCTGAAGGTGATTTTGCTCCTGAAGCTCATTCCCGGTTGAATTGATCACACTGGTTAGGGTCTAATCTAAACAAGATGAAAACACTAAAGGTGATAAGAACTGCACAAGAGACACATTGTGGGCATGTGGTCTTTCAGAAGCAGAACTAACACTGTGAGTTTGTCTGAGCCCACGTGGGTACAGAGGAAGCTGATGCGTGTTTGTTTCAGCACACGTGGATACCAAGGAAGTTGATGTGTGGCCGTCCAACAGACGCATTACCACAGGAGCACGCACAGATGACAAGAAAATCTCCCCGAAATGAACCTATCAGTGTCTCGAGTCTCCAAAATAAAAACGGTGGTGCCTTTTTTAGAGGATTCAACAAGACGATCTACGATAAGAGCTTTAACGTTCGAAACTCCTTTGTTACTACCTGCTCAAAGACAAGACAACCCTCTCAAATAAAAATGCCCGACACACAAAACGGGAGTCAGTCTCTCATTTTCGTCTCTACAAACTATTAACTTCCTGTTTGAAAACCCGCCTGCATTTTTACACGCCACTGTCTGGGAGCTAGTGCAGACAGAAAACATGTAAAAAAATTCAAAAATAAAAACATACAGAGTTTGTCAGTATTTGTCCTCATACATGCTACCACGCAAACACGGACACACACACACACTTCCTCAGTCTGAG
>JAOXNZ010000091.1:12801958-12812018 GCA_028566095.1 Kryptolebias brasiliensis
ACAGAGTTTGTCAGTATTTGTCCTCATACATGCTACCACGCAAACACGGACACACACACACACTTCCTCAGTCTGAGCTTTATAGCAGAACAGAGATCTATACAAGAGGAAACAACTTTTGATGATACAACAAATGCTTATATCTTTTAAACCACTGTGTCTGCTTACGCCCTTTTTAACAGACAGAAGGAGGCGGCTGCATCAGTCATGAGAGACCAGCATATGAACCATGCAGCTCTCTTATTTACAATTTCTATTGTTCCTGATTTTCAATCCCTTTAATTACTTGTAAAGCAGAAAAATGACATGAATGTTGGCGGTCTGTTACTGCACAGCCGCCCATTCCCTGTTATTTATGCACATACAACATACTCAGATATTTGCAGCACTTTTTTCATTTAATCATACATCATTAAGCATATCAGAAGCAATGTGAGCGTTCAAAGTGTTACCAAAAGAGGCGTAAACACCTGACAGGAAAGGGGATCAAACATCTGATCTTATGAAGGGGGAGGCAACCACACTACCCTCTGACCCACAGAAACAAGATGTGGCGTGGCTGTCTGTTAGCAAAACATCCCGTAAACCACTGGACAGAGCTTAATGAAAGTTTCAGTAAGTAATCACTGGATGTTCATCTATACTTTATTAACACTAACAATCTAATTCAAGATGGCCGTCACAGCCAATTGAGCTTACAAAACACAAAAATGGCTAGTCAGTTTTACAGATATTGTGCTAAAATTGTATGTGGTTGTAGCTGAGAGTCATCCCTAAAACATAATCTGAGCATTACCAGATTATGCAAGATCTTTGCTAAAAACCTAAGCAGTAACTGTCAAAGTCAACCCTGTCTGTTTGTTAGCAAAATATCTCATGAACCACAGGATGGATTTTAATGAAACTCTCAAAAAGTAATTCATGGATGTACATCTACGACTGATTAACTTCAGAGTCAACTCGATTCAAGATGGCCACCACAGCTAATTAACCTTAGCAAGCACAAAATCAACTATAACTCAGTCAGTTTTACAGATATTGAGCTAAAATCTGGTGTGGTAGTAGTTGAGAGCCATTCCTAATATACATTATGAGCACTTACAGATTGTGTGGCATCTGTTTAAACATTTAGCATGTAAGGTGGCAGGCAATATGCATTCCTTCAAGGACTTCTTTAATGCTTTCAAACAGCATAAACTCTACAGCATAGTTTCCTTGACCATTACAATATAAAAAAATAGACAAGTCATTTGAAAAAACAAAAGGAGTATTACATTTGATTTTTTGTAGCAGAGTCATGATAATCTCAATAAGCCTTTAACTGATACAGGTTGTCATAACAAAGACATCTCTAATTATTTCACCTTTGCCTTAAAAGCAAATTAACTGAACGGGATTTGCTGACAGTAGCCACATACAGTCGAAATTAAATTTAAAGCGTGTGTCTAGGACAGTTCGTAGTCATGCTCAGAACAATTTAGGAGCAGTCTTATGCACATTGCTTCACAACAAAGCTCTGAACGCTTTATGCCGACAGGAAATGTTTTAGTGAAACTTCAGTCTACAGTTTTAATACGTCTGATGCTTTAAATCATATTTACGGTCCCATTAAGTCTATTGAACGTCTGCAGCAGCCCTTTGCTTCACTCCATCCTTCAGCTGCCTCAGCTGGCTCCATCCCCTCTCCTCCCCTTCCCTCCCTCCACAGCTTCCACATCTCATCAAACATCCTCAGCAGCCTTCAGTTGTTTTGCCTTTGATACTCTCTCCATCTCCACCCCGCTTCCTTGTTCTCGTCCTGGAAAACATCCCCCGCCTTAACATCTCACCCTCGGTACCCGCTCTGCCCCCCCTTGCCCTCAGCAGGGGTGAGAAAAGATTGGTTTCGATGTTGGTAAACTACAGTTGCATGCAGGGCATAAAAAAAGTGCACGAGACTGTTGGCCCACAGCATGGCTGTCCTCCAGCGTAACTGTCGAAATTTGTAGGAAGGAAAATAAAAATAAATAGAAGAAGAGAAGATAGGCAGCCAAGAAAGAGCGAGAAATCAAAAGGTTCACATTCCCAAGTATGGATTTAAAAACTTTATCATCTTGTTAAAACAAACTGTGACAGAAACTGAGAGAAAGAGGGCAGTGTGAAAGAAGATTAAAAGCACAAGAGATTGATAGGAAGTAAAGACAGTGAGACAGAAGAGGACAGAGACAGCTGCTGAGACAGCAGAGAAGAGCTGATCCCAGACAGAAACCATCTGCTTCACATCATTACAGCCACGCTGAGACACTGTGGTATTAATGGAGATTCATACTTCTAACGAAAGTCCTTTTCTGATTTAAAACAATGTTTTCTGCTTCTTCGGAGAGAATCTGATGAAGTGAGTTACTGTCAGTTTCCCGGTGTTTTCTAACTGTGGTTAACAAACACATTCAGCAGTGCGCAGCGTGCTCAGCCAGCTGTGTGAGTACCATTTGTTTCGCAAATCCTGATAATTTGTTTGAACCTCAAATGCAAAAACTGAAACACCAAAAGTAACCCTCAGTTTGAACTTGCCAGTACTGACTGAGAATGTGAAAGAGCCAGTGAAATGCAATAAAAGTTAAGCCTAAATAACGATAAAAAGAACAAAAATAGCAAGGAGATAATCTTGCAGCTTGGCAACAGGTAAAAGAGTTAGATTTGCCAAGAATTTGTATTCTTTTACTGGAACTCTCTGGCTAAGAGAAGGATTATCGAGCCGATATCAGACAGTTTCAAAGCCAAAATCAGTTGAGGTACAGGGTTCATTTTTGCACCATCAGAAGCTGCACATCAGTCAAGGCATAATTAATGATGAAAAATTTATGCAGGTTTCCAGAGGAATAAGAGCCCGAGGAACGCTGACCCCATTAATCACTTTTATTTGAACAAACACGTTGTTTTGACACTACCGTGTCATTATCAGATGACAGTCCTGTGCGCTCCAACCCCATTCTTTTTTACTGGAAATCTGTTTTTTATGAAGACAGGAGAAGATAGATATCTGATTCAGCTGCATTTTGCTGGAATACTATTTAAGACTTTCTAAACTGCACAAAACAGTCTTCTGTTAAAACAGGAAGCTGCCTTCAGATCTAAAATATCGTCATATATTTCCACTATGTTCATATGGCAAGCGTTTTAAAGAAATATATTCCTTGTTACACAGCCACAAACTTGTTTGCACACAAATCTTTATTAGGCTAACTAAATATTTCTAATGTTGCCAAAGCATTTCCTTCACAGACAATAAAGTCTGCAAAAAGTTAAAATGCTCTAATCAGCAGTTTTGCACGTGTCTAAACCAGTTGCATGTCACAGTGTTAGAAAATGAAACTGACTATCTCGTTATCTTTCCAAAACACCAGAGCATCATGAAAAGAAGCATTGCTTCATTTGACAGGAAACTTTTCCTTGTGTTTATACATTTGTGTTCAGTCTTTCAACTGCAAATGTTTAACTTATGTGCTTTAATAAAGTTAGTGAAAAGACATGTTTCCTTCTAAAAGGTCCAGAAATATACAGAGCTGGTGCACCAGTTCCAAGCAGGGGGTGACCTGAATAGATCAGCTGATGTTCTTAAAGTACAGAAGTCTGCAGGCTAGCATGATTTTGCAGAGTATCTTCCTTCTTGTTTATCCCAGAAGGCGGTGAATGGGCACAAGAGGAGACACAGTTTATGGAGGTAAGGGGAAAAAAGAGAGGAGGGAAACAAAAAGGGGTGACGGTAAAGTTCCCTCCGCTGCCAAGACTCTGACATTTTTTTCCATTGGGTTTACAGAAAACAGTATTTCTCGGGGATTAAAACTTAAAAAAAAAGAATCTGGCCTAGAAGAGTTGTTCAGATACCAAACATATGGCTCACATGCAAGTGTGCACCGAGGAGAAAAGCTGGTGGGGAGAAACATGCAAAGGTTTTAATGTAATTCATGTTTTTAGCCATTCATTCTCTCATTCATTCACCCAAGCGTGTCGTTAAAAATGGCTTCTGTTTAAGTGCCTATTTTTAACATCTTCTCTGCACAGAAAAAGCAGATTTTTCCCACAGAAACTAGATTCCTCATGTTTGACCCCTCCGCTCCCCCCCTCCCCCCCACTTTCCTCTTTCCATTTCCTCCTCTCTGCATCTCAGCTGTGAGGAAAAACAACCAGGTCCAAGTCATTGATCGTACACCAAAATCAGCAACAAAAAAGAAAACAAAACTGAAAAACAGTCGAACTGAGAAAGTAAAATGACACAAAAAAACCCACAGAACCAAAGCTGAAACTTTAAATCTTCTAACTGAAACGGGACTTTGTCTAAAACTAAATGTAGCAAGAGCTAGCTAAAAGGAGCAAAACAGTAATGAGAAGCTAAAAGGATCCAAAGGTTCGCTAGAAGCTAAACATACAAGGCTGACTAAAAGCTAAATGTAGCAAAGGCTAAATAGAAGCTAAAAGTAGCAAAAGTGGAGCCGAAATCTAAAAAATAGCAGAATGATAGCTAAAAACTAAAAGAGCAAGTACACTGAGCAGATTTCAAGGAAAACAATGTTTTAGAAGGAATTTAAGAGAGCTTGGTGTATTCCTGTGAAGAAAATATTTACTAATTAAGTTCAATATATTGAAAAGTATAAAAAGTACAAAATCAAAGCGTAGTGGCACCCTTCTCCTGAGTGAGATGAACATTTGATATGGCTAAAATGGCACAAAGTATGTAGAAGTAGTTAAAAATAGGAAAACAGTGGTGTGAACGCTGAAAAAGCCCCACATACATGATGAACCTCACATGCATTCGGCAGGTGATTGGAAGCTGCCGGTGTTCTGGTTACCATTATAATGATGGTCACAGGTGAGTTGGTGGTGGTGTAACCCTCTAGCGTGGGTGTTGCAGCTTCCACTGACATCTGGTCGTGATGTGAACACATATGACCGCAGTCAGCACCGCCCACTGAACGCAGCAGCAGAACCACACTGGCCGAGCAGCCCATGTTTCAACGCCGGGGTCTCCAAGTCCGGCCCGGTTCCGTCTGGCGGTGTCTTCTTATCTGGCAGAGCCCCTGGTCCAGCCAGCGGTGGCGTTCAGTCCAGATGCAACACCCAGATTTCCATCCGACCCTGCGGCAGTCCCACTCTGAAAGCCGGCTCAGGTTTTCCTGAACTGCTCTGCTCCAGACTCCAGCTCCTAATGTTGCTGACACACTGGCAGCCCTACATTTCTCCCCCCCTCCCTCCTTCTTTTCTTCTTTTCTTTTTTTTCCCCCTCGCTCTCATTTTTGTCCTCCGACACACACACACTGAATGCAGCTGTGTGTGGTTCAGCCCAGCCAAGCTTGTCCAACAAATCACACTCAGCAATAGCTGTCAGCTGACCAGAACCAGCTGCCACACAAACACACACACACCGAATTTTGTGCACACTGAAACTAACATAATTTTTTTTTCTTATTTTCATTCTCCTGCTGCTCTCTCTCCATTTGTCTCCCAATCAGTTGAGTACTTTCAAATGCAGATTGCGGTTTCCTTGTACTGGTGGGGCCTTACAGTGCAGATTCTTCACATCAAAGCTGATTTGGTGAAGTAATCTAGTGTTTTTGTGATGAAAATGTACAGTGATGGTGTGTGTTTATCCACATGCATGTGTTTGCCCCAGTGCTGCCGCAGGAGGGGGGGTTGGCTCTGGGGAGAGTGAAAGACTATTGAACGGAAAGTGTTTGGAAAATGGAGAGTGGGTGGCTTTATATATGAAGCCTGCGTGTCGAGATGACATCTAAAATCCCTATAACTTAATTTCAGCAAGCAGATGAACACGATGACATTGACGGGCTCCGTGTAGAAAATTCCACGGCATCACTTCTGATGTCCCTGACGTTCCCTTTCACCGCTCTAGTTTTTCTCGGGTCACAATAACATCTGGTCTCATTTTATTTTTCACGTTTCATTTTTCACTGAGCGCGGCTGAACTGAAATAAAAGGAGGACATTCTCAGAAGTAAATTAGCTTTGTGTGTTTGGAAATTTTTTAGTCAACATGAAATTTCTTTTTGTTCCTGCCAGCTGGACGAGTTGAACTATGAGTAGAGTAAAAACAAAGGTCTCATAAGAAAAACAAAAATAAAACATTGTGTCTGGGCAAGTTTGGCTGCCTTGAATTTGGTTAAATATTCTCTTCTCTTAAAACAAAAACAACACTGGGGCCATAACACCTACAGTATGTGTCTCATAGGATTATGCAGAGCTGAGATGCAGCGTCACTGTCCAACCTGTTGATGATGACAGGCTGAGACACCTACAGTATCTGTCAACCAATACCTCAAAAAGAGGTTCTTCTCTTAGCTACAGCTTTTATTAAACACAAGAACTCTCAAACCAAGATCAGTTGAAGTAAAACTAACTAGCAGCATTTAAAGGGATAGTTCAGATCTTTTGAAATGAGGTTCTGTGAAACATTATGACAGATTTTATATCTCACCTGCTGTAGATACCACTTTTAACAACCTCATAAAAATTCCATGTAAATAACTGTGTAATGCAAAGTTGACAGGCATGTTCAGACTCAAAAAATAGAGTTTACATGAACTTTTTATATAAATTTTTTGTTAAGACAGCAGCATTCCACTTTTGTCTCAGCTACTCTCACACTAGCTGTCAGCTCGTTGATCCAATCAGAATTAGGCTCTATTTCTCCAAACTGTTCAGAGAGCAGCAGGTAAGCTATTAATTGTTCTTAACCTTGTCACAGAACCCCACTTGAAAAGATCTGAACTACTGATTTAACAACTCTTCAGAGCAGGGATCTTTTAGGAATTCATTTCTACCATCTAAAACAACTCAAACCTCAAAGTTATTATAGGGGTTCAAATCACAAACTACACATTTTTATACTGCATCACTTTTGCACTGTTGTTTACACTGAAGACTGGTTATATTAGGACACAGTTTGCAATTTAGTAGACTGGCAAATCTACCCACTTTGTATCTGATGCAGAAGTAATATGATGTAAAACTTCAAAACAAGCCTTGTATTAATTATTGTCCAGCGCAAAAAGGCAAAGGTGGAGCGATAATGGTTTTTGAACCACTCAACAAATTTTAATGAAACTTGCAGAAAGCAATTATTGGAAATACATGCACAACTGATGAACTTTTGCAGTAAACTTGATTCAAAATGGCTGCCACAGCCAACTGACCTTAAAAAACCCAAAATAGCTAAAGCTCAATCATTTTTACAGATATTGCCCTAGAATTTGGTGTGTTAGGAGATGACAGTCACTCACAACACATACTCTGAGCACTACACATTGTGTAAGCTCTATGCCTAAGACTTGAGCAATAACTGTTGGAGTCAACCCTGTTTGTCTGTTAGCAAAATATCTTATGAACTACTGGATAGATTTTAATTAACATTCAGAAAGTAATCTTTGGATCTGCATCTACAACTGATTAACTTCTGGAGTCAATCCAATTCGAAATTATCCAACACAAAAACTTCTAAACCAACGTCAATTTACAGATATTGAGCTAAACCTTGATGCGGCAGTAGCTGAGAGTCATTCACAACACATGCTCTGAGGGTGACATCTCACGATATTGCCTGAGATTGTGCATAACAGTATTTTCAAGGTTTGACCAAACGACTACGACTCTGTCATTTCTCAACATAAGATGATCTAATCTAAAACTCTGGCATGAAAGGCCTTGCATGATATGCCTTCCTTCAAGGATAGCTAGGCCTCTATTTCATTTACAGAAAAATGCATTCTAAAATATATGTAACCAAGAAAATTATAGAAAATAGTTTAAGAAATATTAACATGAACAGATGCGAACATCAAGGGTCATACAGAAGATGCTCACGATTTAGCTTCATATATCATTGTTTTTAAAATGATCAGCTAAGACAAGTAAGATATAAGCATTTGCACACTTATAGTTCCCTGCAAAGGAGCGGTAACCATGGTGACGTTGTTGGGTCATTATTAAGCTCATTAAGTGTCCATGTCAGTGTGGCACACAACCCCACCCATCACCCACATATATGCTCATTATTATAACACTTTACATGGCTAAATATAAACAGCACAACACACAAACGAACAAACTGAAAGACACACAAAAGTATAGACATGTAGAACTGTAATCCCCATCCCACACAGTGTTGTTAACTCAGATGACAGAGAGTACACGCTGTGTAAAACACAATGTAGAAAAAGACAAACATTAACTGTGCTCACTATCAGCCCCTCCCTCTTTCCAGATCCGCTGCCTCTCACTATAGGCTACTCAGTGCAACATGCCTTGTAACAGCAGCTTTTACACTCCGAAGCCACAGAAATGGGCTTTGTTTGTACGCCAGGCTTCCACAATGGTCCTGTCATGCAAATATGCCCACACAAACATGCCCTCCAGCTGCCAGCAATGTCGCCATGTTACACAGCTATCTACATCTCATTCACTCTGCCTCCCTTCACACAAATCTTTTAACATGTTACGCTATCATGAGCCGCTAAAAGCACTCAATCTGCCAGAACGTATAATGTTCTTCTCAGGTGTTACAGTAAAATTTACAGACTGAATTAGACTCCACTTCTGGACATTTTGAGGCTGAGCTAAGACTACAAATGTAGCAACAAGATAGTCCGTTATCTATTCTGCTAAACCATAAATGTTCCTGTTTAAATGTACTCATTGCAACGTCAAACATAAAAAAGTTATCTTGAACTTTATCAAATGGTGCAGTTTGAAAGAGTTTACTCCAGTAGTTTTCCACATATACTGTATTAATATGCAATATATCATCTTTGGGCATGCACTCAATGTAAACAAAGCACTAGGCTGAATCTGCCAAAAACATGTGGAAGCTCAAGTCACATGATTGACTTATATCAGGCTGGCCATAGTCTGTGTAGGTAAACAAATATAGTGGAATTCGACAAGCAGAGTCTTGGAGAAGCCTTTTAGGTGGAATAATAAGAGTGAATCTGCTGCTGAACACAAAAGAAAAGAAAAAGATTGATTAGGACAACTGTCTAGAATAAAAATAGGGCATAAAGCAGGGCGGCAGAGTGTCATAAAAACAGAGCTCGGCATTCAAACACGTGGCTTTTGCAAAACTTCTGCTTGACCAGTAAATTTAACGTTTCATCATGGGGTTTTTTTCAACTCCTGACGCTCTAAATGTTTATAACTCGAATCATAATTTATCTCCAGTCTGTGATACGGTAAGTCTATTTCATCTGAGATTGTTAATTAAAACTATCAGCATACTTCACTTAACAAATCTCAGCATAAGTAAGTACCAACACATCAAAGTTGTCCAATTTCTCATTTCCTATGTGGCTCCAACATGGACATCACCATTGTTGGCCTATTTTCAGTCACTTCAGCTGTTTCAGTAGGTAAAACAAACACAAGTGGTAGTTTAATTAAAGGACACATTAGGTATGGAAATGACAAAAATAATGTCTGGATTTTGCAATAAGTACCTTTAATATCATCCGTATGTTTGAGGAAGTACATTGGTGTCTGCCTCTTTTCTTCTGCTTCTTTTCTGTCTGCTTTATTTGATTATTTTGTAGCCGCTTTAACAACCTGCTTGGTGACTGTATTAAGGAGAATAGGGTTGGGGGACAGGGACAGAGGTGTCAGGAGATGGAGCAGAGAAACAGGGTTGTCAGCTTGTGTGCGCTGTCCTTCACACTTACACAGACACTCTTGTTTGGGTAAGCAGCCCAAGGGTATGATATGGCGCTGAGCAGTCTGGATCTAGGAATGTTTGAGTGAATGACTTTAGGTTGAAAATGGACTATATAAATCTGAAAGGATTTCATCCTTTGGATAAGACATGATGATTTGTATTCAAGGCAAGGAGGCCTGAGGTGAAGTCTTAAATGGATTCATGTTACAGTCATTAAGGAAAAAGTATGCTTTCTGTTTTCGCTTTTTAATCCATCCATCCATTTTCTTTACCCGCTTTTTCCATTCCGGGTCACGTGGAGCCGGTGCCTATCTCCAGCAGTCACTGTGTGAAAGGCGGGGGACACCCTGGACAGGTCGCAAGTCCATCG
>JAOXNZ010000091.1:12842554-12854782 GCA_028566095.1 Kryptolebias brasiliensis
GGTTCTTTAGTGAGTTTTTGCAGCGCCGCTTAACCCTGTTTCTTCTTTATTTTATGTCAGATTTTAGAGAACTTGCATGGACACGTGTACAACTTTTGGACAACCTATGAAAAAAGTAGTAATGTAAAATATAAGGCACAAAATCAAAATCTGGCATGTTTTTATACACTGGAGACATAAATATTCTAATTTAACTGAATAGGGGTGCAATAAACATCAACATTTACGATGGATATCAAAGTAGACATTATCCAGGTGATGCGTCATGGAAAGTCAACTAAACCTTCCAATCACTATTTCATGCAAATAAACCTACTGGCTTAACTCTAGATATTATGTCTGAGAGGGACACACAAATATGTAGTGATTAGGATGCTTAACACTGCAAAGTTCTTAGAGGAGAGGACAACTACATGTTGATTAGAAATTACAATGAAATTATGTAGTTCAAAACACAGTAATCCATGTAATTTAATATATCATGAAGTGCAATAGTTTATATTGACTATCAATAAGCTATTTTTCGCAGAAAACAATAATTTTGTCATAGCAGGAAAATGAACTTCAACTTGTAACATTGATGAATATTGTTTTTCAGTAAACTGTGTTAGCGTGGCAGCTAGCCAACAGCCATGAAACGGAAGCAGCAACATAAAACTCAAATGCTATTAATATAAGGAATTCCACGGGTACTTTTTGTGTTTGGCAAATAAAATAAAAAAAACACCAATAGAAGATGATTTTAACATATTGCAGTGAATCACTTTGTATTAACAGTTATTATATAACTAAAAATATAAAGGTTTTAGCTTGTAAATGGAGCACTTTGCAATACTCATTTTTAAATTTATTGTTTTGCACACTTACATGCAAGACAATCTTTAGCATTTGTTTGATGTGATACTGATCTGCACACCCATTGAAACAGTAATTATGTGTCAAGAATCATTATAATTTCCAAAGTCGTGTTCTAAAAAAAATACTTGATATGTTTTAAACATATTATTACTCTTTCTCCTAGGACGTTAAAGTGAGAAAAGTGTAAATGTGTGTGGAAAATGTTAAACTAATATGCACAAAGAAAACTCCACTCAGTTGTTTTGTTGAGAGGAGCTCTGGGGGCTTTGGATCAATGTTTCCTGCTAGCATCTACATCTCAAACATCAGAAACATTTGCATTGTTTGATTGTGGAAACACCAAGTTTAGACGTACAGTAAGAGCATTAGCCCAAAGGTTTTTTTTTGTTGTTTTTTTCTGTGCTTTGTGTTTTCTTTTTAATACATATATTTATTTCTGTATAGGGGAAAGTGGGGTTATATTTGGAGAGATTGATATTCTCTATTTACAGAATGAATTTTATTAACCAAACCAGAGGTTGCCAGCTCTTGCTTGCATGTTGGGGGTTAAGGGAGTGTCTGGAGTTGAAAAATATCACAGTAACCTTTGCTTTAACCCCACATATGAGCACTTATTGATTCATTCACTTTGAAGAGGTCCTTGAAATTGTTTTGATGAGGAACTATTGTGGCAGTCTGTTGGGGCTTCGGAGGCACTAGTCCAAATGAGAATGTCTCCAAGCTGGAGACAGATAGACAGACAAACTCACAAAGGCTGTACAAAAAGACAGACAGACAGGCAGACCAAAAAAAACTGGAGAAAAAGAGTAAAGGAGTTATTAAAAAAAAAAGAGAGCGAAACCCTTGTTTCAGAAACAGTGACTTTCCTGCCAATAGAAAGTGATGGCTGAGCTGTTGCAATATCCATGTCTCTGACAGAACTCAGAGCGTATCAGGCTTATCACATTACTTGGGGAAAAAAAGGGAAAGGGTAGAAATAATCAAAAATGCATCAGAAATAATGCACTTTTCAGACTCTATCCATCATTGTTTCGGCACCCTCGATCCTTTACGAGAAGTGAGCGAGCCGAGGGAGGGGGCGAGGCGCTTGCTCCCGCTCCCACCGCCAAAGAGCAGGATGGGTAATTAAATTGTGTGTCGCTCTCTAAGAACTAAAATGAATGAAATAGATGAATGCTATTGCATTATGCCACAATCGTGACCTGCAGAAAACTAATGGCAGAATAATAGTTTTAGGTACTGGCTCTGTTTTCCCTGACAGCCACTTGAGTGAATATGCAACAGTACTTGCTGTCAAAATGGTTTGTCCTACACCTTGACTATGTGATGGTCGTCCCGTTTTTCAGTCTGTGAGCCTTCTTACTTATTTCACAGCCCTCCCTCACTCATATAATCCACTGACCTTTCTCTCCCAAGCTGTCATACTCGCAAAACCTTTTTGCCAGGGCAGCATGGAGTCCAAAGTGGCTGAACCGATTTAGTTTTTTGTTGCTGTTGTTGTTGTTGTTGTTGCTTTTCAAGCAAACAGCCGGAGCAGTGGTCTTTTTCTCTATTCCACATGCCTCCCAGAGATGGGCGCCTCTGCTTTGTAGTTTGTTGACTGTAAAGAGCTGAGAAAATTGTCCTGAAATCCTGAGCAAAAAGGAGTGTAAATAAAAGATCAAACCAGGCCTGTGAGCAGAACCAGCGGCCTGGTACTCAGTGCAATAACTCACCATGCGTCGCTGCACATTAGCTTGATGCGTTCACTCCGGGGTGGAGAGAGTTAGCCAGGAGCTTTTCTCCGCTGCGGCCCTGTTTACTGTACAATCACCCGAGGACGTACAGCATATTCTGCTGTTAAGAAACGCAGTTTACTGAAACTTTAAAGTTTTATAAGTTGCTCCACAGGGGATCACTTTTCACTGTAAGATTAAGGAATTAGAGTAGTGAAGGTGTTTAGAGTTAGAAGAAGGTAGGAACCCTGAAATTATTCCAAAGGCTGCACCGCCAAAGAGATTTAATGTTTGATGCAGGATGTCTAAAAATTTGTATTGCTTTTACTTTAGAGGTCTATGAGGGTTTAATACTGAAATTGGATAGATGTCATTTTAAAAACCGATGAAAATGAGATGAAGTTGCTCCTTGTGTGGCACCTGGCCAGAAGATGGCAGCACCCAGCTACGCTTTGCCCTCCTCTGATCTCTGTTCTGTCCACTGGTCGGATATGTTGTGCCCAGTGATGAATAGAGTCGTTTTGTGGCTCCGCTTGCCACGCGGTGTAGATTGCTGAGCTGACTGGGGGCCTGGTTCTCCTCAATGCTTTCCACATTTAAACATGCTGAACCCGTTAACTGCGGCTTTTCTTGATCCTCTCACAGATCAACAGCTGAACAAGAGAATCACTTATGACACATCCTGGCAGTGAATACTAAACACAACCTAACAAATAGCTGTCTGCACAGGGAAACAAATGAGAAAATGCCAGCCATTTCTAAATACATAAGAAGACAAATGTACACAAACCTTTTAAATGACTGCTCAAACTTTGCAATAGCCTTGAAGTAAAAGTTGTTCTATTGTTAGACATAGACAGCCTGGGTTTATTTCTGTTTGTATATGCTGCAGGGGGTTGTAGCGCTGCTCCTGTTGGCCCTGTTATTTGATTTCCTTTTTTACAAAGGCCACAGTCAGAGCTCATGTCAAAAGAATGCATGGAGGAACAAAACAAGCTTGACTAATAAATACCCGCTTTTTACCGAATGTGTGTGTTTTAAAAGTCGGTGCCTGTCTTCCGGGCTGTGCTGGATGTGATCTTCCTAGAGTGCGTTTGACAAAACCATCTTACACACAAAACAAAGGCAGCATGGGACTCCTCCAACCCTCTAATGATGTTTAATGATACCCATCAGTGATGGGATACAAACACACACACACACGTATCAGGAACAGCAGCACCTTCCCTACTGTGGAATTGCACACAGGTGATAATCAGGTCAGCCTGCAGGTCTCCAAGGATTGGAGGTATATTCATGAACATTCCTGGCGCTCTTTTGTGTTACTTCCTGCGGTAAAACAGCGAGGCGCTGCAGTGGAGCCAGCACAGGCCTGCTTGCCCCTGGGTGCACCATCCCCGTGTCTGTGCTGAGGGAGACGCACACCTTCTCTGGGATATAAAAACACATTCCGGCTCCATGTAGACATATCATCAGAATATTAACCACCTTATTTGCATAAAAATCCCTCCCAGTCATCTACGTCTGATTTGAGGCTTGGCATTGAAATCAGCACCTCGACTTAAAATAATATCTAACAGCATTCTATATTTCTTTTAAACACTGAACATGTGTGCATGTGTGATATTACTTGAGGTTGATACTCGAAGCCAACTACCTCCTCCTCCACGTTCAAAGCTTCTACAAACAAAAACCAAAAGAACACAAAGGCGTGGGTTCAGAACGTTAGTTTCTTTTATTTATTTATTTATTTTTCAAGAACGTCAGCTTCTGCTTTTCAAAGATTTGACTCCATAGAGCTGCAGTGAAATAAAAACCCTTTGGTAAATTGATTAGGCTCTCTAAACTTTTTAGTTTTTTTTTTGATGCAACTCAATGTGAAAATGTTCGATTTTTCAGCTCGCTTGCACTGGAAAGTTCACAAGCGCGTCTTGTCTTTTTGTTTTCTCAAGCTGGGAACCCCCGGGCCTTCCGGTAGAGCAGGTGTAGTAATGTTTTTGTTTTTTTCTATTTGTAGAGGGAAAAAACTGCTTGTGTGACACCTCAAGTTATGTGTTCAGTCATGAATTTTAACTTTTTGGAACTTGTATTGGTTGTATTTTTCGCCTTTTTCTGTTTTATTTTAGTTTGGAACACTTCTGTGAGAAATTGAACCTGTGAATACAATCTAAGAAAGCAAAAGTAATTTTTTTGTTTTGGGATTTTTTTTTTTTTTTTTTTGAGGGGATGGGGGTAAATGGCCTGCACTTGTATAGCGCTTTATCTAGTCCAAGGACCCCAAAGTGCTTCACACTACATTCAGTCTTTCACCCATTCATTCACACATTCACACACTGATGGTGGTAAGCTAAATTATAGCCACTGCTGCCATGAGGCAGACTGACAGAAGTGAGGCTACCACCAAACCCTCTGACCACCACCAGTAGGCAAGGCAGGTGAAGTGTCTTGCCCAAGGACACAACAGCCGAGACTGACGGAGCAGGGGTTCGAACCGGCAACCCTCCGGTTACAAGACGAACCCCTTCCTCCTGGTGGCTCAACTACTGCCCGGTTTTCTTAGATTTTTGTATGTTTATGTCTTCATTCTTCCTGTCCTGCGTCCTACATGTTTTGACCCTCTTTCCGTGCCCTGATCTACCTCTTTCCCCACAAAGAGACCCCAAATCCTGTCAAGACTTTGAGACCAGCTCGGCTTTTTGTCTCGGCTCCCCTCAGTGTCAGCATGTCTCCAGCAGAGCTTTGTAAACAGCTCAGCCACAGCACAGGACCCACTGTCAGAGCCTGATTGCCCCCCAAACAAGCCCCCAATCAAATGAAAGTATGAAATAAATCACAAGTGATTAGCTTTGCTTCAAGTGTTGGCGTTTGGCCGGCATGGCTAAATCTGAGGGTCAGGTTTAATGCGTCAAATAAACATTGCAGTCCAGCTTTGTTTGTTGTGCACACCAGACTATACAATACATTTTTTTGGACTTTGCTGTTTTCATGATGAATCAGAGGGAGAAAAAAAATCACAAAATGATGAAGAGGCAGCAGTGGAAGAAGTGTTTAGCAACCTTCCTGATGGGAAAGTTAGAATACTTCAAGATACAAATATATATACCTCTAGTAGAACCATATTGCACAAAGTTGTTATCACCAAAATGTACTTTATGTTTCATATTATGTGTAACATTACTGGCTGAGCCCAAATGTAAATTCTACATTTTAATACTGCAGCTGAAACACTTTTTTTTTCTTATATAAATAGTTTTGGGCACCTAAATATATTGTCTATTTTTTATGGAAACCGTGAAATAGAAGTTTAAAATATTCAGAGTTTTCAAATAAATCCAGTGAAGTAAAAAGTTGAAAACATTTTCAGAGAAATAAAAGTAAAAAAAAAAGCACTATTCAACACTTGAATAAATGTTTTTGGTTTTTGAAAACCATTCTAAACTATTGTAAATGAAAGTAGTATTCCTTGAAGGAATGCATATCACCTGCCACTTTGCAAGGCAAAGTTTGAAACAAAGATGTTGCGTCATTTGTTAGCACTCAGAGTATGTGTTGGGAACAACTGTCTGGTACTATCATGCCAAATTCAAGCCTAATATTTGTAAAATTGACTGACTCCCAGCCATTTTTATGTTTGCTTTGGTTGGTTAGCTGTGGCAGCCATCTTGAAAAAAGAAAGTTAGTCAGCCGTATGAGTTTCATTAAAATCCGTCCAGTGGTTCATGAGATATTTTGGTAACAGACAAACAAACACACACACACACATAGTGGCACATACATGACAAGTCCACCTTTCATGGTGGGCAGTAAAAAGTGCAAAAAAAGAAAAAAGTTAAGGTGAAAGTGCAAAACAAAGGATTGAATGAGTAAAATTAGAGCCTAAATCTGATCCAGCGTACCGTCTGCGCGGGGCTGAGGCAGTGGTTTTGGTGTTAACGCGATGCCGTACGTGTGATAGCCGTGTAATAGCATGTCATTAAACTGTTATGGTTACACAGCTCAGCAGAACAGAGCAGTGGGTGTAAAACCTTGAACGAGGCAAGGCCCTTCAAGCCCCAGCCAAAGCAACCATCTTCAGGGTAGAGGGGAACGTGCAAGGGTGTGTATGTGTCATCTCATCACAGCACCCAGTCTGATTTGTGTATGCAGCATTATAGTTTAAATAAGCACCTCAACTCTTGTGCCACTTCTCAAGCATTTGATCAAAATCCAATATATCTAAGTAAAGCAGAGTTATGGCCCACTACCTAAAGAAAATACACTGATAACTGTGCTTCAGCTGCGAGCCTGAACACAGGAGTTATGAAGCACGAGGGAGGAGGAGAGACGTGGCAACTGCAGCGAGGGGAATTTCTGATTTACCTCTGCACATTTGTTTCTGTGTTAGTTTCTTGCTGTAGCCGAAATGTTTACTCTCATGACTCAAAGTGATTTTATTATTTTACCTCAAATGACCACTGCAAACATGAAGACATTAACAAATTGTTGCCTGAGCCGAGTATGTATAACAAAAGTCTGGCGTTCTGATTTGAAGAGTGTTTATAGAGCACGACCTTACAGGCCTCGTTCTCATCTCGGTCCAAATGTGGTTGCACCTCAGTCATCTGTGCCAGAATCTGTCTCTTTTCAACTTTTCTCGCCGCAGCTGGATTTAAAACCCTTAAAAAAACATCTTAATTAAAAGTCTGTGTCCTGACCGATGTTATTACAATCCTTAACATGCCAGTAAACACTGATGAAGGCGAGCAGTAATGTGACCTGCTTGTGGATTTATGTAACCCTGTGAAGGCTACCTATGCTGCTGGGTGGGTGGGTTGACGGTGCAGGGAAACTGATTTCCCGTTGGCCTCAACACTCTACTTTTGATCTCCCTTTTTCTCTCCGTCTATTCTGCTAAAAAAGTCTTTTCATTCCCTTTCTGGAAAATCTGTTTCTTATAAGATCACACACACAGAGTTGGAGTGGGACGCGAGAAGAAAAGGAGACAGCAATCAAATGTAGAAGAATGTTAAGACAAAAAGTTTTGTTTTCTGCCAGTTTTCTCTCCATTGTGGAAGACTCCGTGTGTCGGTCCTGGATTTAATTTGCAGTTTAAAGTTACTTGTTGATGGAGTGGTGTTAAACAGATAGGATTATCCGTACAGAGGCTCCAGAGCCCCTTGCAACCACAACACATAGACCAAAGAGAGCCGAATGTATAAAATGTTGTGTTTATTTACTGTAACAAAAGAAAGAAAGGCCCCAAGAATTTTGTTCTTCTATCTGAAAACAAAATTTCTTCATTGTATTGTGATATTATATGTAGGATTGGGCCTTCAGATTAAAAATGTTCTTATGGGTGTTTCCTGATCTGTCATTGGTGGGATGAAGGTTTGGCTATGCTCAACCAAAAATAACTGTTTGATAAATGTTGGTGCAAATAATCAAATAAATACAGAACTTACAGTTAATACTAAACATGGTAGAAAAGTTCCAATGTAATGTCTGCTTCTTGTTGGAAAAACTTTTCATCTAGTCATCACCGTTGGTACACATCTAAGCTCCAGCTTGCCTTAGAAAACAGTCAGATTTTGCACAAATATAAGAAATGAGGTGTCAGAAAAGTGTAAACCTTAGCAACATTTGTATATTCATGTCTTTTCTGGCCACTTTGATGCAGTGGAACAATCTATGAATCCAACATAGCACAAAGCAATGACTCATATGGTAAATGGCTTGCACTTGTATAGCGCTTTATCTAGTCCAAGGACCCCAAAGTGCTTTACACTACAGTCAGTCATTCACCCTTATGCTCATATGTCATAACTTAAGTTACAGGCAGCCATGTTAGTAAAAAGGTCTTTACTTTTATTTCTGTTTTGGCCTCCTCCAGTTGTCAAATTCTGCTTTGAAGTTAGCAGCATTGTTCCAGTTGTTCAGAAATTGAAGCATCAGAGACAATTTTCTTGAAATGCGTCAAGCTTTACTGAAAAACGATTAGACTGTATCCAATGTAACTTTTGATGACTGCAATACTTGCAGCTGCCATACTGATCTGATATCAGTCCAATCATTAATTATAGTGAAAAACATTTAATTCCTAATAAAAACAAGCAAATAAAAACAATGAAAAACATTTGGATAATTGGGTTTGGATTACTGTGGTTCAGAAAAGGGTTTAATCTTCAAAATATTTGGGTCAGGTCTACAAGGCAGCCGCTAGTTTGGCTTGTCTTCTGTTTGGTTTTAGACCGAAAATTTAACACAGGTTTATTTAACCTTTTGTATTTTAACAGCTGCTGCCCCTTATGACACTAAAGAAACGAGGGTCTTCTAATTAAATCAGCAATAAGATGAAACTTGTTCAAAAGACAAGAACTGACTCATGAAACAATGCTTTATACATCTCAAAGCGTTTGCTGAATAACCTGGGCTGATGAACTGCTCGTCTGGTTGGCTCATTTGGTACTTTTGGGAGGAAAGCTCATGAGCTCAATGTATCCACTGAAAGAGAATAGCAGGATTAACAAAAAAGATGAATGATGTGTTTTGTAATGACAGGAGGCAGCAGTAACTCTGTGTACAGACCAGCATTCAGCTTGACCCTCACTGATCTCTGCTGTCTATTGCACTCAGAGCTGAAGAAAGCTGATTCACTTTCAAAAAACACATCACTTGTCAAAAGGAGCTGTCAGACACTAAGGCAGGAAGGCACTTTAATTAGAAGATACAAAAGTAAGGCCCCTATCCTGGATGTGACGTTTCTGTTGATCTGGCATTTTTCTCTAAAAGAGCTCAGAGACGAGAGAGCCTTCAAGAAAAACGAAAACAGAGAAGGAGGAAAGAGAAAGCTATGGGTTTGAAGGACGTACTAAAGCACATAGCTGCGTATTTCATGTTTTAACCTATCAGAACTTCAAGAAACTGTACTCTACAATACGGTTATGTAGCTTTGTCAGGGAAATTTGAACATTTCTGGTCTGAATTGCTACCAAAATGACTATTCATGTGATAGTTCTAGTTCTTCTTCCTACCGTGGCAGTTGCTGGGAGAAGGAAGGTGTCCCATTCAGAATGCAGCTGTCTGACACAGAGATGCAACCAAATCAGTTTGAATCAGAGTCAGGAAAAAAGGAGTAACCCCACAAAGAAGTTCAATTGTTAAGGCTTTAACGGGACATTACTGAACAAACTCAGTTCTTGTGAACAACTAGTCCTAAATACGACACATGATGTTCCTTGATATTGCAGTAGGGCACAAAATGGATCTGTTTCAATGCAAATAATCAAATTAACAATGGATTGGTGCATTGATATTGGTGCGTTGAAAAGATGCATGTTGCTTAGTAGAACTGTCAATGAAACATTTCACAAACTAAGCTTATTTTATTGTTCTTGCAGTTTAAATGGCAGGAAAATACTTTGGATTTTCGATGGTTCATGGTCAAGCTGTGAGGGTATAAAGGTACAATATCAAGGTTTTTGTTTTTTACTTTCACCTAGTTGTGTGACTTTAAACAGCACTGCAAAGAACAGCTTACCGAATGAAATGCTTTCTAATCAGTCAGGCCCTAAACAAACAAGTCACAAGTTTGTTTTTTTCCACTGATATGAGTTAGTACTAATTTCAAACACACAAAAATGTGCTCCCAAGCACAGAAAAAAGTCCCTTTTTAAAAGGTTGCAATGGATTTGAGAACTTGATTTGCTTGAGTTAATGTTAGATGACTTTTTATATCAACCTTCACAGACTTTGACAAAATAAAATTGTGTAATGTGTTGAAACAAGCGGTATTTAAGTTTAGTAGAAGTTGTTTGTTAATTTAATGAGCCGACATATAAAGTCATCCATTAAAACTTAGAGAAAAAACGCAAACCAAACCATTATTGTTCAAACTTATTTTGTGTTTTCTGTCCTATATCTTTCTTCTCTATCCTGGACTGTTTCCAAACGTCATTGTAACCTTTTCTCTTTTTCGCTCCTTTTTCATGTTATACAATTTTAATTTCCTTTCCAGTTTATCTTAACTTTTTTTCTTTATCTCTCTTCCCCCACCTTAAACTTCTTGCATCTCCTTTCCTTAGCTTTTGTCTCCCCACTCCACTTCTCTCCCATGAGGTCTGTGTTGAGAGCACGACAGTAGAATTTGTTTTGCTGCCTCTCATCAGATTAGTGTTGATTTTTCTGCCTCCAAACCGCAGCTCAGCAGAGCGGATGAACTTTAACTGTTTATCAGAGGCACATTTACTCTGCTCTCCTCAGTGGCTCTACGGTTTGTTACATGCCATTTGCAATGAAATAAAAATCGATGGATGCAAAAATGTGGTTTTTATGACCCGCTGTTTGTGAGCCCAATTATGATTTCCTACTTAGCAGGACGTGGAATGTCAGTCCCACCGGTGTGCTGCTTTAACAGTGGAACGCGATCTTGGTGGTGTAACAGTTCGGTTTTTTTGTTCAGATTTGTTCTTATAGTTGTGCTTGTTGTTTGAATCAGAGAAAATTGCTCAGTTGAGCAAACATTGCTTTTATTTGTCTCATGGCATTTGTCTGGATCAATAGGAAGCAAATCATAGTTCAATATTAGATCATTTGTAGCTGGTTGAATCAAACATCTGTCTGTGCTCCTCTCACACGTAGGGTTTTAGCAAACTACTAGGGACTCTGGGCAATGAAACCAGTAGTTAACTTTAGCCCCTTCCACTCAAGCTGAGTTGCACACCAGACAATGATGACACAGTGTCATGTCAGAGAAGTAATGACTAAGATTTACACTCTATTATTAGAGCTGGGCCCCCGTGAGCTGCCACTGGAGACCCTTTCCTCTCTCATCTAGATCCAGCAGCAGTGAGGCAACAAGACACAGTTCACAGCTAATGTACTGAATCACTGACCACAATATAACAAGCTGTTAAAACGAATAATTATAGTGTTCTGTGTGCCTATTTATCTTTATTCCCACACTGTTTTTGACAGGAAGTAGACAGATTTTGAGATGTTATGATGTAAATAGCAGTATTACTGTTTCTCATAGGGAATTTAAGTGTAGACACGGTTGAAGAAGTCCTTACTGCATGTAATTCCATGAACTAACCACTCCTCTTAACACTTGTAGGAGCTCATTAAGCACACAAATGAAAACACTTCACTGATAGGGCTGCTCCCCCTTATTTATCTAATGGTATGAGAGCAACCGTTCAAAACTGCTAAATGGGTGTTCTACAGGGTTCAATTTTAGGACCACTGCTTTTGTGCTTTGTGAACTGCCTGAAAGTTGTAAAAATTTTCAGTGCCAAATTCATGCAGATGATGCTACAGTATTTGTAAAGACTCAACATCACGTCACACAGTTATCTAGCAAACAAATGATGATGTTTTTTTAAAAGCGCACAGTGCAGAAGCTATAACAAGTGGAGCCGTTAATGGGAACTGTAAACCAGTAAGGTACAAAACATGATTTGGAAAATCTTCTATTTTGTTTTTGTTTTGTTTCGCAGTTTTCAATTTTCAGGTGAAACAATTGCTCAAACAAAAACCAATTTCTGCACACTAACATACATCTGCTTATAAGACATATACATTTTGTATACTGTTTGTATAAACTTTATGTGTTTTTTTGTTAATACTCTATTGATTCAATGCTGTATTGGTAGTTTTGTTTGTTTTAGAAGTGTAGCTT
>JAOXNZ010000091.1:12929074-12936574 GCA_028566095.1 Kryptolebias brasiliensis
GTGTGCACAGGGAGAACATGTAAACTCCACCCAGAAAGGCCCCAGGCCGGGATGCGATCCTGCAACCTTCTTGCTGGAAGGCGACAGCTCTAACCACTACGCCGCTGTTCCACCCTATTATTGTTATTGTTATTATTTGTCTGTTCTGTTCAGGAGAAGACGACGTTCCAGCAGCAGTTCTTCTCGCAGTTCGCCTCACAGGAGGAGGAGTCGAAGTGCAGACAGAGACAAAGGGAGAAGCCATCGTTCACACAGATCACGCAGCCGTGACAGAAGGTAGCACCGTCATACATATCGTTTGCTCTACATGCTCTCATTTTTGCTCGTTGAGTTGTGGCTTACTTAAACTTTTCTGAGCTGCATTTTTTGAGATAACAAATAAATTAGGATTGTAGGTTTATTATTTCATAGTGAAAAGCAGTGTGACTTAGAAAGATTTTGTCTTAAAGTCAGCTTGTGGATTGTAAGGATGTAACCTCACATACTTGTACCGTGACAGTATAGTGAATACGTTTTGAATGGGTACTATGAACTGACAACAAAAACGTCCATCGCAGGCAATCATAGCTCCCAGAGCGGCCGCATGTTTTATTTAACTGCATTTTGCTAACAGCCCTGACAGAAAAGAAGCAGAGAAAGATCCTTTTTTTAACACTTTAGACCAAACAGAGCATGGTTGGTTCAGAATAACACTCAGACGCAAAGACCTTCGTGTTTAATTCAAATCAGCTGTGTGGGAAAAGCTTTGCAGTGCCACTGATTGTGGACAGCTGCAGTGGAGGGAGATGCAGGTATGGCAAGCAGTTGGATCATGTAAGCAATGCTTTGAAAAGTCTTGTGGCAAGCATTTGTGTGTTCATTCAATATCCTTGATAACAGGCTTTATTTTTTCACACTATCGCTAAGCTAACTTTATTTATTTTATATTTTCACATTGAGAGCTGGTATTCAGTTCTGTTGCTTTTTGTTTTAAAAGTAAATTACTGAAGCAAACACTCCTTGGGTTTTGTTTTTATTAAATTTTTTTGGTAATAAACTAAAAAACCCACATACGAACTGAACTTGGGAAGAAATCTTTTCAGTTTTCTGCTCCATCTTCTTGGAACCAGTTGCAGAAATACATGACCTTAAAGGTGCTGTTGTCACTACATGTTTTTAAGGCTGTTCTTACTGACTTTGAGACGGAATCATCTGTTTGTAAATGTTTTAACAGGAATTTTTAATTAATTTATGACAATGTCAACTTTTCTGTTTTTGCTGTGAATGTTCTGTAATTTCTGTGTGCTGTTGCCAGTCTTGGCCAGGATTCTCTTGCAAAAGAGATTTTTAATTTCAATGGGATTTTCCTGGTGAAATAAAGGTTAAATGAAATAAATTAAATAAGTATTAGTTTTTTAGTAATATTATTTTGTAACTTTCTGTTTGACACGTGGCCTGTGGGTTACTCTTTACATTTCAGATCAGATTACAAAAAGACCCAATTACAAGGGTGGTTTGGGTTTTCTTTTGGCCTCTACTTCTGTGAGGATTATTAACTGTTAAAAACAAAAGGTGGCATTTGGTTTCTTTTTCCTTTTTCTTCTTGTATCAAGCCCATACTGAATCATGAACTGTTATACCCTTAGTGCACTGCCATGACAGATATGTCTTGTTTAGGAGAAAACATTCTGGAAGTATGTAGAGCATAAATACATCATTTTGTCGTTCTATCGTAAGTGATCACATATATTACTTGGAAACTTGTGTCTTAAGTCTTGATTTCTGGGATTTGTGTACATGACATGTCTAAGTTTGTCCTTGTTACTGGTTTTCTAAATGTTTGCGTGTATGTGTTAATGATACAGAGAAACAGCAGGGCATGTGCAACACAGTCCAATCTGTCTGCCAAAATAGCTTTGCTTTCGCTCATTAGAGCAATTAAAACATCATTAGACATATATATGAAAAATAGTTATTATTTCTGTTGTTTTTTATTTTTTGTCAAGGACAAATTTATTTATGCAAGACTGATGTGTACGCACCTGCACCACTGTGTACACACACACACACACACACACACACACACACACACAACCATAGCTAGCCCTGCGTCCCTTTCAGTAACATAAAGAGAACGTCTCTGTGTGTGGTGATCCATGTCATTAGCATCACTAATCTGTTGCTAATGAACCAGTAAACCGTTCTGTTTTTTTTAAATCCCTCACACACACACACAGCCACAAACACATGAAAACATGCACAGATGTACAATTGAAGAAAAGGTTGTCATAATATATGCACAAGCAAGGCCCTTTGTTTACTTGTGTATGGCTGCGGGGGAGAGCAGAGATCGTTTTAATCACAAAGGAAAAACTGTTTTAATATCTTCGTTACAGAGATTTCAGCATGAATGGATTATGCAACAGAGATGCTTCGACACGTGTGGTTGATGGTTGCATTAAGAGACACAGCACTTCCAACTATCCGACCACAGACTCTGGAATAAGCAACAAGATGCAGAGCTGCATCGAGCGCTGCAACCATTTATTGAGAGAAATCACACAAACGGTTTTCACACATTGTCCCTTTGCTTTCTGCGGTGCGGTGGCAGTCACTCACAGAGCCGTGATTAAAAGATCAGCCGAAAGTTGCGTGGCTAGTGTTGTGTGAGATGAAAGGTGGAGGGGATTTGGGAGATTTAGAACTACAGTCGACGACATTGGTGTTTGCTTACACTGCACTGTGATTAGGAGGGTTGTGTAATCGGCTTAGCAGTAAGCGAGGAGCAGGTGGATTGGGCTGGTGGTGTTGGGAGAGTGAGGTGGGTTTGTTATGAGGCGGAGGTAGTGATGTGCAAAATGATGGCATTTATGACAAATTTATTCCATTAAGTGATGGCAGCTGTAATTTTTGTGTGTAAAATGTGGACCTGTTTAAACAGCAAACATTTATTTGTCATTATTACTAGAGATGAAACCGTTAGTTGAGTAATACAAATATTCAGTATCCGTGATGGTTGTTAAGTTAGCAGGTATCTTTTAAATAAAATGGTAAAAAGTTTTGAATTGTGTAGAAATAGTTCTATTAGAATCCTGTGCATCTTTCTCAAACACTGCATATGCTCCATTTGTGTGTGTTTGTGAAATTAAAGCAGGTTGATGTGCACTATGCACAGGTGCCATGATTTGTCAGTGTGTTGCGAGCGCGGGTGGATGAGGCTGCCTGAGCTGGCTGCGAGGCTGGCTGATGGATCAGAGGAGGATTGAGTGGACAGAAGCTCATGATTGATGCTCAGACAGGATATGAGGCGCTGCCTGCCACCCCATACCTGGCCACAGCAGCTCGGGACAACCTTCAGAATGAGAAAGAGGAGCTTGAAGATAGCGACTGGAGGCGGGGAGGAGAGGGGTGTGTATGTATGTGGGTAAAAGTTGGCAGAGAATGGAGAAAGTGCAGGACGAGTAGGTTGAATGGGGAAATCCTAAAAAGGGGAAGCAGTAAGGAGAACTGATAGACCTGAGAGGGATATTATTCAAAAGAAATGAGAATAATAACGTCCACATCAGAATATTCCAGGAAGGAAGATTGGGACCATAGTGGGCCATTGTAGGTTGAAGTAAAGGAATATTATTACCTTCTTTTCTATCTCTGGTGTATCAGTAAAAAGTAAAATGATTCCTGAAATAAGAATTATGCTTTATCATGTGTTTACCATTTATTGTTGCTTTCGTCCTTTTTTTTCTTACTCTTTGTATTTCTGCCCTCAATCAGAGAAGGGCCAGGTCCCCTAGAGACAGTCAATCTTTCCCTGAAATGTAAAACAGACAAGAGGAACAGATTACCTATTTGCCATTAATGTTTATTCTCTTTGATGTAAGCAGGGATATCAGGCAGTGTGTGTGTGTGTGCGTGTGGGTATGTGTGTTGGGCCTGCATGTATGAGGTTGGTTGAGTGTATGTCTGCATGCATGTGCAGATTTCTGTGAATACATGTTCATGGAGAGGGGGGGGTTGGTCCTGAACTAGTCCACTGGGGGGAGAGCAGTGTGGAGCATGGCAGCTGTAGCGGACAGTGATCTGATGCAGTCCAACAAAGATGACACAGTCTGTCATCGCAGCCGGAACACAGGCATGTCTTTAGGTGAGCTTGGTGGAGTGCTGTAATGCTCGACTTTTATTGGCGGCCGCAACAGGGCTTAAATGTGTGTGGCTCAGTCACTCATGCTGTCAGTCCCTCATTTACAGCAATTAAAGAGCATTGTTGGAAGGTGAGGAGGCATGACTGGTGTTACAAATCTACCACTTGACTAGCCAAAGAAAAGCTGAGCATATCATTCTTTGATAAGCATTCATGCATGAATGCATGCGCTTATAGGATAGTATTTACTTCAGGGCACACACAAACACATTTTCTTCATTAATATTTCAGGGTTAGCAGGGCAGAGTGCTAACGTAAGGACCTACTAACACTTCATAGCTGGTTTGCTGTCTTCAGTTGAATCAGAGTGAGACCTTTAATTATCTGTCTTTAACCTTGAGGAAATAACTCCTCCGAACCCCCCAAACCCCACCCTAGTCCTGCATTTAGCCAGGTTCAGGATTGTCTCATGCATCTCTGAAACACAGAGGACAGGGTGAGCACAGAATCTGTTTGGACGAAGACTAGGACTGTGTGTGGGGATGTTTAGCTAACTTGGACAAATATAAACAACAAAAAGTTTAAAATTAAACCGTAAGCTTAACTACTGGTATCTGCTAATATAAAACAAGAGCGAGAATGAGCAAATTTACTGGACATGGTCCTGATTTTGTGTATTTAAAACATAAAAGAAAATTAGTCTAGGTTGTTATTCTGGTGTTAGGGTAACCCATTTTAATAATTGGAGTTCTCAGAATTAAAAAAAAATGTATGCGTACTTTACCCAAGACCTTGAACACTGTTTGTTATTTTTGCTAATTTAACCCCTTAGTCCCTGTTTTGGATTGATTTTGTTGGCAGAAAGTGATGTAGGGGTTAAGAGTTTTTTGTTTTTTGTATTGGTATCTTTTTAATTTAAGCATCTTGTACACTGGCTCCTAATAAGACTTTTATACAGTGCAATAATATTTATAACTGTGGGGTGTAACGGTGCATGGCTTAATACTGGATATTCTTTGTATGCATCTTTCAGTTCAGCGTTTGTGCGTCTGTTTTAACGGCCTGTTCAAATGCAGAACGTTTGTGTGCAAAACTAAATTCATTCTGAGTTTTCCTCTTGCAAGTTTGGAATTGTAGTGGAGGCACATTACGAGGTACATACGCACTAAACACAAGTTAGCTACAGTGAAAAACAAAAAGAAAAGCTAGATGTACATGTTGTGTGTAGCTGGTTCTACCTTAATCTTTTAGTAAAAATAAGAACAAAACCCAAATCCAAACAATATTGGAGACATACAAGCTCAGCTGCTTATGGCTACCAGTTTAGACACAGCCAGACCATAATGAACAAAAGCAGCCAACATGAAGCCATACTCCTGTTTTGAATAACAGAGGTTTAAACACATGCTGAAAGCAACAGAGTGCTGTTAGTAGGTTTACACTTGTCTGTATTTTAGCTAGCAACATACTAATCGTAGTTCTTTATAGCAAAGTACAAGCTACAGTTGTCCACGACTCATCCAAGACTTTTATTACTCTCACAAATGATGGATAGACATCAAGGCCTACTGAGAGTTACTAAATGGTAACTGCCTGCTGCACTCAGCATTAAGATGGAAAGCCAAGTTCTGCAAACTTGCCCTTTTTATAAACACACAAGCACACATGTAGCAAGTCAACTCCAGAAGACAATGTTTAGATGGAAACTATAGAAACCAGAAGGCACAGTTTGTTATGAAAATCAATACTTGAAAAACTGGTGGTGCAAAAAGATATTCCCTCTGCTGTGCCAAAACCATACTGAATTGTGACGTTAACCTGTGGTCCCGAACAGTGATTTTTATGCACCGTTACACCCTAACTTTAACCTCTTTGTATTGTAAACTTGTATAGGTGAAAACTGAGATAAAGGACACCTGTATGTTTTCTTTAGTGGTATACTCTTATGCTTATAAATTTCAGAGGTTAGTGATGCCAAAACAAATCGCTTATTTGCATATCTTTTGTGGGTTCTTTGTCTTGGCTGGGCAAACATTTAAGGCTACCTTGTACCACAGTGGTTAATACACAGTCCTCGTCTAACCATTTTGCGACCTAACGGAGTCCTACTCGTCTGTACAAGATGTAGGCAATCTTAATGTTGCAGTTCTATAACATAAGCTCTGCTTTCCTCGCACAAGGCCGAAGAAGAACTCTGGACGCGTGTGTATGTGTGTGCACTGCCTGTGCACATGCAGCTGAGCAATGACCTGATATTTACTTCACACAGCAATTTTCCACTCCACGAGACGAGGTGTCGTACATCTGCTAGATGGCTTTTTCTGCCTTACTCCGACATGGAGCGTGCACAAGGTCATTCAGGCAGCTTGGGAACGACGAGAGCTGATGTGAGGAACTGAAGGGAGGATTGGGAGGTCTTACACAGGGAGGGAAGGACAGCAGGGCAGTTGAGTGTGAGAAGACCGAAGTGTGTTAGTGAACGACTTTATTGTCGGCGAGTTGTACAACATCCCAGCTTTTGCTATGCCTGGATCATAAGTCCCCCTTTTAGTTGACAGGGTGGGTTTTTTCCCCCCAGTGCTTTTATGTCCATAATGTCTTCATTCACACAAAATTCTGTGTGTGTGCACAGTGTAGCAGGTGGTTTTAGGTGTTTCTGGCTCCACTGGGAAACAACCCTGAGTGTGTTTGGAGGACATGACAAGTAAAACCTGAAAGGTATTGTTATTAAACAACCATAAGTCATTAAAAGAGGTGTTGATGGACACAAAATAAAATCAGGAGCAATGATTAAAAACCTTAAATTCCCTTTCTTCTTTAAGATGCATTGTAGTGTTTTCATGTGTGTGTGGAGTTGTCTAAGGTTGGTCTATGGAGTGTGTTGCACTAGAATTTAAGAGCAGGCTCCTGGCTGTTTTTCTTTTTTTTTCTTGTTTTTAACCCGTCTGTCTGTTATTCCAACATCTTTTCTTCTCCTTTTTCCACATGATGACATTTTGCCCTTTCTTCCTTCTTCCCCTATTACCGGACTTGCAGAGCGTTGATTTAAACTGAAAGATGACCTGGTTTAGTTCAACTACGTCTTCTCTACTCTATAAAAATCAACATGCTTCCAGTCGTGAGATCTGAACGTGTTTGTTGTTGTTTCTCTCTTTCCCCCCCTCTCTCTGTCTTACTCTCTTTCTGTGTTGTCTTTTTTATTTATCTGCTGTAAAGGCCAGTCAAGCGCTGCTCAGCTTTGTTGTCAGAAACCTTTATTTACCAAAGGGAGGAATAAGTGACTGACACAGACAGCCTCTTTCATCCCCTTTTCGCCGCAAGCAGTGTTCCCCTCTACCGCCAGAGGAACCTCCCCCCCACCCCTCTCTCCCTCCTCTCATTTC